>CM064492.1:70963367-71030381 GCA_032716605.1 Paralithodes platypus | reverse complement strand
TCTCACTCACTGTCACTTTCATGATATACAGTATATATATATATATATATATATATATATATATATATATATATATATATATATATATATATATATATATGTATATACTGTATATAATTGTTCATCGTACTATCAGATGGCTTGTAAAGTTGACCAAGTGAATATCGGTGGCCAAGGTATGAGGGAGGAGCCTTTACAACGGCACCTCATAGCTACTTAGTGTAGAGAGGGGAGAAGGGGTGTTGGAGAGAGAGGAAGCTGTTGCAGTGGCTTTGTCATGTGTGTTATTAGTCGGTATACGTCATCGAGGTGTCCCCCGACTGGTTGCGATCATGTGAAACACGGTAACGTACAGTACTACCACACCCACTAAATGTCCGCCTTGGCTGGGATCGAACCCAGGTCAAGCAGCTTAACACGTGAGCATGCTCGCCACTCGACCGCCGCCGCTCATATTACATTCTTCCTTCGGTATTTCTTCTTCTTATTGATCTTAACACTTGAGCCAAATCCTTAACTGTGTGACCCAAATATCGTTTGACATCAACCACTTCACTTGACCTGAGGCTAATATTTCTTGCCAAGTTAAAAATGGGAGACATATTTTATTCATTTGTATCCAATTATTCAAAACTGTGACAATCATCTCTCTCTCTCTCTCTGATCCATATCGCGTGTGGTCCTCTTTAACGTAGAAAACCCCCGGTATTTACTTGGGTTGTCACGGCCTTTCCGCACACACACGCACACCTATACGCTCACACAAATACTAGGCTTACATGAATATACATACAGGAAAGCGGTCTCTCTCTCTCTCTCTCTCTCACTCTCACTCTCTCTCTCTCTCTCTCTCTCTCTCTCTCTCTCTCTCTCTCTCTCTCAGTTAGTGAGAAACAATGTGCATCCCAGTACCAGTACGAGGAAGGTCATCCCGACAACATACCAAAACCGCTTCAAAATTCTTGCTATTGACGAGGAAGAGGAAACGGAAGAAGTTCGGCTTGTGGGCGACTCCATGGTCCGTGGCCAAATAACCGAGTTCTGCGCCAGGGCACCCAGGACCAGAAAGCGATTCTGTATCCCAGGTGGCGGCGTGGCCGACATTGTTGCGGCTGTGGAAGAGGTTTCCAGGCTCGCCCCCGCAAGCACCACGTACGTCATCCACGTTGGATCTAACGATGTCCAACGGACGCGGTCAGAGGAACTACTTTGCAAGTACCGACGGCTGATCAGGTCCTTCAAGGAAAAATCTAATAGAATCTTAATTTCAGGAATTGTTCCCCGGATTGATGTAGAAAACCGATTCTACAACATAGCTACCAGTACAAATCGACGACTAGCCAAACTCTGCAGGGAGGAGGACATCGGCTTTGTCTACACGTGGGATCATTTTTACTATGATAAATCTTTGTTTTCAGGAGATGGTGTACATCTCAATGAAGTAGGAGCTGCACATCTTGGTCGTCTGCTGAACGATGCAGTCAAGGATTTCCGTTCAAAAAACGGGGTCAACCGGGGCTACCCAGACAGGGTAGTGTAAGTCAAATACGAACTGAAAATTCAGACAATGCACAATCAGTAACATCCAACTCTAATACTCTTAAGGTGTTTTATGTAAATGCTCGTAGCATACGCAATAAATTTTCATATCTAGAGGAAATCGTGTTTACAGAACATTATGATATAATCGGCATTACAGAATCTTGGTTAAATATGGAAGACAGAGACTTTTTAGCCGAATATACGCTTCCTGGTTATACAATGTTTGAGAAAAGTCGGATCAATAGAAATGGAGGAGTTCTGTTTGTTATAAAGGAAAGTCTTAATCCCGTCTTAATGTCAAAACCTCAAATTGCGAATATAGACATATATTACATACTATTAAATAATAAACGAGGAACTAAAATAACACTAGCTTTATTATACAGACCCCCAGCTCAATCAGTGCAAACTGACAGTGAAATTTATGAACAAATTGCAGAAATAACTAACATAGAAGATACCGTAATTCTTGGCGATTTCAACTTACCAGTGACTAAATGGGGCGATATTCTTACTTCACACTCTGGACACGACCTCTATGCTAACTTGCAAGAGAGTTCACTTTTTCAATTTGTACAATCTCCGACCCGTGATAATAATGTGCTTGACCTTGTACTCGCAACAAAAGTGGAATTAATAGAGAATTTGAATGTTGGTGATGAATTCAGTAACAGCGACCATCGTACGATAACTTTCACTTTAAGTTTACTAGTAACAAATCAAATAGCAGCATTGAGAAAGTCCCTAATTTCAAGAAAGCAAATTTTTCATAAACTTAAATCAAAGCTTAAAGAAACTGACTGGAGCTTTCTGACTAACAATAACGACATAAATACATCTTGGGAGTGTTTCACAACCACTTACCTTAAGGCAGTGCAAGACTGCATACCATCGAAAATACGGCATCCAGGCCATAATGATAAGCCCAAATGGTGGAATAAAGATATTTCAGACTGTCTGCTTGCTAAAAAATTTGCTAATGATTAGATTAAAATCCTCACAAAATGACGAAGAACGGGTGAAATTTGTAGAGCTACGACGCAAAGCCAAAAAGTTAATTAAGCAAAGTAAAAAGACCCTGGAGTTACATGTTGCGAATCAAAGTAAAACAAACCCGAAAGAATTCTATAGTTATATCAGAAAGAAAAAAAGTAGTTACTTCAACTGTTGGACCGTTAGTCGATGAAAATGGAGAATACACCAAAGACGAAGTACAAATGAGTAATGCCCTCAATACCTTCTTTGCATCAGTTTTTACAACCGAAGACCTCAGTGATATCCCTACACCATCGCCAATTCAGATTGATAATTCAGATGTTCTAAGCAATATCACCGTTATAGAGAGAGAAGTATTGAATTGTTTAGATAAACTCAAGGTAAATAAAACGCCTGGACCTGATACAATCTCGCCTAGAGTTCTAAAGGAAGCTAAGGATGAGCTCTTCAAACCACTGACATTGCTATTCAATGAATCCTTGCAGTCTGGGACTATGCCTGATCAGTGGAAGCTAGCCAACGTAACACCGATATTAAAAAAGGCAGCAAATCCCTACCCAGTAACTATCGTCCAATTAGCTTAACCTCAATTGTATGTAAAATGCTAGAAACGGTCATAAGAGACAGACTCGTAAATCACTTAGACGCAAATAACTTACTTAAAGATACTCAACACGGCTTTCGTAAAAAACGTTCCTGTTTAACAAACCTCTTAGACTTCTTCCACGATATCCTCAACCTCTACGATGAGAGTAAAGCTGTAGATATTATATACCTTGATTTTCAAAAGGCCTTTGACAAAGTTCCCCAGGATACCTAAATGAGAAAGCAAACTATTCGATGAATGGCACTCAGCTTAAGAATGTAAACAGAGAAACCGATCTAGGAGTAACAATATCGAGTAACCTAAAACCGAGTCAACAATGTTCAGAAGTTGTTAAGAAGGCAAACAAAATAATTGGCTTTATAGGCAGGTCATTTGAGCATAAATCCAAAGAAGTTATCCTAACCCTTTACAATTCCTTAGTCCGCCTTCTTCTGGAATACTGCGTTCAATGCTGGTGCCCTTATTACCAAAAAGATATAAACAAGCTAGAACGAGTTCAACGTAGAGTTACCAAAATGATACCTAGCCTAAAGAACAAACCATACGAAGAGCGTCTTAGAGAATTAAATCTATTTCCTTTAACCCAGCGCAGATTAAGAGGTGACTTAATTCAAGTGTTCAAAATCATCAAAGGCATCGACAATATGAACTGTAGTAAGTACTTCACTATCGACCAATCTAATTACACACGGGAAACGAAACGGTTGCAAAATTATTGGTAAATCTTTTTAACTCACACGAATCTAAGAATTTCTTCTTCAATCGAGTTGTCAACTTGTGGAATGGGCTTCCCCGAGACGTTATAGACTGCAGCACTGTTGATTCATTTAAACTCCGCCTAGACAAATATCTCGCATCAAACCCGCGACTGACTGCGTTTGTAAATGAATAACTTTATTTTATCCTCCCCTCAGTTACTAACCCATATGTCCCCTACTAACTTCCTAGTCCTGCCACGGACATTAGTTCCAGGGCAGTAGTTCCCTTTCCAATGTTCCCTTACCCACTCTAAACCACTGTTTGGACACTTGATCCTCAGTGTTTTGGAGGACAAGCAGCCTAGAAGGGTCACTAGAGCTGTTGTTGCTTGATTTCCTTTGTACTCTCTCTCAATCTAACTTTCCTTTAATTTCTAGATCTATAGTGTGTCTACATGCTACTTTATTCAACACAAATCATCTATATTTATAATTAGAACTCTTTGCCAATTTGATAAGGAAAAAACATTATAAGCATTATTGTACAATACCCCTTTAATTTGTAGCCGTAGTTCTAAACTGATGATATATCCTCAGTGGTATAGTTGGCTTGGTGTTGGACCGCTACACTACAGGCCCGGGTTCGAGGCCATAGGGCAAAAATATTGATATGTAGATTATGTAACCAAAAGGCGTATAGTCAATGCGCTTTAAGTAGGCGAGAAATCATGTTCCCTAACCTATGTAACTCAAAAACCACTAGAGTAATCAATCTAATATGTCTACCATTTGGGAGGAGTCAGTCGAGAAGTAGATGTGAAAATTTACAGCCAATTTTCTCCACCAACTCAACCTTAGATGAAATAAATCAAGATGTCCCTGTACTTAATTTTAATTCGCCTGAAATTCCCTCACTTAAGATCCACACCAGACATGTCAAAACTATTTTGCAGAATCTCTCAGTAGATAAGGCTCCTGGTCCAGATGAAATTCCTCCAATAGTACTTAAGAATTGCTCCTTGGTGCTCGCTCCTGTATTGGCAAAATTTTTCCGTCTTTGTACTCATACCTCATGCTTCCCAGTGCCCTGGAAAGAAGCAAACATCCATCCAGTTCCTAAAAAAGGTGCCTCTTCAGATCCATCAAACTACAGACCAATAGCTATAACTTCCACTCTTGGTAAAGTCTTTGAAATTATATTAAATAATCACATAATTAAGCATCTTGAGAATAATAAATTAATCAGTGATAGGCAATATGGTTTTAGACGATGTCGATCAACTGCAGAAATGCTTTGCCTTCTTACGCATCAAATCAACCAAGCTACAGACCAACATGGTGAAACACATACAATAGCACTGGATATATCAAAGGCATTTGATAGAGTCTGGCATCAATCCTTATTGTCGAAGATGTCACACTACGGCCTTGCATCATTAGTTCCACTAATTTCTTCTTATCTTCATAACAGAAAAATACGTGTAATGGTAGATGGCCTTTATTCTCAATTTCACTCAATAAATGCTGGTGTTCCCCAGGGATCAGTTTTGGCCCCAATTCTGTTCCTCATTCATATCAATGATCTCTCTACCACTCATAATCCAATACATTCCTACGCAGATGACTCAACACTCCACAGTTCCTTCACATTTACCAATTCTTTCACCCAACCCGATCTTATAAATTAAAAAATAAACACTGCAATTTCTCTGAACCAGGACCTTTCTAGAATTAATGGATGGGGACAAAAGAATCTAGTTTCCTTTAATGCACAGAAAACAAAGTACATTCAATTTTCTAACCGACAGAATCTCACTGACTCCCATATATTTGTTAATGATGTAAATATTCCCACTTCCCCTAGTATTGACATTCTCGGTGTAACATTAACTACTAACTTGAGCTGGACACATTATGTTAGAAGCATTGCTAAGAATGCCTCTAAAAAACTGGGACTCCTGTACAGAGTTCGAGAATTCTTCACTGACGAGCAGTTGGCCGTAATATATAAAAGTCATGTGCGTCTCAGATGGATTACTGTTCACCTCTGTGGGGTGGAAGTGGAGTGGTTGCATTGAGGCAGTTGGACAAAATTCAAAATAAAGCTATTAGATTAATCAATAACCCTGCAATCACACAGGACCTTCCTACATTATCCATACGAAGAAACGTTGCATCCCTTGCATTATTCTACAGATATTTTCACAGCAATTGTTCCGAGGAACTTGCTTCAATTGTGCCGCCTCTCCACATCTTTCCCCGTAGAACTAGGGCAGCTGAGAGCGCCCATGAATTTACACTTTCTCCTCCACAATGCAGAACTTCTGCTTATCAGAATTCATTTATCCCCAGAGCTACTACTCTTTGGAATTCACTTCCCTCGAATTGCTTTCCACAAACTTACAATCTACAAATGTTTAAATCCAGTTGTTACAAACATTTTATGAATGGAGGATGCCTTTAGGCACATGGACCTTTTTCTTTTATCTGTGTTTTTCCTTCCTCCGTTCATTGTCTCTTAAAAAAAAAAAAAAAAAAAAAATTGCTCTAGCCCTTTTTGAGTTACATGATTTTTCGCCTACTTACAGCGAATAGACTATAGTATCTGGGCCAACTATGTGCCTTTGTGATAGTTTATTGGTGCATAATGTACAAATCATATCAAGTCAAAATATTATACACATTCTATCATGTATATCCCTGTCTTCCAATTTCCTACATGTTAAGTGTGTTATTTGTACTAGAATCAAATCCTGACCACAAATCTTAAGGGGAGGCAGACCGTTTTTCTGGACCCCCTTCTCCATAATGTTAAGCCCCACTAGTTTTGAGATTACAATACGTTCGGCCCATTAGTTTGGCGATTTTAACACCTTTTGCCCCATTTCGTTGTCAATTTTAAGACCTTTCGTGCCATTTAGGTGTCTATTATTTCCTGGCGAGCGATAGCGAGCCTGCAATTTTAAAAGGAACCGGACTTCGGCCGGGAAATTTTTCTACCGAAAAATGTACACATTTCTCTTAAAGGGGGGGGGGGGGGGGTCTAGGGGGCGTTTTTCTAAGTTTGATGGAGGTATAGGGAGGAAACTAAAACAATATATGAAGAAATGAATTAATAAACCTAACAAACGGCCAGTCAGTCTCCCCTTGAGCTTGGTGTTTTCAATCAATCTACAGTATATTTATATCCATGTACCATAGATCCTTTTCTCTCTCATATCAGGGCTAGACATTGACAAATTATTAATTCTCAAAATATTAGCCTGGCTATTAACATTCTTACTTTTTATTGCACCTAATTTTTTTTTTTTTTGTGACAGTGGATATTGTTATTGCTCTTTATGACGCATGCATTCTTCTTTTATCCGAGTCATTATATTATATCTGGTATCCCACGGCAAATAATCAACCAGTATTAACACAAATAATAATAATAATAATGATATAATAATAATAATAGTAATAATAATAATAAAGTTTATTTCCACCGATAGTAGTTATTCTTTTTACATGGTAAATACAAAGATACGTACAGTTGTGGTTGAGTGATTCAACCTAGTGTGTGTGAAGTGGCTAAACTACAGAAAGTATACATGAATATAATATGTGCTGGAAAGGTTTTTAATAACACTAAGAAAACTGACTCTAATGGATGATAGATTAAATGATGAACGCTTTACTGTACGTGAACAATCTTGGCCGAGTTAATAACTAGGAGTATTAGTATAACGCCCAATACTCCTCCCGCCCCCACCCCAGTAAACCACCAAAAGAGACCCCAGTAGCTGACAATGACCCCAGCAACGCCCAATAACCCCCCCCCCCCAGTAAACCACCAACAGAGACCCCAGTAGCTGACAATGACCCCAGTAACGCCCCCTACCCTACCCCTCCAGTAAACCACCACCAGAGATCCCAGTAGCTGACAATGACCCCAATAACGCCCCCTACCCTACCCCTCCAGTAAACCACCACCAGAGATCCCAGTAGCTGACAATGACCCCGGTAGCACCCCAGTAACGTCCCCTACCCTACCCCCCCCCCCCCCAGTAAACCACCACCAGATACCCCAGTAGCTGACAATGACCCCAGTACACCCCAGTAACGCCCCCTACCCTACCCCCCCAGTAAACCACCACCAGAGACCCCAGTAGCTGACAATGACCCCAGTAACACCCCCCCCCCACCCCCCAGTAAACCACCAACAGAGACCCCAGTAGCTGACAATGACCCCAGTAACACCCCCCCCCGTAAACCACCAACAGAGACCCCAGTAGCTGACAATGACCCCAGTAGCTGACAATGATCCCAGTAACGCCCCCTACCCTACCCCGCCAGTAAACCACCAACAGAGACCCCAGTAGCAGACAATGACCCCAGTAACGCCCCCTACCCTACCCCCCCCCCAGTAAACCACCAACAGAGACCCCAGTAGCAGACAATGACCCCAGTAACACCCCCCCCCAGTAAACCACCAACAGAGACCCCAGTAGCTGACAATGACCTCAGCAGCTGACAATGACCCCAGTAGTTGACAATGACCCCAGTAGCACAGATACCCCAGTAGCAGACAATGCCCCCAGTAACACCCCCCCCCGCCAGTAAACCACCAGACCCCAGTAGCTGACAATGACCACAGTAACGCCCCTTACCCCCGCCCCCAGTAAACCACCAACAGACCCCAGGTAACGCCCCCTACCCCCCCTCCCCCAGTAAACCACCACCAGAGACCCCAGTAGTTGACAATGACCCAGTAACGCCCCCTACCCCCCCCCACCAGTAAACCACCAACAGAGACCCCAGTAGCTGACAATGACCACAGTATCGACCCCTAACCCCCCCCCCCACCCCAGTAAACCACCAACAGAGACCCCAGTAGCTGACAATGACCCCAGTAACGTCCCCTACCCCCCCAGTAAACCACCACCAAGGGCCCATCATCCATCCTAGCATAGTCCCCCCTGTCACCCACCTTTGTCACCCACCGCCCATGTAATATACACCCTTTTACCCTCCTAATTCAGTTCTTTTCTGCCGCGTAATACAAAGCCTTTCTACCGCGAATACAACTCCTTTCTACCGCGTAACACACAGCCTTCTTTACCGTAATTCAACTCTTTCCCACCAAGTAAACTATTTCATTTCTACTTAGTATTGTAATTTGTATTTTCTACCATATACTGTAAAGTTATTCAATTCCTTTCTATTGCATAACTTGACTCCTTTTACTGTGTAATACAGTTTTCCTATCACGTAATACACAGCCTTCTATCGCGTAATGTA
Source organism: Paralithodes platypus (assembly GCA_032716605.1). Classification (NCBI taxonomy): domain Eukaryota; kingdom Metazoa; phylum Arthropoda; class Malacostraca; order Decapoda; family Lithodidae; genus Paralithodes; species Paralithodes platypus. The sequence continues at coordinate 71,021,255 of CM064492.1, read as the reverse complement.
TCTCATTTCTATCACGTAATTCAACCCCTTTCCACCATATAATTCAACTCCTTTCTACCGCATACTTCAACTCCTTTCTACCGCTTAATTCAATTCCTTTCTACCGCATAATTCAACCCCTTTCCACCGCATAATTCAACCCCTTTCCACCATATAATTCAACTCCTTTCTACCGCATACTTCAACTCCTTTCTACCGCTTAATTCAACTTCTTTCTACCGCATAATTCAATTCCTTTCTACCGCATAATTCAACTCCTTTCTACCACATAATTCAACTCCTTTCTACCGCTTAATTCAACTCCTTTCTACCGCATAATTCACCTCCTTTCTACCGCATAATTCAACTCCTTTCTACCGCATAATTCAACTCCTTTCTGCTGCATAATTCAACTCCTTTCTACCGCCTAATTCAACTCCTTTCTGCTGCATAATTCATCTCATTTCTACTGCACAAATCAACTAATTTCTACTGCATAATTAAACTTCTTTCTAATGCATAAATCAACTCTTTCCACGGCCTAATTAAATTCCTTTCTACCACATAATTCAACTCCTTTCTATCGTATAACTCAACTCCTTTCTACCGCCTAATTCAACTCCTTTCTTCCGCGCCACACCCTTTCAACCGAGTAATTCATTAGTCAAGTTTTTTTGTTCCCGTACAAAACAAAACCCTTCTACCGCCTAACACACACACACACACACACACACATATACACACACACACGCACACACACACGCACATCCTTTGTAGCCCGTGAGCCAAGTCCTTTTTCCCGCGTAATAATAAAGCCTTTCTCCTGCACCACGCCCTTTATTCTGCACCACACCCATTGTTCTGACCCCCCACCCCCGCCCTCCGTCCGCTTTCTCACACCCACGTCCCACACCACACCCCTCGGGATTGATTAAGGGGAGGTTTGTAATTTCTCAACCCCCTTCTCCCTCATGTTTAGCTTCATTAGGTTGGAAATTTTGAGACCTTTTGTACCATTTAGGTGTTGATTTGTTCCTGGCGAGCGATAGCGAGCCTGTATTTTAAGAGGAATCGGCCTTTAGCCGGGAAATTTATCTACCGAAAAATGTAAAAATTTATCTTGTCTTGGGGGTATGTTTTAAAGATTGATGGGAGGTCTTGGGAGGAAACTAAATATATTACATAAATAAGTATATAAATAAACAAATAATTGCAACTAAATACCAGCCCCCCCCCCCCCCTTTTAGATTCATTAAGGACCATTCATCACCCCGGGCCTCAGTCACGGTGTCAAGGGGGGGCAGGGCCGTTTATCCCTTTCAACACACGAGGACGCAATTGTTTTTCGGTTCTCAGGCTATGATTATACGATTTTGTTTAGATTAGGAAGGGTGTGTGGCAGTCAGAGGGTTAATTGGCATCGGCTATACCTATTTAATTCCCACAGATCCTTCCTAGGCTGCATAATATCGTTTCATGATAGCCAGAATAAACGGTCAAAACGCGTTATGAGGTTAATGCATGTTGAAAAGTTACAGCCATATTGTATTATAACTGAGACCAGGTGTTATAGATTTGGAAATAGGTTGTAAATATACGATGGGCTACACAGATCGACTCCGTACAGATAATTTTGTTTTTCTATGTGAATGAGGGAGACAAAAGGCATAACTGCCTGCAGCGAGTGCCTCCCTCAGATTTGAAAGAGTGACAGGGCCAAAATCAAGGGACGTTCGAGCTGAAATGCCTGGACACACGGAGTTTGAAGCAATTTAAGTCATAGGAAGAGGGAGAGACTGATTCTGGGAGAGAGTTCCAGAGCTCAGCAGTTGAATAGAAGAAAGTCTGAGAATAGCGTTTCACTCTTGGGTTGGAGAGTTGCACAGAGTAGGGGTGGGATTGTGTTGCAAGGCGGGTACTACGTACCCTGCGTAGAGGTGGTATACACTGGGAAAGCTCCGAGGAACACTGATTATTGTAGTAGCGATAGAATAGCGAGAGAAATGAAACATTGTGGCGAAGAGAGAGAGAGAGATTGCAGAGAGTTGGTGAGTGGACGGGAGTCAATGATACGAAAGGTTTTCCTTTCTACTTTGTCTAGGAGAGCGGTGTGAGAGGATCCCCCCCACATATGTGAACAATACTCAATACAAGGACGCACTGTGCCCCTGTACAGAGCAAGAAGCTGCGCAGGGGTAAAGAACCTCTTGAGGCGGTTGAGCACACCCAGCTTCTGGGAGGCTGCCTTAGCGAGACTGGTAATATGGTCCTTCCAAGTGAGAGCAGAACAAAAAGAGACACCGAGAACGTTGAGAGAAGATGAAGGGTTGATTTTTGTATTGTTGAAGAATAAGGGGAGATTCTGGAGGTTCCTGACGGGTAGTACGATGGATAAATTGAGTTTTGGAAGCATTAAATGCAACAAGGTTTTCTCTACCCCAATTGTAAATAGTAGCTAGATAGGAAGATAAGTATTTTATGGATTAATTACTTTTACCTTTGATGGACTGCTGGCTGGGGCGTTCTGGAAAACTAATTGAGTGGTGTAAGGTAGAGTTGTCTGCATATAAATGGATGGGACTGGATGTACAGTTGAGAAGATCATTTATGAAAATTAGAAAGAGAATAGGAGATAGGACAGAACTCTGAGGAACACCGGAGTTGATAGGATGAGGCAATGAGCGATGGCCGTCCACAACCACAGCTATGGAACGGCCGGAAAGGAAATTAGAGACAAAGGCACAGATGGAGGGACAGAAACCGAAGGAGGGCAGTTTGGAAATTAAAGATTTGTGCCAGACTCTATCGAAGGCCTTCGAAATGTCTAGAGCAACAGACAAAGTTTCACCGAAGTCCCAAGAGTTAGTAAGATATGAAAGAAGATCACCAGTAGAGCGACCCTTAAGGAAGCCATACTGACGATCTGAGAGCAGATTATGAGAAGAGGAATGCTTAAGAAATTTGGAAGCAAGAAGAGTTTAAAAAATTTCAGAGATACAAGAGATTAAAGCAATTGGACAACAGTTGGAGGGTTGAGAGTGGTTACCCTTCTTTGGGACAGGTTGAATGAGAGCAAACTTCCAGCAATAAGGAAAGACGTTAGAGGAGAGACAGAGACGAGAGTTCGCCTAGGCAGGGGGTCTGCACGGAAGCACAGTTTTTGAGTATATCTATATATTTGTCTATTTGTTCAGGCCCATTCCCCATTTTTTTTTTTGTTTTACTGGGGGTGGCCGACTCGAGACAGAGCCCGAATAGGGAAAAAACAAGAAAAAAAAAACACAAATTCACATGCATCAATTATATAGCTGAATATAAACGCCATATAAAGAGGTGTTTATATTCATTCTGTCAAATTTTCTGAGTTCATGTTTTTCAATTTTATAGCTGCAGTTCGAGGTGTAGATATTATACAATGTGCTAAGAAGTATTTGATGGGCTTCAGTCAACGTACTTCATTAACTAATTAATTCGGGCAATAGACCACTTTCGAATTTCAGGCTATAAGGAAGTTGGCGCCGTAAACATCGATATTAAACTTAAATACAATAATAATGTAGGTTTCTGATGGTTACAAGGTATAGTGAATTTAATTGTACAGAGTTATGGATGCACTACAACCGCATTTAAGCTAGTAATTCTGTTTAATATCGATGCCAACAGCTTCAACTTCCTGATAGCCTGAAACTCGAAAGGGGTCAATTGTGATCTGGCAGCTTCAAATAATAAGGTTTATCAAAATTCAGCCACTTAACGTAATGTACCTTCAACCTAGTTCCCGATACTAATGGGAAGTCCCGAAACATTGCTAGAAAATAAAAACTTGCTCCTCGAAAATTGCCAGAAAGATCGCTCGTGTGATATCGCCTATTACAACTTAGAAGATACAAGACGCATTTCTTTTCTGTTTTCTGGCTGTTAGTAGACAATTATATTTAGATTAGGAAGGGTATGTGGAAGTAAGAGGGTTAATTGAGATTGTCTTTACCCTTTTGAATTCCACAAATCCTTCCTTAGCTGCATACAATCGTCTAATGATAGCCAGAATACACTGTCGAAATGCGTCATAATCGTCAGTGTTAAGGGGGGATGGGGTACTCAGTGTTAAGGGGGGATGGGGTACTTATTTGTTTATTTATTTATCTTTGTATTATTATTTTAGTTTCCTCCCTAGACCTCCATCAAGCTTTAAAAAAAAACACCCCCAAGAACCCCCTCCCAAGATAAATTTGTACATTTTTCGATATAAAAATGTTCCGGCCCAAGGCCGGTTCCTCTTAAATAGCAGGCTCGTTATTGCTTGCCAGGAAAAAAATCGACACCTAAATTGCATGAAAGGACTAAATATTGGCAAAGAATGGGTGAAAGCTCTTAAAATCGCCAAACTAATGGGGCAAACGTCTTCAAATCTCAGAACTAATGGAGCTAAGCATGAGGGAGAAGGGAGGGCCTGAAAAATTATCTTTAAGAGAGGTACTGAGAACCGTGGAGTTACAGGCAGTCAATATACGGTACCAGGCGGGCTATTTAAGAGAGGTACTGAGAACCGTGCGAGTTACAGGCAGTCAATATACGAAGAGAGGTACTGAGAACCGTGCGAGTTACAGGCAGTCATATACGGTACCAGGCGGGCTATTTAAGAGAGGTACTGAGAACCGTGCGAGTTACAGGCAGTCAATATACGGTACCAGGCGGGCTATTTAAGAGAGGTACTGAGAACCGTGCGAGTTACAGGCAGTCAATATACGGTACCAGGCGGGCTATTTTTAGGAACACATAAGTTACAGGTCAGGGTAGTACCGGTTTGTTAGGGGAATTAATGGCCACATATATTTTAAGTCATGCTAATATAGAACTAAGGATGAAAGGTGAATTTGGATACCTTCGTAGCATATGTTTATAGAAGTTTTTGTCGTGGATTAATGCAACGACTATAAATAAGTGGAAATACACACACATACACACATACACACACATACTCACACACATACACATACATACTCACATACACACACACACTCACATAAACGCACACGCTCACACACTCACAGAAACACACGCACACCTCTAAAATCACCCCACACACATATTCGAAAACACATCAAACAAAAGAGGACACCATCCCATACAAACAAGCACACATGAATATTATCTGTATCTACAATACAGTATATTAACCCCTTGAGGATTATGACGCGTTTTTGACAGTTTATTCTGGCTATTATTCGACGATTGTATACAGATTATGAAGGATATACGGAAGTTAGAGGGTTAATGGAGATAATATTTACCTCTTGATGCCCATAGATCCTTCCGTAGTAAAATCGTCTAATGATAGCCAGAAAAAAAAATCAAAATGCGTCACAATTTCCAAAGGGATTAATCAAACTAACCTTGACCATATGCCAGGTAGTCAATAGAGAGGGATTGTAAATGATGATGAATAGTATACAGAGATCTTTACACTGACATAATGGATATATAATGATGATAACAACCTTCACATTATCACTACCATAATTTACATGTAAGTAGTCGGGGCTCAGAAAGGCTTTGAACGTTATATGTACGTTTGATGTGATGTCGACAAATATGTATTTATGTATCTATGTATATATGTATGTGTGTATGTACGTATGTATGTATGTATGTATGTATGCATGTAAGTATGTATGTATGCACACTATGTATGTATGAATGTATGTATGGATGTATGTACGTATGCACACTATGTATGCATGTAAGTATGTATGCATGTAAGTATGTATGTATGTAAGTATGTATGTATAAGCCTAGATGTGTGCTAGTAGGAACAGTAATACCAGAGATGAAACAAACAACATATGTATTGGGGCAGACATCATCAGGGGTGCCAAACGTTTTGGTAAGTCGTTTGGCACCCCTGATGATGTCTGGCCTATTAAGGGGGGTTTTCTGGACCACTTTCTCCCTCATGTTTAGCCCCATTAGTTTTCAGATGTAAAGATGTTTGCCCCATTAGTTAGTCGATTGTAAGACCTTTCGCCCCATTTCTGCGTCAATATATAGACCTTTCGTGCTATTTAGGTGTCGATTCTTTTCCTGGCGAACGATAGTGATCCTGTAGTGTTGGAAGAACCGGCCTTCGGCCGGAACAGTTTTCTACCGAAAAATGTACAAATTAATCTAATGGATTTTTTGTTTTTTTTATTTGATGGAGGTCTAGAAAAATAATGAATACATGCAAAAATCGCCCAAAAAGTGAACCATCTCCCCTTAAAGATGTTGTTTGTTTCATCCCTGGTATTACTGTTCCTACTAATGTTTCGGTTCCCTACGATCAAACCTATACAGTATATGTTTGTGTCTTTCCACCAATTAGCCATATTTTTTGCTCGTATCATATCTCTAATTGAGGTAAAAGATGAAAGAAACTTTGATATTGAAGATTATCTTACCTTCTGAATACAGTAAACACAATGGTAACTCAGCACTGAAGACTCTCTCTCTCTCTCTCTCTCTCTCTCTCTCTCTCTCTCTCTCTCTCTCTCTCTCTCTCTCTCAGCTAAAATGTAAAGCATATTCAATAATAAAATGACCTTTAAAACCTAAAAAAACTGGTAGCCTTCTCGCTTAGCTTAAAAGGTATATTGTCATGCTCGTATACAAAATAATGTGTTTTTTCTGCTAAAGTTTTAACCTTAGCTCAAGGTTGGAATGGCTTGGTAAACGCGATCATGAGCTGGTGCATGACGCTATTATCTGTGTGTGTGTGTGTGTGTGTGTGTGTGTGTGTGTGTGTGTATAGGGGTTTGTGTGTGTGTATAGGGGTTTGTGTGTGTGTGTGTAAGTGTAGCAGTAAGTATGTGTGTGTGTGTAAGTTTAGGTTTGTGTAGGAGTAGGTATGTGTGTGTAGGTGTGTGCGTGCATGTGTGTGTGTGTGCATGTGTGACTAGCATGACCTGTGTAAGTGTGTGTGAGCACATGCCTCTAGAAAACTGGCATGTTGTATGTGAGAGAGAGAGAGAGAGAGAGAGAGAGAGAGAGAGAGAGAGAGAGAGAGAGAGAGAGAGAGAGAGAGAGAGAGAGAGAGAGCGAGAGAGAGAGAGAGAGAGAGAGAGAGAGAGAGAGAGAGAGAGAGAGAGAGAGGACACTCACAAGTTGATCTTAAACAGAATGTATTGCTATTGAGTTATGCATTAAAAATAATCCCCGCGTGTACCAACAGAAAACGGCCTCACCCACAGAAAACGTCCTCACATTGAACACTGCAAATAATCAAGGGTATAAAAAGGGTATATAAAAGAGGCATATACAATCATTGGGTATATTGATAGTGATTTACCTGTCTATCCTTGTATCAGATGGATTTATTATACTCGGTTTCATTTCATCTGCCGGTAAATTGAATCCCTTAGCAGCTAATTTCTCGATACCTAATGAAAAATATGAAACTACTATGTCTCTGCATCATATCAAGACCAAGTTTATATAATTAGCACCATATTTCACTACAAAATCTTAAAAATAACTGAGAAATCTTGATGGGAACTTTGCAATTTACCGTCAGTTGAAAAAAAAACAGGGTATAGTACCGTACCAATATATCTTTATAATGGGTATTTTATTGTACCGTACCTTATGGACACCTTAATAACCTTTTTTTATACCCACATATTTTACAGTGTATATCCCTCCTGACAATACCACCGAAGATTTCAGAAATATGGCTAATCATTATTTATTATTATTTATTGAGTTAAGGGGAGATTTCCACTTGAGGGATTTTGTTCTGGATCCCTTTCTATCTCATGTTTAGTCCCATTGCTTTTGATATTCTAAGACGTTCGCCCCATTAGTTTGGTGATTTTAAGAACTTTTGCCCCATTTATGTCATAAATAAGACCTTTCGTGCCATTTAGGTGTCGAATTTATCCTGGCGAGCGATAGCGAGCCTGTAATTTAAGAGGAACCGGCCTTTGGCCGGGAAATTTTTCTACCGAAAAATGTACAAATTTATCTTGAAAGAGAGTCTAGGGGGTGTAATTTTAAGCTTGATGGAATTCTAGGAAACGAACTAAAAACCTCCCCTTAAGGAACGACCTCTAGTAATCAAAGAGGTACAATCTATCTTAACCCTTTCAAGATACGATGACGCATTTATATTCTGTTACCTGGCTATTATTAGACGATTTTATACAGATTAGGAAGGGTATTTTCAAGTCAGAGGGTTAAATGGAATAGTCTTTACCCTTTTGATTCCCACAGATCCCTCCTAATCTACATAAAATCGCCTAATGATAGCCAGAATAACTATCACAGCGCTACATAATCCTCAAGGGGTAAATAATGTCCTTGACTCCCACAAACCCTTTACCAACTCAACAAACGTGTCTAACAGTAGCCAGAATAAAGTGATGGAATGCGCTATGACATATTGAAAGGGTTAAGTACGATCTGCCCACGCTGATTGATTGTGGGCCTTTGTAACTCCCCCTGGTCTGTAATTATGGACGGAAGTTAAGGTTATGTTGTACGGGCTTAAGATATGGTTCTTATTGACTATCTGGATATGTGTGTGTGTGTGTGTGTGTGTGTGTGTGTGTGTGTGTGTGTGTGTGTGTGTGTGTGTGTGTGTGTGTGTGTGTGTGTGTGTGTGTGTGTGTGTGTGTGTGTGTGTGTGTGAGAGTGAGTGAGTTTGTGTGTATATATATGCGTGAGTGTGTGTGTGTGTCGGTAGTAGTATACGTGTAGGTGAGGTGATGTGCGTGGTAAGTATGTGAGTAGCGTGCCTGGTATTCAAGAAGGCTACAGTGTGTGTGTGTGTGTGTGTGTGTGTCGGTAGTAGTATGCGTGTACGTGAGGTGATGTGCGTGGTAAGTATGTGAGTAGCGTGCCTGGTAGTCAAGAAGGCTAGAGTGTGTGTGTGTGTGTGTGTGTGTGTGTGTGTGTGTGTGTGTGTTGGTAGGGGGGCAGGGGAGACGGGGAGCAGGGAGGGGCGGGTTTTGGGGCAGGTGGAGAGGCGGGTAGGGAGGGGGGAGAGGGGGTAGGGAGGTGGCGGGGGAGAGGGGTAGGGGAGGGGGCTAAGGGGGGTACTGTTCCATAGTAATTTAATTAGAGGGAGAATTATCCCCATCTTGGTTTTGTAGACTTCCATATTGCATTATATGACATGCTTGGAGTTGGCATACATTACCAGAGTTTTATTTTCTGAATTTCCCTTGCTTCTATATTTCATGAAGTATAGATTATGAAATGTACAGATTATAGCACGTGACCAATTTGACCCTTTCCTATAGTTTCTGGCTATGAGGAAGATGGAGCTGTAGACATCGATATTTAGCAGAATTACAAGCTAAAATACGGTTGTAGTACATTAATATATACATGAAACCAAATTCATCATAATTTCTATTCATCTGAAACCTACATTATTATTGCATTTCTGCTATATATCGATGATTACGGCTCTAACTTCCTTATAGCCTGAAACTCGCTAGTGGTATATTAAACTTGCACAACAACACTCTTAACCCTTTGAAGATAATGACGCAATTTGACAGTGTATTTTGGCTATCTTTAAACGATTTTAAACAGTTTAGAAAGGATCTGTGGGAATTATGATGATAAAGACTATCTCCATTAACCCTCTGACTTCCATTTAACCTTTCTAATAAAATAAAATCGTCTAATAATATATATAGCCAGAATACAGAACAAAAATGCGTAATCGGATCTTGAAAGGGTTCACGACGAACTATTGTTTGTACAGACACCAGACACAATTAGTATATACCCATATGAATCTTGGAACCTATAAATTCATACTCTTAACCCTTTCAGGAACCGATTACGCATTTATTTTTTTTGTTCTGGCTGACTTTACTCAGATTAGGAAGGGTATATGCAGGTCAGAGGGATAATGTATATAGTCTTCATCATTATAATTACCACATATCCTTCCTAAACTATATATAATCGTCTAATGATAGCCAGAATAAACTGTCAAAATGCTTCATAATCTTCAAAGGGTTAAGTAAACATGTGTGATCTTTTATTAGTGTCTGCATATAATGGTGTGTGACTGTGCACGGGGGTTACAATAGCGAAGTATACAACATGGCCGATCATGGAAAGAGATTAGCATAGTTCTACCTGAAAGTGCTTCTGAGTACTGTAATGGCGGAGTTACACGAGGAGGGCTTTCGATAGGCAACATTATTCTAGAATTATTTGTTTGCTATATGATTACATTGTTGTCAGCAAATGTACTGCCTTTGGTTTTATAGTTGGCTGAATTCTTACTAAGTCTGAATTCATAACTCTCGTTCAAAGGTTGTCGAGAAAAAATGCCGTTAATAAAACGGTCGTGTGAGTCCTCCATCATAAAGTAGCTCTGGAACCCGTGTGAGCGTTTTCTGGAACCCAACAGAAAACGAGGAAATTCCAGGATTCAGAGAAACTGGAGAGAAGCGCTACACAGAAAACGAGTGCAATTTTCAAGCCACACTCCTTCAAAATGAAGTGGGTATAATTGTTCCAGGGAAAACGGACATTGTACACAGACTTATGTAGACGGATAGCTGGAAATACGAGAAGCACAACATTCAGTATTATGGTGCCTTTTAACTTAATGGAGACTTTTCTTGTCTAGTGTTATTACTATCTGGCGATATATATATATATATGAGAGAGAGAGAGAGAGAGAGAGAGAGAGAGAGAGAGAGAGAGAGAGAGAGAGAGAGAGAGAGAGAGAGAAGGGAGGTAGATATATAGATAGAGAGAGGAGATCCAGTAGATATAGAGATGAAACAGACAAATAGATAGATAAACAAATATAGACACATAGATACATGAAGGTACATTACTAAAGGAATCTGGGGGGTTGCTAGATTGAACACTATAAGGACTTCACGGGAGGTTTTCTCTGGACCCTCTTCTGCCTCATATTTAGCCCCATGAGTTTTGTCTATTTTTTTCCCGGCGAGCGAAAGCGAGTTTGGCTTCAGGTGGAATTGGCCTTCGGCCAGGATATTTTGCTACTGAAAAAGGTACTAATGTATCTAGCCTTATGGAAGTTTGATGGAGGTCTAGTGAAAACAAATATCTCCCCATAAAACACATCCCCTTTTCCTCCTTCCACCAACCCCCTTCCTTCCCTCTCCTCCTCCTATATCTGGGGTTCGACTATCTCTACAACATTGTTATTATTGTGCCTTCAAATGGAGATATATATATATATATATATATATATATATATATATATATATATATATATATATATATATATATATATATATATATATATATATAAATATATAATTTTATATTTATATCTCGGAGTGAAAGTAAAAAGTGCACTGTATCAAGGAATTGTTGTGCCAACAGTGATGTATGGGGCTGAGACATGGGCTCTGAAGAAAAAGGAGAAAAGAGGGCTGGATGTGATGGAGATGAGCTGCTTGAGGAGTATGTGTGGAGTTACTCGTAGAGACAGATTGAGAAATGAAGAGATACGTAGGAGAGTGGGGCAGCAGGAACATTTGTCAGCCAGAGTGGACAGAAGGGTGCTGAGCTGGTATGGTCATGTTGAACGAATGGGAGATGAAAGGCTTACAAAGAGAATATGTGAGTCAGGTACAAGGGGAGATAGAAGGGCAGGAAGACCCCCATTGAGATGGAGAGACTGTGTAAGAAAGGCTTTGGATGATAGAGGAATGACTATAGATCAGGCAGGGGAAGTGGTGGTGGACAGGAGTGAATGGAGAATGCTTGTGAATAGTTGAGTGAACACGTGGTCATTTGGAGTAAGGGGTCGGGCGCAAGTTGGACTAGATAATAGTCCATCAGGCGCCTGGCCCGGGGAGACGATTAATATGAAGGGTGTGCCTGGAAGTGTGGTGGGAGGGCTTGTCGCTTTGGCTCCGCTGCATGTCTGCCTGCCGAGATCGGAACGTCTCCTGGTGGTCAGGGGCCGGGGGAGTGCTGGAGCGACCTTGGTAACCCTGGTCTCTGGGTCTTCTCCTGGGTGACCTGGATGTGTGAGAGTTTGTGTTTTTTATCTGTGTTTATTTTTTTGTTTTATGTTGTTTTTGTGTTTTCCCTGTTCTTGCTCTGTCTTGAGTCGGCTACCCCCAAAATGGGGATTGGGCCTGAGCATATAGATAGATAGATAGATTTATATTTGAATACAACATTTTTACAGTGCAGAATCCTGACCACCTCACTTGAATCTTAAGGTTTATGTGGTCAGTGTATCTATGTAAACCTATGTAACTCTCCCTCCCTCTTGCTCGTGACTGGGCAGCTCGCGTGACCTACTCCTCTGCTCTGGTCCTGCTCATTTCCCGCGCTTCAGACGTGACAGCCCTCCCTAATTTAGTCTCCCAGTGGGCATATTCCACCGACGCGGTCAATGTCGCCCCGTCCTGACCCGTAAATAGCAGACAAGGGGGTGCTTCGGATTATTTGTGATGCAGGGGTTGTTGTGGTATAATAGACGGGGCACGGAGCTTACAGTGTTGCCAATTTAGCGACTTTCCCGCTATAAGTCGGTTTATTTTCAACTGACGGTAAATTTAATCTTTTAGTCGCTGGTTTTTTCGAAAATTGACAGACAAATATTAATCTACTACGTCTCTGCATCATATTACTGCCAAGTTATTATAACTAACACTATATTTCGCTAACAAAAATCGTCGTAATAACTGAATAATGAAAATGGGAACATGCAAGCTTACCATCAGTTGGAAAGAAAGACTATAGATCCAGAGATATGTACTTCGATCTAGGGGCCATTTTTTACATCTAGCGGCATGAATTCTAGCGATAATCTGGAGATGTGAGCTATGTTAGAGCGATAATCTAGAGACTGTGGCATTATTCTAGCTATTTTCGGCGTATATTTTTACTATCTTGCGTACATGATTTGGTAACCCTGCGGAAGAATCCTTGGTAACTGAAAAATACTGCAACACCCGCCCCTCCTTGTGTTGCCGTCTGAGGGTCATTGTTTTTATTCTGCAGACGCGGGTGATGCTCGACTGGCTAATGAGGGACACGCAGGGCTTATAGTCCATTCTTTATAGCTAGGCCACAAATCCTGAACACTAACCTCTGTAACTCAAAAAGGGCTAGAGCAAAAGGGCTGTAAATGTCCACACTTATTCGCTAGCTGACTCTTCCCAAATGGTGGAAATAGTAGTTCGATTACTCTAGTCGTTTGTGAGTTATAGAGGATAATGTTCAAGAGTTTTGGCCTGCTTTCTTGGAACAGGGCTTAGTAATGAACGCTTTCTTGGCTTTCCTTGTCTCTCTAGCTCGATTCGTAGTTGTTTGCGTACGGGCAGAAATATTTCAATTTCTTATACTGATTACTTTATATTCTTTAGTGCACTTGATTTCTATTTATATGATATTTTATATTTGTTCACTGATTATTTGTTATATTTACTGCATTATATTATATTTACTGCATTATATTATATTTATTTTTATTTTTGTTTTTCATTTCAAACATAAAACAGTACATTTTATATTAACCATATGTTATCGTTTACACGTTGTCTATGATATTTGTGTCCGCTTCCATATGTCTTGTTTTCAATCATAAAATGTGAAATTTATATTATATTTTATTTTCTATTTGTTTTCTTATATATTCGTGTCTACTTTAATATTCATCTTTAAATAATATAATGTACTTTGTATAATTATATATATCTTCCCTTTGTTTGTTTGTTTTGTATAAATACGTGAACTGAACTGCTACATTATTTTAAAACTATAGTTACCTTCTTTAGCTGGGATACGTAAGTGGCAAGTGTAATTATTATCGTCACTTAGCTTAGATTTAATTAATTATATGGTTTTTGTTTTGATTTTCCTTGTCCAAAGAATTAATATATTTCAACAATAAGTATATTCAGCATCCCTGTATTAAATTATCATTAGAAATGTTCTCCAAATGTTCAAGTGTATGTGTTTTTCTTTTATGAAGCATAATGGTACCTATAACTAACTTTCGGGGGCAATAGGTAAGCATTATAGTATTTACATTTACTTGTTGAAGATAAACGATACGTCATAACACGGTTATTATAACATATTAAAGTAATCAATGTTGTGATATGGAAACATAAGAAACTCTACGAAAGGGGCAAGAATATTAACATTACAGGTATGACGTCATTTCCGGGTTAATAAGTCTACATATGATGGAGCTGGAAGGCAGAGCTGCTTGCAACATATGTCTCCCCCAAAAGTTGAAAGAGTGTAGAGAGCCAAATTAGATCGACATTGAAGCTCTAACTTTTGATGGAATTTAATTAATTAAAAGATAGTTTAGTAAAAAGGAGGAAGAAAATGTTAATTACTACATATTTCATATCCTCAGCCATTACTTTATCTTTACCTAAACTGTTATATATATATATATATATATATATATATATATATATATATATATATATATATATATATATATATTCTTACACAGTAATATTTTATCGACTTCAGGAAAAAAACAACGAGTCAAGTGTTGAACGTAGCTGAGAATGAGGTTATTGTACCGATATTCAGGACACGAGTATTTTTAGCCGCCTACATTACACGTCACACTTTTAAGGGGACATGGGCCGGTTTTCTGGACCACTTTCTCCCTCATGTTTAGCCCCATTAGTTTTCAGATGTTAAGATGGTTGCCCCATTAGTTAGTCGATTTTAAGACCTTTCTACCCATTTCTTTGTCAATATTTACACCTTCGTGCTATTTAGGTGTCGATTTTTTCCCTGGCGAACGATAGTGAGCCTGTAATGTTGGAATAATCGGCCTTTGGCCGGGACATTTTTCTACCGAAAAATGTACAAATTAATCTAGAAGGGGGATCTAATGGATGTTTTTTTTTAAATTTGATGGAGGTCTAGGGAGGAAACTAGAAAAAATAATGAATACATGCAAAAATCGCCCAAAAAGTGAACCATCCCCCCTTAACCTTTTCAGTACGGATGATGACGCATTTTATATTTTACTGTCGATAAGAAAGTGTAGAACTCGCAAAACAAACAAACTCAAACAAAACAACTTACCAAAATCACTATGTGGAAATAAACCATTGAAGATTAAATTGTATGCAGCTTAGGAAGGATCTGTGGTAGCCAAGGGGTGATGGAGATAGCTTGCAACCTAATAAATAATAGAGGTTCTTACTATACTTAAATGTATCACTTAATATTAACCAAAATAAGTTGATATGCCGTCACACGAACTGAAAGGATCAAGGGAGCCCAACTCGCTTTTTTTTCTCTTTCTCTCCCTCTCTCTTTGGCTTGCATCCATTCGGCCCCATTCAGCCTACTGTTTTAAGACGTTTACCTCCATCCAGGAGTCAATATTTTCCTGGCGAGCGGTAGCGAGCCAGCATACAGTATATATATTTTTTTGTTTTGACAGTAAAGCTAAATTTGTAAATTTTTCGATAGAAAAATTTCTCCGGCAAAGCCGGATTTCTCCATACAATGCTGGCTCGCTATCACTCGCCAGGAAGGAATCGACACCTGTATGGGTGCTTCCAAATTTCTTAAGCATTTCTCTTCTCATAATCTGCTCTCAGATCGCCAGTATGGCTTCCTTAAGGGTCGCTCTACTGGTGATCTTCTTTCATATCTTACTAACTCTTGGTCATCCTTCTTTCGGGACTTCGGTGAGACTTTTTCTATTGCACTAGACATATCGAAAGCCTTCGATAGAGTCTGGCACAAATCTTCTAAACTACCCTCCTTCGGTTTCTATCCCTCCATCTGTGCCCTTGTCTCTAATTTCCTTTCCGGCCGTTCCATAGCCGCGGTTGTGGACGGCCATTGTTCACTTCCTCACCCTATAAACTCCGGTGTTCCTCAGGGCTCTGTCCTATCTCCTATTCTCTTTTTAATTTTTATAAATGATCTCCTTAACTGTACCTTAATTCCCATCCATTCATACGCAGACGACTCAACCTTACTCCATTACTACTCCATTAGTTTTTCAGAACGCCCCAGCCAGCAATCCCTCAACGACAAACGTAATGAAGCCATAGAACTCTTAAATTCTGATCTAAATACTATTTCCAATTGGGGCAGAGAAAACCTTGTTAACTTTAATGCTTCCAAAACCCAATTTCTCCATCTATCTACCCGTCAGGATCTCCCAGCGGACTATCCCTTATTCTTCAACAATATAAAAATCAACCCTTCATCTTCTCTCAATATTCTTGGTGTCTCTTTTTCTTCTGCTCTCATTTGGAAGGACCATATTACCAGTCTTGCTAAGGCAGCCTCCCAGAAGCTGGGTGTGCTCAACCGCCTTAGGGGGTTCTTTTCCCCTGCACAGCTTCTTGCTCTGTACAGGGGCATAGTGCACCCTTGTATTGAGTATTGTTCACATGTGTGGGGAGGTTCCTCTCACACCGCTCTCCTAGACAAAGTTGAAAGGAAGGCCTTTCGTATCATTAACTCCCGTCCACTCACCAACTCTCTGCAATCTCTCTCTCCGCCGCAATGTTGCATCTCTCTCGGTATTCTATCGCTACTATAATAATCAGTGTTCCTCAGAGCTATCCCAGTGCATACCACCTCCTTTACGTAGGGCACGTGGTACCCGTCTTGCAACTCAATCCCACCCCTACTCTGTACAACTCTCCAACCCAAGAGTGAAACGTTACTCTCAAACTTTCTTCTACTCAACAGCTGAGCTCTGGAACTCTCTCCCAGAATCAGTCTTTCCCTCTTCCTATGACTTAAATTGCTTCAAACTCCGTGTGTCCAGGCATTTTGGCTCGAACGTCCCTTGATTTTGGCCCTGTCACTCTTTCAACTATGGGGGAGGCACTCGCTATAGGCAGTTATGCCTTTTGCCTCCCTCAATCAAATAGAAAAAAAAAAAAAAAAAAAACGTCTTAAAACGGTTGGCTGAATGGGGCCGAATAGATACAAACCAGAGAAATAGAGAAAAGGAGAAAACAAAACGGGGACCCCCCTTAAGGCAATGTCACACGAACGATTTTACCGTCAACTTCCTTCGGCAATTTAGATCTGAGTTTCTAAATTAAAGTCAGATAAAAATTCAGCTATCTAAGATAATCTACCTTTAGTTAAGATTTTCTATACTAAATATTAGGCAAAAGATCCCAGAAATATTGCCTGGAAAATGTTGGCCTTTGAAATTGACGAGACAATTTGCTCGTGTGATACCTTAAGGGGGTAGTAATCGCTTCTTATGGACCCCCTTCTCCCTCATGTTTAACATATTAGTTTTGAGGTTTTAAGACGTTCGTTCCGTTAGTTTGGTGATTTTGAGACCTTTCGCCTCATTTTTTTATCAATACTAAAACCTCTCCTGCCCTTTTGATTTTGATTTTTCCTGGCGAGCATTAGCGAGCCTCTAATTTTAGAAGGAACCGGCCTTTGGCCGGGACATTTCTTTACCGAAAAATTTACAAATTGATCTTGAAAGGGGGTCTAGGGAGTGTTTTTCTAAGCTTGATGGAGGTCTAGCGAGGAAACACAACATTAAATTAATAAATAAATATATAGACCAAAAAACAAGCAGTACCCCCTTAAAGGTGGTGACACAAGAGCGCATTTTCCGGCAATCATCGATGAGCAGGATATGTTCTCGTACTATTTTGAGGCGCCTTCGTATTGGAATCGGAAACTTTTTCGAAGATGGATTATAATCGAATTTATTCATTTCACTCCCAACACCAAACACCTCACAATGAAATTAATCAGATCAGATCAGATGAAAGTATTGAGGGATAAGCCTTTACAACGGCACCTCGTATCTACATTCTACTTTTCCTATTTTTCTGAAGAGTGTAGAGAGAGGAGGAGGGGTGTTGGATAGAGAGGAAGCTGTTGGAGTGGCTTTGGTATGTGTGTTTAGTCTGTATACGTCGTCAGGATGTCCCCTGACTGGGTGCGAGCATTTAAAACATGCTAGGACGTACTACCACACCCAATAAATGTCAGCCGTGGCAGGGATTCGATCCCGGGTCTTGCAGCATGTGATACTCCCGGGATTCGAACCTAGGTCACCAAATACAGATTTTAAACACTCTAACCATTACACCATCAAGACAGTTAAAAGTTAAGTACATGCCTACGATTTTACATCCATTTATCGAATACTGTATATCAATCGAATCATGTACTCAGACCCAACTGCACTATGAATAATGTAATGTTTAAGTGAAAGGAAACAACATTATATGGGGCACAGATCTCTAAGGACCGACCTCGCTATAACATATTCCTGAACCTATAGGAATAATATAATGTATTAATTTCACTCCCAACACCAAACCGCTACTGTAGGTAGCTTAAACATTATGAAACTTAAGAGGAGGCAGACTTTTTGTTTGGTCTATTAATTCATGTATTCATATATTATTTTAGTTTCCTCCCTAGACCTCCATCAAGCTTAGAAAAACCCCCCCCTAGACCCATCTTCAAGATAAATTTGTAAATTTTTCGGTAGAAAAATTTCCCGGCCGAAGGCCGGTTCCTCTTAAAATTGCAGGCTCGCTATCGCTTGCCAGGAAATAATCGACACCTCAATGGCACGAAAGGTCTTAAAATTGACAACGAAATGGGGTGAAAGGTGTTAAAATCGCCAAACTAATGGGCCCCACCTCTTATAATCTCAAATCTAGTGGGGCTAAACATGAGGGAAAATGGGGTCCAGAAAAAACGGTGTGCCTCCCCTTAAACATTGAAGCTGCCAGACTATACAATCGCTCGTAAAAAAAAAATATATATACGACAAATTTAGCTCGTGTGACACCATTACCCCATTCCAGTGTCAGGAGGTCGATCGAGGTGGTGTCTTATAGGGGGTAGTACTCGCTTTTTATGGACCCCCTTCTCCCTCTTGTTTAGCATATTAGTTTTGAGGTTTTAAGATTTTTGTGCCGTTAGTTTGTCGATTTTAAGACCTTTCGCCCCATTTCTTCGTCAATGTTAAGACCTTTAGGTTTCGATTTTTTCCTGGCGAGCGATAGCGAGCCTGTAATTTTAGAAGGAACCGGCCTTTGGCCTGGACAATTTTCTACCGAAAAATGTACAAATTTATCTTGAAAGAATTAAAGAGGGTCTAGGGGGTGCTATTTTAAGTGTGATGGAGGTCTAGCGAGGAAACTCAAAAATATATAAATTACTAAATACGTAGACCAAAAACCAAGCACTACCCCCTTTGGGGAAATTTATCACTTGCAATACAATGATGAGAGTTTGTATTATATCACAGCTACCATCAGTTCACTATAGCTAATTTTAGTCAAACCTATCATAGTCAACGGAAACAACAACAATTTAATGCCAATGTAATTTAATTTTGTTTCAATTTAGCCAAGCATATCCAAATTCCGAATTACTGAGAGAAAATTGAATGATTAACTTACTTTATAAAGATCGATCTGAACTGTTTCAATCCATCACCACTATCACAATCACCACCACCATCACTACAACTACCATAAACACCATTATCATAACTGCTGTGATGTGTGCACAAATCACATAACGCGGCACACACATTACACGCACGCACACACTCAAACATATACTATATATATATATATATTATCAACTCTGCGTAGCAGTTTGGTATCCCCCCCCCCCCCAAACGGCACGTCTACTTTATTCACAAATATCTTCTCTAGAAACCTATTCTGGGACCCCTGAGTAACCATGCCAAGTCTCGTATCCATAACCTTAAGTGTTTGGAGGGTAGAACGACACACACGGAACGCATCCATTTTTATGAAGATATTAGGTTTTACGGAGAGAATATACGTTATATAATATATCCGTACTAACCCGGACAAAATACTAGACTAACAAACTAACGTAAAACTAAATACTAGATCATCTATCACAGGAGGGCATAATGAGGAAGCTTCATGTTATAGCCATGGTGGTGGTGGTGGTGATGCTATACTGGTAGGTGGCGCAGGAGGAGGTGTAGGTGGTGGCAGCGAGGTAGAGGTAGTGGGTGTGGGTGTGGGGAGGTCCTCTACACATTATACCCTACCTCACCCAAGTCCTCCCACCACCGGCTAAGCATCCTCCCCTCAACCAGGTTTTCCTCCCAGTGGTGTAGAGACTGGGACGGGTGTATAGTCTGATCACAGGAAAGAACTCTCCGGGGGAAAACTTGGAACTGACAAAGGACCAGCTGAATATACCAGGTAAGGCACTCCTCCTTCAGCTGATATTGGCAACTGTGGTATGTTTGGCTCTCCTCTATGGACTGGTGTGGGTGATGAAAACAAGACCGTGCCCCGAGAAACCAGAAGACCATGGCAGACACCCTCAACCAAAGGACCATGGCACACACCCTCAACCAATGGACCATGGCAGAGACCTTCAACCAGAGAACCATGGTAGTAGACACCTGGTGGAGGAGTGGCTTGGGGGTCCTGCTGACGAAGTGGTAGGTGGGCAGGATGGCTATGTGGTATTCGAGTCATTTGCGTTGCCCATGGGAGACAGACTGGGTTCTGGGGTCGCTTCCACGGTGTATTCTCTCGACCTACCCGGAGCACCACCCTTAGCAGCCAAGGTTATGGACGCTGTTCATTCTTATCAGCTTGATGACGCCACTCGGGAGGTTGGTATTTTGTACAGTCTGAGGGGCATAGAAGGGGTGCCCAAACTATAAGCTCTTGTAAGGGACCCTCCGACGATAGTTATGTCACGCCACGAAGGTCTAAATTTCTGCGAATTTGTGAAATCCAAACCTGATTCGGCTCTGTCGCTCCAAGCGTGCCTGAATCTTTGCCGTACTCTAAAACAAGTCCACGAGTGCTAGTTTGTGCATAACGACATCAAGAGCGATAACGTTGTGGTGGCCCCAGACGGCGGGATAACCCTCCTGGATTATGGCCTGGCGAAAATGATCGGTGCGTCGCTCAGAGAACCCCCACTGGATAGAATCGATGAGTACTACACCCTTCAGGAGCGAGACATGTGGTACCCCTGGATGGACCGTAACTTGGTACTAGGGGAGCCGTGTTGCCCGTCTATGGATTGCTTCTCTGTGGGCCTCCTGATCAGGTTGGCCATGGAGGGATTGATTTTATCGGAGTCGGTTGAGGATCTCCGAAACGCCTGTAATCGTACCCACCCTCCAGCCACCCTAGATACCTTTATTAATAGCCTAGAATCTCTTTTGGGCTGAATCCTCTCATCACGCGCCTCATATTTTTGTCATGAACAGGATTTCTGACTTAAATCTCCCATCACAATGTCGTGATTTTTATTCATTTTTTCCCTCAGTCTCATCAAGACCCTAGATTCTAGGGCCTAGAAACTATTTTTGGGGATTTTCGTATTGATGCGCTCCTCAGTTATTTTGTTTTATTTTTTATTTTTTTAGGACCATGATGACTATATAATATTTCTTACCACCTCATCACATGTTTTCGCCCTGTCATCAAAATTATCAAGATATATTTAGATATCTGTATTACTTTTTAACTCAAGTTTGCGACCCCAAGGCTTCTGTTAAATTAATCGGATTAGAAATATATGTTTTGAACTATTTATGTTATCTAAATATTTCCAATGACTCCTGATAATATTTGTTTTCTATCGTTACGGCTTTTGGCTAAACTAACAAACACTGAACTATAGTACACTCATTACAGTATAGGTAAGCCAAAAATGGCGACTCCTAAACTATGTAACGCAAAAAGGGCTGGAGTAAATGGGCTGTAAATTTCCACACCTATTCCCTGGCTGACTCTTCGTAAATGATAAACATATTAGCTTGATTACTCAAGTCGTCTATGAGTTGTAAAGGTTAGTTGTCAAGATCAGTAGACATCGTAGGCGACACACGACATAACATAAGTCACTGCGTATTCTATTAAGTCAAAACACAATAATAATCTATTTCATTAATTTCACTCCCAACACCAAAGACCTCCCAATGAAATTAATGAAAGCACGTGACCTACCGGGATTCGAACATGGATTAATCGTTGAGAGAGTGTACACGATAGCTGGATAGAAGATAGAAGACAAAAGAAAGATAGAGATATGATTATATGGAAAAGTGGAAGAATATAGAACAAGGAAGTGGAAGATGGAATAATAAAGAAGAGGATAATGAAAGCCTTGTTTGAAAGACATTGAGAGACATTAAGAGTGTAAAAAATAGATAGGAGAAAGTTAGAGATAGAAATAGATGAAAGGAGATGAAGAATATAGAAAATGAAAGTGGAAGATGGAATGATAAAAGCCTTGCACACACACACATGAAACCGGTGTCACACGAGCGCTTTTTCCAGCAATTTTCAAAGAGCAAATTTGTTCGTAATATTTTGAGGCTCTTTCGCATAGGAATCGGAAACTAGACTTAAGGTAGAATATACTAGACGGCAATTTATTTGTATATAACTTAACTTTTAAATATGCCAGACTATAATTGCCCGGAAAAAACGCTCGTGTGCCACCGCCTTTGACGCATCCATCATTGTTTACACTGATGGCTAGCGTTCGTCAGCATCGATCCGAATTCCAAACCGATAAGCGATATTTTGGCCGTGTTTAGGTGACGCATAGATACACTCGTAGGCTTAAGGGCGTTTTTTTTTTTCCCCCTTAAGTTTACTCCCCAGACGTCCATCATGGTTTAAAAAATACCCAAGACCCCCCTTCGAGATAAATGTGCATTTTTTTTTCCGTCAGAGAAATGTACAGGCCGAAGGCCGGTTCCTCGTAAATTGCAGGCTCGCTATCGCTCGCCAGGAAAAAAATCGACATCTAAATGGCACAAAAGGCCTTGAAATCGCCAAACTAATGGGGCGAATGTCATAAAATTTCAAACCCAATCGGGCTAAAGACGAGGGCGAGAGAAGTCCATAAACTCCCCACGAAGCACTGATGATGATATGAGTTCGTCGGCAATGATCCGGATTCCAAACTGATACACAACTGCTTGGCTGTGTTTAGGTCACGCATATGGCATACAGTACACTCTCTGGCTTACCGGGGGTACTAGTCGCTTTTCCTGGACCTTCTTCTCCCTCATGTTTAGCGTAATAGTTTTGAATTTTTAAAGTTTTCGTTCTGTTAGTTTGGCGATTTTGAGACCTTTCCCCTTATTTCTCTGTCAATATTAAGACCTTTCCTGCCATTTAGGTGTCGAAATTTTCCTGGCGAGCGATAGCGAGTATTAGTAGTGATGATGGTAACCTATTATTATGTTCCTTCCAACAACCAACTATACTCCTAAAATCGATTAATGAAATTTACAAACACATGTGGCAGTCCGTGGATTCGAACCCAGGATGCTCACACCGAAATTCAACACCTTATGCATCGCACCACGAAGACAGTTAAAGGATGGTGGACACTGCCTACGATTTATTATGCAACTTCGAATCCTGCATATCAATCTAAGCATGTACACACATCCCAACTGCAACTCAATCTGCAATCGCAGAGTTGGGTATGCCGTTTTGATTTTGGGCAAAACGGCACGTCTACTTTATTCATATATATATTTTTTTCCTCCCTAGACCTCCATCAAGCTTAGAAAAACACCCCCTAGACCCCCCTTCAAGAAAAATTTGTACATTTTTCGGTAGAAAAATTTCCCGGCCGAAGGCCGGTTCCTCTTAAAATTGCAGGCTCGCTATCGCTCGCCAGGAAATAATCGACACCTAAATGGCACGAAAGGTCTTAAAATTGACAACGAAATGGGGCAAAAGGTGTTAAAATCGCCAAACTAATGGGCCGAACGTCTCATAATCTCAAAACTAGTGGGATTAAACATTAGGGAGAAGGGGGTCCAGAAAAACGGTCTGCCTCCGCTTAAGTTCCGTAAGAATCAAGCTACCCCAAACATAATCTACCCTCGATCTAGTTTCCGATGCCCATGCAAAAGACTCAAAATTATCACATGAAAAAAAAAAAAAAAAAAAAAAATCAGATAAAAACTACCGGATAAATGCGCTCGTGTGGCACCAGCTTATAGCATGTGCTCTGAACATGTAGTCGGAATGTTCACGGAAAACCGAATAGAGTACTTTTTATTAAAGGTTAACTCTATCAATTTGCAAACATGGTTAACATTTCGTAATATTTCTGGCCGCTTTGTACTTACGCTACTATTATACTCAATCAATCAGATTATACTCAATCTGCTCTCAGATCGCCAGTATGGCTTCCTTAAGGGTCGCTCTACTGGTGATCTTCTTTCATATCTTACTAACTCTTGGTCATCCTCCTTTCGGGACTTCGGTGAGACTTTTTCTATTGCACTAGACATATCGAAAGCCTTCGATAGAGTCTGGCATAAATCTTTAATTTCTAAACTACCCTCCTTCGGTTTCTATCCTTCCATCTGTGCCTTTGTCTCTAATTTCCTTTCCGGCCGTTCCATAGCTGCGGTTGTGGACGGCCATTGTTCACTTCCTCACCCTATAAACTCCGGTGTTCCTCAGGGCTCTGTCCTATCTCTATTCTCTTTCTAATTTTTATAAATGATCTCCTTAACTGTACCTTAATTCCCATCCATTCATACGCAGACGATTCAACCTTACACTACTCCATTAGTTTTTCAGAACGCCCCAGCCAGCAATCCCTCAACGACAAACGTAATGAAGCCATAGAACTCTTAAATTTTGATCTAAATACTATTTCCAATTGGGGCAGAGAAACCTTGTTAACTTTAATGCTTCCAAAACCCAATTTCTCCATCTATCTACCCGTCAGGATCTCCCAGCGGACTATCCCTTATTCTTCAACAATACAAAAATCAACCCTTCATCTTCTCTCAATATTCTTGGTGTCTCTTTTTCTTCTGCTCTCATTTGGAAGGACCATATTACCAGTCTTGCTAAGGCAGCCTCAAGCTGGGTGTGCTCAACCGCCTTAGGGGGTTCTTTTCCCCTGCACAGCTTCTTGCTCTGTACAGGGGCATAGTGCGCCCTTGTATTGAGTATTGTTCACATGTGTGGGGAGGTTCCTCTCACACCGCTCTCCTAGACAAAGTTGAAAGGAAGGCCTTTCGTATCATTAACTCCCGTCCACTCACCAACTCTCTGCAATCTCTCTCTCTCCGCCGCAATGTTGCATCTCTCTCGCTATTCTATCGCTACTATAATAATCAGTGTTCCTCAGAGCTATCCCAGTGCATACCACCTCCTTTACGTAGGGCACGTGGTACCCGTCTTGCAACTCAATCCCACCCCTACTCTGTGCAACTCTCCAACCCAAGAGTGAAACGTTACTCTCAAACTTTCTTCTACTCAACATCTGAGCTCTGGAACTCTCTCCCAGAATCAGTCTTTCCCTCTTCCTATGACTTAAATTGCTTCAAACTCCGTGTGTCCAGGCATTTTGGCTCGAACGTCCCTTGATTTTGGCCCTGTCACTCTTTCAACTATGGGGGAGGCACTCGTTATAGGCAGGTATGCCTTTTGCCTCCCTCAATCACATAGAAAAAAAAAAAAAAAAAAAAAAAAAAAAAATCGCTCTGTTCTGGCAATAGACGACCGGTAGTATATGCAGTATGTTCGTTATGGGGGGTGACCTGCTTTTTGTTATTTCTGTTCTTTTCTCTCTTTCTCTGGCTGTATCCATTCGGCCCCATTCAGCCAACTATTTTAAGACGTTTATCCCCATCTAGGTGTCGATTTCTTCCTGGCGAGCGATAGCGAGCCAGCATTATATGAAGAAATCCGGCTTCGCCGGAGAAATTTTTCTATCGAAAAATGTACAAATTTAGCCTGCTGTCAATAAAAAATAAAAAATATGCTGTCTCGCTACCGCTCACCAGTAAACAATTGACACCTGGATGGGGATAAACGTCTTAAAACAGTAGGCTGAATGGGGCCAAATAGGTACAAGGCAGAGAAAGATAGAAAAGGACAGAACAAAAACAGGTCACCCCCCTTAACCCTCTCCGACATATGACGCGATTTTGAGCCTATTAGGGATACTTTAAAGCCTTTGTTACCATCAGGGGTATTTAGAAACCTTTAGTTTAGTTACTTCAACCTCTGCAGTTGTCTTTGAGTTAGCTGTGGGCAGAAAACTAATTTTGGAGAGGTACCGTAATTATAAGAGTGAGAGAACTCTATTTCTTATTGCTAATCTGGCAACCTCTGCGTCATATGTGCGTGAAAGGGTTAATAGTAGGCTAAAATCATACCTATAAACCTTTTGTAACTTAAACAAATAAATACAAATAACAAATAGAGTAAAAACAAAAACAAGAAATGGGCTGGTCATTTCCACACCTATTCCCTGGTTGACCCTTCATGGTAGAGATATATTAGCTCCCAATACTCTAAGTCGTGTTTTGAGTTACAGAGGGTTAAGGGGAGGCAGACCATTTTTCTGGACCCCCTTTCTCCCTCATGTTTAGCCCCCGCTAGTTTTGAGATTATAAGACGTTCGGCCCATTAGTTTGGCGATTTTAACACCTTTTGCCCCATTTCGTTGTCAAATTTAATACCTTTCGTGCATTTAGGTGTCGATTATTTCCTGGCGAGCGATAGCGAGCCTGCAATTTTAAGAGGAACCGGCCTTCGGCTGGGACATTTTTCTACCGAAAAATTTACAAATTTATCTTGAAGAGGGGTCTAGGGGGTGTTTTTCTAAGCTTGATGGAGGTCTAGCGAGGAAACTCAAAACATAAAATAATAATAAATGAATTAATAGACCAAACAAACGGTCTGCCTCCCCTTAAGGGTTATGATTTTGGCCTACTTATAATGCATATTGTGGCCGTTTAGGAGTGGGTGTATTATGTATATTATGTATATATGACTATATTGTGCCTGTACTGTACTGTGTGTGTGTGTGTGTGTGTGTGTGTATGTGACAGAATACGCTCGCATGAGTGGGCGAGTGTAAATGTGCGTATGAATGTGCATGTGTGTGTGCGTATGAGTGTTACTGTACGTATGTGTGCGTATGCGTGTGTGTGTATGTGTGTGTGATAGTAAGGAACGACTATTGACCAGATAACAAGCCCCCTCCCCCCACTTACACACACACATACATACACACTTCCTCCTATTCTCTTTATCACTAATTATGTGTGTGTGTGTATGTGTGTGTGTGTGTGAATATTGACCAGATAACAAATCCCCACTCCCCCCCACCCGCCCACACACACACACACTTCCTCCTATTCTCTTTATCACTAGTTCTCCTATGTTATCCATTTTCTTTGTAAAGATCTTTCTTCTATTTTCTTTATCACTTCTATTCACTTTATCACTATAAGTTCTCCTATTGTCTGTCTTTTTATCACTCTTTATTCTCCTATTATCTTTATCACTATAGACTGTTTCTTTTTCATCTAACGGTAAAATGCAAAGTTCGCATCAAGATTTTTAAGTTATTTTGAAGATTTTGTAGTGAAATATGGTGATAATTTTGTAAACTTGGTCTTAATATGATGCAGAGACATAATAGTTTCATATTTGTTCAATAAATATCGATAAATTAGCTTCTAAGAGATTCAATTTATCGTCGGCTGAGAAGAAACAGAGTATAGTTCTCCTATTGTATCCAGTTATGTTTTTGCCTCAGTTTGTCCGTTTGTTTGTCTATGTTCCTGCATACAAGTTGTCTCAAAAAGTTATGAACCGATGTCTCTTTCGCCTCCCATATATCCTTCCTAAACTGAATACACTCGTCTTATATAACCCAATATATGTGATAACTGGTTGTTCATATATTATCGTCTGATCAAGTTAACTCTTTCACGCACATATGACGCAGAGGTTGCCAGATTAGCAATAAGAAATAGAGTTCTCTCACTCTTATAATTACCTCTCCAAAATTAGTTTTCTGCCCACAGCTAACTCAAAGACAACTGCAGAGGTTGAAGTAACTAAACTAAAAGTTTCTAAATACTCCTGATGGTAACAAAGGCTTTAAAGTATCCCTAATAGGCTCAAAATCGCGTCATGTGTCGGAGAGGGTTAAGGACCTTGTCAGGGAGGGGGGGGGGGGGGGGGGGCCTTACTTTGATCTCTATCGGTATATAAGTTGTCGTGTATTTTACTTCTAAGAACATGATATTTAGGTTTACACGTACACCGATGCATGAACGCACACACATGAACACATAAGCACACATACGCACAGAAAAAACTCCACACACACACACACACACACACACACACACACACACACACACACACACACACACACACACACACACACACACACACACACACACACACACACACACACACACACACACACACATCACACACACACACACACACACACACACACACACACACACACACACACACACACACACACACACACACACACACGAGCGCAACATGCAGCTACTAACATGCCATTTACATACAAATTCACGTAATACTTTTTAGCAGACTATAATAATGAACTAATTATCAGTACCGGTACTATGTAACATTATTCTATATTACAAGTATATTTTATACACTTAATTTGTTATTATAATCCACACGTGCGCCGATTTTAACAACACAAATACTTATACTTGTTATTTCTCCCCCTCCCCCCGCCTCTCTCTCTCTCTCTCTCTCTGTCTCTCAGGTGATACAACAATGGGCGAAACGACCTAAACTAACCGGTTCCAATCCCGGTAAACCCGTAACAACTACCGGGAACTGTAGGCCAAACTGTAAGTGGGGACCCGGGTTCGCGGAATACACTTACTCACTCTCACTCTCATATATATATATATATATATATATATATATATATATATATATATATATATATATATATATATATAGAGAGAGAGAGAGAGAGAGAGAGAGAGATTTGATTTTGCCCCGAGGGGCGAGTTTATTGAGCAGCGCCCCCCATCCTGTGAGGGGACAACCACTAGTAAGGCGATACATACTGCTCAAAGAGCCATTATTCCACTGAAACAACAGCATCGTCGTCTGGTTACATTCATATTTGTGTTTATAAATCAGGTTGGCATTATTCAGATGTGTTATTATAGTTTCCTCATTTAATTGTCACATGGTCTGTATATACGTATCACAAAAAAAAAAAAAAAAAAAAAAAAAAAAAAAAAAAAAAAAAAAAAAAAAAAAAAAAAGCAAGCTTGTAGTGACTGAATTATTAATTGACAGGTTGTAAATAATAGCACTACAGAACTAGTGCAATCGTATGAGGAGACTATTCATATTTTCATTACATCAATGGTTATTGAGATCATAGTTAGCTGAATACAATTATTGTCAAGAATTGATTAAACACCGAATGAAGCTTCAAATAATGCACTCGTTTCCAGGGACTACCACTCGGAGAGAACATTGAAGTCAAACGGTCGTCAACCAACACTTAATATGCTGAACATAAACTGTGTGTTTGTTTGTTTATTTTCTTTTTTCCCTCCCTGTTCTTTTTCCTCTTTTTTCCTTTAATAAATTGGCTGTGGTTCATCTTCTGTGTTTATTTTATTTAGACTGCTTTTAAACCAGTTGTTGAATCTTAAATTTGGTTGTTGTGCATAATATTCCTTAATTTTCTCTAGAGTTGGGTCTTGTGATAGTTCTAGTTTGTGCCATATTTGTGTTGCTTGTCTATGGAGTCGGACATTTAATGGTAGTGTGTTTGTGTATTCGTGTATTTGTTGTGTCGTCATTGTATAGGGGTATCTTTGGTTTGTGGCGAATCTTAGGTCTGTAATCTGTAAGCGTGTGATTGTGAGATTGAATATACTTAGTGGGTATTTCAAGAATGTCAGGGGGTAAGGAAATGTGATTTGTATATTAGAAGACTGTGATTAACGAGACGTGTAACATGTGGAGGGAGGTGGTAGAAAGAGAGGGATCTCGTTGGGGGTGGAAGTTTCGCTCCCAGGAATTTTTGTTCCTGTGGTATTTCAATAATAATAATAAAATAATAATAATAATAAGGGGACAACCACTGGTAAGGCAATACATACTGCTCAAAGAACCATTATTCTATTGTAATAACAGTATCGTCGTCTGGTGTTATTATAGTTTCCTCATTTGATTGCCACATGTGCTGTACAGTATATAGGCCAACGTGCTCATGAAAGACAAAAAAAATAAAAAAAAAAATGACTGAATTATTAATTGACAGGTAAATAATAGCACTACAAAACTAGTGCAATCATATGAGGAGACCATTCATGTTTTCTTACATCAATGGTTATTGAGATCATAGTTAGCTGAATACAAATATTACATACATGATGTGACTAATATTTCGAACTACATAAATTATTATGCAATAATAGTACCACAAATATATTACAATCATATGAGGGACACTTCACATTCTTCATTACATCAACGGTTATTGAGGCCATAGTTAGCTGAATACAAGAGTCACATACATATGTGACTAATATTACCAACTACCGAAGTTATAATGGAATTATAGTAATACAAATATTTTACAAACATGAGTTACATGGTTCAAATTCTTATTACAATAATGGTTATTGAGGGGATAGTTGGCGCAATATGACCAGTGGAGAAGTTTACATGCCGATAGTAATATAATATTTAGTAGGGTGTGTGGTTATGGGAGAGAGGGAGGGGGGTTGTAGGAGGTAGAGGAATGGGTGGGAGAGGAGGAGGGGTAGGGGGGAGGGGGAGGAGGAGGAGGTAAGGTACTCCAGGGAGGAGGAAAGTGTGAAAGGGGAGGTGTGTGTGTGTGTGTATGTGTTGGGGAGGGTGTGGGACATACTACATATAAATAAGTTGTTTAAGGCCAGCCATAGTACTGAAGATAAAAAAAATAAATATGGTAGTTAAAAAAAAAAAAAAAAAAAAAAAAAAAAAAAAAAAAAAAAAAAAAAAAAAAGGAAAGTTTGTATTTCAACGCAAGTCTACAGATATCAGCAGTATCGCTTCATCGTACCTGACACAACATATCAATAAGTAAAGAAGGAAACTGTATACATGCAAAGATCAAGATTCAATTATGTTTAGTAGCAAAACAATATTCAGAAGGAAGATACTAATAGTCCTCCGGGAGGGATATGCCGCATATCCGAAGGTACTTAATTGTAGGTCAAACCATTAGCGGAGAATATTGAGGACAATTATGTTGCTTACATATGCAAGGGTCATGTATATTGGCTTGCAAAAGGATATGAATTGGCACTTAACAGATTATTTAAATAAATACTGTGTTAGAGGCTCAGAGGGATATGTATATACTGTACATTGTCAATCTATTAAATGAGAATAGCAGTGATAAGTAAAGAAATACTGACTGGTATTATAAGTGTGACATGATCAATGAAAATATGAAATCGTGTAGAGGGCGTTACAAAGGGTTTAAGTGTGACCTTGTAAGAAAGAAGAGATGTGTGGAGGGCAAGGGGTGCATACTTATAAGGTTCATGTTCATGTTTACAGTACATATTATTGTGGGGGGGCAAAGTTCTTGTGTTTTTTTAGTATGTTATTGATTACGTTATTCTTTAGCATGTATATTGCTTGATCCTCAATTGTGGTTAACTGATTATTCCTGTATTCCCTAATCATTGGGCATTCCAGGATATAGTGCTCGAGAGAGTGTTTGTTGGGAGCTCTGCAAACCCTACATTGCCTGTGCTCTTCTTCTACCTGCCAATTCAGCTGCCATGGATAACAATAGCCAAGCCTTATTCTTGCATGTACTGAGTCTACCCACCTACTCGTTGTACGTTTACCATAGGTGTATTTGGTCGTAAATGCTACTTTATTGTAGTAGTTTATAGATCGGCTGGTATTATGATGTCTAGCTCTGTCTTCATCCACTCTTTCTTCTTGTGTCTTTTTAATTATAGTTCTCATTTGTTTCAATGACAGTTCAAGAAGTGGCCTCCTTGGCAAGCTTATCTGCCCTTTCATTGCCCGGGATGCCTACATGTGAAGGAATCCAGGCAAATTTGACCCCTAGCCCCTTCTCCCCTACACATTTTATCCCCCGTCTGATATCTTGTACAAGGAAAGGATAGGTGGGTTGGGGGCTAGAGATAGCTTCCAAGGCCGCCCTGCTGTCAGATAGGATAAGAATATTCTTTCCCCTTCGAAAGATACTCCCAATTCCCATCGCTATTGCCACCAGCTCAGTTTGAGTGGAGGAGGCCCAGTCCTGTAGCCTGGATAGTTCATCGTCTTCCTGAGCAAAGTTGCCACCACTCATAATAGTGATGGCAGCTCCTGCCCTCCCAGTTACGGTGTTAAGTGAGCCGTCACAGTATACCTGATCAGTGTTCTCATCTGTCATATCTTCTATTAGTGACATAAAGTTTGTCTTCAGAGCGTAGGACGGGGATCTCAGACTTTTTGTGTCGAGTTGTGTCACTATAATCTCAATAGTGGCCTCTTCCCAGGGCGGAAGGGGGACACTCAATTGCCGGTCATCTGGATGGTAGTCTGTAAGCTGGGTGGGCGGGGTGGGGTCAGTCAGTTGCCAGTCACCGATATAGTAGTCTGTAAGCTGGTAGTCAAGAATGTCAGCAGCAGTTACATGTGGCCAGTCCCTGCCTTTTAAGTCATCTATTCTAAGTAGCTCCATTAGTGCAGTCTTAGGTCGTGTTTCTCTGTCGTCTCTCAGTGTTCGTATGCCTATATCATATTTGTTTCTTTTATTCTATCAGTGATGGACGATAGATTTAACTCATATCTAAGATTTTTTACCTTGACATTTCTCGGACATCCAAAAATAAGTCTCATGGCTTCATTTGCAGTTTGTCAAGTTTTTCGATCTGATTAGCAGGTAGACAGGATAGAGCAGGTGCATGGTAGTCAATTACTGATCTAATATAGGCAATGTACATGGTCCTGAGGATAGTGATGGAGGCACCCAAGCCTTTCCATGACATTACTTTAAGGGGCCTTAGTCGTCTTTTACAGGTGGTCATTACATGATTAAATTCAGCATTATTACCCTGTAGTCCCCCAACATACACTCCCAGATATTTATAATAGTCTACCCTCTCCAGTACATTACCATGAAGATGTAGAGGCTTGTTACGATTCCAACCTTTTGTTATGGCTTTTGTTTTGTTTGTTGATATTACCAGGCCTAATTGGTCACAAGCTTCTCCTACCAAGTCTAGGGCACGTTGCATGTCCCTGTGACTATCGGCCTGGATCAAAATATCATCAGCATAGCTTTCACAGATCACTCCTCTGGGAAATTTGAGTCTAACAATAATGTGCATTAATATGTTGAATAGTATTGGACTTAATACTCCCCCCTGTGGTGTACCGAGCTCAAGCTTACGTACTTCAGACTTTTTACCTTGAAAGACGACATATGCACTTCTATTGCTGAGGTATTCCTTGATCCAGCCCAATAGTTTACCTTTTACACCCATTTTCGCCAACTCGCAAAGTATTACATCCCTGTTTGCTACATCAAATGCACCCTTTAAATCTAAAAATACAGTAAAGTTACACCTATGGTTAGAGAGATATGATGTGATACAGGACATTGTACTTCTGCCTTTGATGTAGCCATTCAAATGCGGGCTCAATTGTGACTCTATTTTGTGCAGTAGCCTATTAAGGACAATCCTTTCAATTGTCTTGCAATAACAAGAAAGAGAGAGAGAGAGAGAGAGATTGAGAGAGAGAAAACAAAGAGAGACTCATTGTGCCAATGACTGTAATGTCACTCATTCAAATATAAATCGTAACCCTTTTTTTCTTCTTATGCAAATGTACCAATAGGGATAGGTTTACAGATGCCATTTGCTATACCTTTAATGTCAAAGATAGTTTATTACTGTAATCAATCTGTAGTTTGCGATACATGAACGATTTACTGGCTAATACAATAGTGAAAAGTGTCCTCGATTGTATTTACATATTGCATAGACTAGTATTGGTGTTTTCATTATGTTTTGAATGAATATAATTGGTTCTAAGTAATGTAGTAATAAGTATGTATATAGCTTATGTAAGTAATGTAGTAATAAGTATGTATATAGCTTATGTAAACCACAAATTGGTTGTAAGTAATGTAGTAATAAGTATGTATATAGCTTATGTAAACCACAAATTGGTTGTAAGTAATGTAGTAATAAGTATGTATATAGCTTATGTAAACCACAAATTGGTTGTAAGTAATGTAGTAATAAGTATGTATATAGCTTATGTAAACCACAAATTGGTTGTAAGTAATGTAGTAATAAGTATGTATATAGCTTATGTAAACCACAAATTGGTTGTAAGTAATGTAGTAATAAGTATGTATATAGCTTATGTAAACCACAAATTGGTTGTAAGTAATGTAGTAATAAGTATGTATATAGCTTATGTAAACCACAAATTGGTTGTAAGTAATGTAGTAATAAGTATGTATATAGCTTATGTAAACCACAAATTGTATAACATACATATGTCCAGTAAAATACCTTTAACAATGGCGCGCCTTGCAGGACGCCCTGTCAATCATGGGAGTGCAAGGGGGTAAATACTGTATCATCATCGAAGATTTTATAACCTACAGAGGTAATTATGGCAAATACATATTGCAATGTTGACCATTCTCGGTTTTCAAAATACTTCTAAAGCCGGTATCACACGAGCACTTTTTCCCTCAACATTAATTTTATACTCAACACTGGTCTGGCAACTTATGAGGTAAACATTTAATACATTTCTGTCACGTAAATTGATCTCTCACCAGTCTAGTTTCCGATACCAGGGCAAAATATTCCAGAATGTTGCCAGATAAATGTTGATCATCGAATGTTGACTATAAAAGCTCTCGTGTGATACCGGCTTAATAAAAACATGACAGGAAAACCAAAGTCAGAGCCACAGCACCAGTTCCAAACACACCCAGCTAAGTCCCGTGACAGCCCCCTATGATTCTCGCCCCATACTCATCGGACCAATCCCTAGACATATCGCCAATTATTGTGACCATCTACCCCCAGGCCAGAATGACCCCCTCTGTGATCCGAACCGTCAAATTACAGGCCCCGCACAGATATCAATAAGGACCAGCTTACCACCCCACCACCACACTACCTCCTCGAATTAAGGGGGTCACCTGCTTATTTTATCTTTATCTCCTTTTCTCTCTTCTCTGGCTTGTATCCATTCGGCCCCATTCAGCCAACTGTTTTAAGACGTTTATCCCCATCCAGGTGTCGATTTCTTCCTGGCGAGCGATAGCGAGCCAGCATTAAATGGAGAAATCCGGCTTCGCCGAAGACAATTTTCTATCGAAAAATTTACAAATTTAGCTTGCTGTAAAACAAAAATATATATATGCTGGCTCGCTACCGCTCGCCAGGAAAATAATGACACCTGGATGGGAGTAAACGTCTTAAAACTGTAGGCTGAATGGGGCCGAATGGATACAAGCCAAAGAGAGAGGGAGAGAAAAAAAGCGAGGTGGGCCCCCTTAAGATGCAGGGACTAGGAGGGAGGGATATTGTGAAGATGGTCAATTGTGTTCGATTGCTTGAGTTAGTGGCTTCATATGTTGATCTTAATTAGTTATCTCGATTTGGCTGATATATAAGTTGCGATTATTGTTACTATTTTGTTTACCGATTTTGGTAGGCATTCCAGTTAAGGGGGTAGTGCTTCATTTTTGGTCTATATATTTTTGTATTAATTTATGTTTTGAGTTTCCTCGCTAGACCTCCATCAAGCCTAGAAAAACGCCCCCTAGACCCCCTTTCAAGATAAATATGTACATTTTTCGGTAGGTTCCTTCTGAAATTAGAGGCTCGTTATGGCTCACCAGGAAAAAAATAGACACCTATATAGGGCACGAAAGTTCTTAATATTGATAACAAAATGAGGCGAAAGGTCTCAAAATCGTCAAACTAACGGAACGAAAGTCTTAAAACCTCAAAGCTAATATCCTCAACATGAGGGAGAATGGGGTCCAGAAAAAAAGCGAGTACTATCCCCTTAAATTGTCGAGTTTCCAAAATTAATTACAGCAGAGAGAATAGATTTAAGAGAGTTCACTGACATGATTTTGGCGTGCTTACTGCATTATAAAATCATTCTTTATTTGCATCTTTCTTGAGTACCCTCCTGCAATACCGATAATAGTCATTCCTTATAACAATCTCTCTCTCTCTCTCACCTCCTCCATCACCACCACGAGAGCCAGAGGTGTTGAAAACTGCACGCCACAGAAAACGGAGACGAATGGGGGACTTGGCTAGGATAAGCCACGAAGAAAACGAGCCCTCCCACAATTTCAAGGGATGATCCTTATTTAGTTATTTGTTTTCATATATCTTAGCCCGGCCACAATCCCTTCTCTCCACCCACGGCATTTTATATATATATATATTTAGAGGTGGACCGGATATTGATTTCTTGATATTTGCGGATGCGGATGTAGATGCGGATATTTATTTTCAGTATTTGCGGATGCGGATGCGGATAGCCCTATTTATTTCTTAACCCTCTGAGGATCCATGAAAAGGACCATGATGCACTTCTTTTTTTTTTTCTCTGACTATTATTAGACGATTTTTTTCAGATTAGGAAGGGTAGCCTATATGGAAGTCAGAGGGTTGATTGGGATAGTCTTTAGTTCTTTACCCTTTTAATACCCACATATCCTTCCTAAGCAGCATAAAATCGTCTAATGATAGCAAACATAAACTTCTAAAACGTGTCAGAGCCCCAAGGGGTTAATAGTTAATTAGTTATTCTGTAAAAGTGTAAATATAATAAGTTTTTATGACTTATTAGTTACGAAAATATCCGCACTATATCCGCATTATTGGATGCGGATGCGGATATCCGGTCCACCTCTAATATATATATATATATATATATATATATATATATATACCGGGACTGTATATATATAGAGAGAGAGAGAAAGAGCGTTTTTTTGTTTACATCATATTCTAGCTTTCAATTTTTGGCTGCATGATCGGCTATGTTGTCATTGATATTGTTGTTGTTTTTGTTGAAGCGGATCAATAGAGGTCGGCTGAGGATAGGACCATTTTGATTTGTTGCATTTTTTTATTTATTTTTTTTTTTTGGGGGGGGGGGGGCCATCCCAGTTTCATTCCATTAGTTTGACAATTATAAAACGCTTCACTCTATTTAGATGGCATATTTAGTTTAAAGGGGGTCTGGGGGTCTTGTTTGAAAGGGGTCTGGGGAGGCATTTTATTTTGTATTTTTGTTGAAGTCTTGGGGGCAAAATATAAATACATTGCTCAAAAATGGCAAAAACCCTCAACATTAATTCAACCAAATATCACAAAATCTTTCAAGACCTAGAAATAGTGTTAAGGGGAGAGTTCCACTTGAGGGATTTTTTTCTTTACTCCTTTCTCCCTCATGTTTAGCCTCATTTTTGTTTTTATTTTAAGACGTTTGCCCCATTATTATGACGATTTTAAGAACTTTCAACCCATTTCTGTCAATTTTAAGACCTTTCGTGCCATTTAGGTGTCGATTTTTTCCTGGCGAGCGATAGCGAGCCTGTAATTTAAGAGGAACTGGCTTTCAGCCGGGACATTTTTCTACCGAAAAATGTACAAATTTATCTTGAAAGGGGCTCAAGGATGTGTAATCTTAAGCTTGAAGGATATCTAGGGACCAAACTAAAAACCTCCCCTTAAGCTTGGTGGCTGCCTACGCCTGGCCTATCACATAAACTAGGTGGTGGACACGGTATAGCAGTACGATATGGCAGCGCGGTATATATAGCAGTACGCAGAAGTCTTAAAGGGAGACAGACCGTTTTTCTGGACCCCCTTCTCCCTAATGTTTTTTAGCCCCACTAGTTTTGAGATTTTAAGACGGT
Source organism: Paralithodes platypus (assembly GCA_032716605.1). Taxonomy (NCBI): domain Eukaryota; kingdom Metazoa; phylum Arthropoda; class Malacostraca; order Decapoda; family Lithodidae; genus Paralithodes; species Paralithodes platypus. The sequence continues at coordinate 70,983,488 of CM064492.1, read as the reverse complement.
GGTTCCATTAGTTTGGGGATTTTATGACCTTTAACCCCATTTCTTTGACAATATTAGGACCCTTCGTGCCATTTCGGTGTCGATTTTTTTCTGACGAGCGATAGCGAGCCTGTAATTTCAAAAGGAATCTGCCTTTGGCCGGGAAATTTTTCTACCGAAAAATGTACAAATCTATCTTGAAGGGGGGTCTAGGGGGTGTTTTTCTAAGCTTGATGGAGGCCTAGGGAGGACACTAAAAAAATATATGAATAAATGAATTAATAGACCAAACAAACAGCCACTGTCCCCTTAAATAGTTAACCTAGCGTTGACTGGAGGGTACGGGTTGGTCAGGTCAAACTACTCTTACGCACGATACATTGACCCAAGGCCTCTGTAATGTTACCCTGCTACACTCTTCCTGGAATATTATGGATATATATATATATATATATTTTTTTTTTTTTTTTTTTTTTTTTTTCCTATGTGATTGAGGGAGGCAAAAGGCATAACTGCCTATAGCGAGTGCCTCCCCCATAGTTGAAAGAGTGACAGGGCCAAAATCAAGGGACGTTCGAGCCAAAATGCCTGGACACACAGAGTTTGAAGCAATTTAAGTCATAGGAAGAGGGAAAGACTGATTCTGGGAGAGAGTTCCAGAGCTCAGATGTTGAGTAGAAGAAAGTTTGAGAGTAACGTTTCACTCTTGGGTTGGAGAGTTGCACAGAGTAGGGGTGGGATTGAGTTGCAAGACGGGTACCACGTGCCCTACGTAAAGGAGGTGGTATGCACTGGGATAGCTCTGAGGAACACTGATTATTATAGTAGCGATAGAATAGCGAGAGAGATGCAACATTGCGGCGGAGAGAGAGAGATTGCAGAGAGTTGGTGAGTGGACGGGAGTTAATGATACGAAAGGCCTTCCTTTCAACTTTGTCTAGGAGAGCGGTGTGAGAGGAACTCCCCACACATGTGAACAATACTCAATACAAGGGCGCACTATTCCCCTGTACAGAGCAAGAAGCTGTGCAGGGGAAAAGAACCCCCTAAGGCGGTTGAGCACACCCAGCTTCTGGGAGGCTGCCTTAGCAAGACTGGTAATATGGTCCTTCCAAATGAGAGCAGAAGAAAAAGAGACACCAAGAATATTGAGAGAAGATGAAGGGTTGATTTTTGTATATATATATATATATATATATATATATATATATATATATATATATATATATATATATATATATATATATATATATATATATATATATATATATATATTATTGGGAGAGAGAGAGAGAGAGAGAGAGAGAGAGAGAGAGAGAGAGAGAGAGAGAGAGAGAGAGGAGAGAGAGAGAGAGAGAGAGAGAGAGAGAGAGAGAGAGAGAGAGAGAGAGAGAGAGAGAGAGAGAGAGAGAGAGAGAGAGAGAGAGATGCAACCTTTGAAGGTCCGGTCTGTAATTTGTTTTTCATTTCTGTGGTTTAGAGAGATTTTTTTTTTTTTTGCTGGACCCCGTTCTCTGTCATGCTTAGCCCCATTAGTTTGACATTTTAGAACGTTTGCTCCATTAGTTTGGCGATTATAAGACCTGTCGCCCCATATCTTTGTCAATTTTAAGTTCCATTTAGGTGTCAATATTTTCCTGGCAAGCGATATCGAGCCTGCAATTCAGGGGAGATTGACCTTCGGCCGGGACATTTTTCTACCTAAAAAATTACAAATTTATCTCGAAGGGGGGTTCTTAGGGGGGTTTGTTAAAGCTTGATACACAGGGATACAGGGATCTGCCTTGCTTAGGCCAATCGGCTTTCTGCAGACTCCCATTTTCTTATGTTCTTATGTTCTTATGTTCTTGATAGAAGTTTAAGGAACAAACAAGATAATGTATGACAAATATATATAAATAAATAAATTCTCCTCTTAAAAGACATTATGTTTTGACTTTTGGCTGGTATTTTTCATAATGTTGGAATTGTTGTATCGCTTCTTAATTTGTCAACATCACTATCTAGGACAAGTGGATTACCTGTATACCCTAATGCTAATGGAAATATCTAGGACAAGTGGATTACCTGTATACCCTAATGCTAATGGAAATATCTAGGACAAGTGGATTACCTGTATACCCTAATGCTAATGGAAATATCTAGGACAAGTGGATTACCTGTATACCCTACTTGCTAATGGAAATATCTAGGACAAGTGGATTACCTGTATACCCTAATGCTAATGGAAATATCTAGGACAAGTGGATTACCTGTATACCCTAATGCTAATGGAAATATCACATAAGATTACGTGTATGACCTAATGCTTACAATAATATAATTAGTTGTTCTTTTCTGAATTACAGTATATAGCATGTCTGTTGATTTAATAAAGTATAAATTCGCCATGTTTTAGAGTTAAGAAGTATACTTTTACAGACCTTTCTTAAGTTGACAACAAATAATATTTATAGTATATACTTTATACATTAGTTTTTAGTATTAATTACAATATTAGTTTTCGTCAGCTTAAGAAAGGTCTGTAAAAGTATACTTCTTAACTGAAAATCATGGCGAATTCATACTTTATTTTTTTTACAGACATGCTATATAATTCATAAAAGAACAACTAACTATATTATTCTAAGCATTAGGTTATACACGTAATCTTAGGTGATATTTCAAAATGATTTACATGATAAAGACCGCAGCTGCCATTTTTGCAAGTAATAATGCTGCCAAAAGTATGTGATATGCCTGCGTAGCTACCTTGGTGCTCTCTCTCTCCCCCCCCCCCCCTCTCTCTCTTTCTCCCTCTCTCTCTCTCTCTCTCTCTCTCTCTCTCTCTCCGATTATTTTTGTGAGAGTTGGGCACTGTATCCACTCGACCATCCACCCATGTTCGAGTGGATACAGTGCCAAACTCTCACAAGAATATCTGGAGAGAGTGGGTTCGAATCCTGATCAGGATAATAATTAATTGTTGGGGGCCAAAAAGAAAAAAGAAAAAAAGGGAAGTACAGGTATAGTGTGCATTGATATCGGAATTTTAACAAATGGTGAATTATCTTAGGTACCTGACTGTCTTATCTTGGATCTCGTGACTAACTAAAATCAGTCAGCCAAGCGATGTATTGACGTTACTTGATTAATGCTACTGTGTGGGTGAGTGGTGGGCTCGCAAATTTAAGAGCTAAAGGTTCGGTTCCAGGTTGAGGTGCGATTAAAATTAGGTCCAAGTTTAATTTATACTCACCGAAGCCCCACTAGTAAACGAGATACATAAAGACGGTGTTACACGGGCGCATTTTCCAGCAATTTTCGAAGAGTAAGTTTGTTCTCGTACTATGTTGAGGCTCTTTCGCATTGGAATCGGAAACTAGATCGCCGGTATACAATTGCCCGTAAATCTTAGCAGGAAATCACTCGTGTGACACCGCCTTAAGAGGGCAGGTGATGAATGTTGTTTTTCTTTGTCTCAGTGGTGGGTAATCACTGTATTATATATTATTGGAGAGATGTGAACTTCATTATCTTACTCACTGTCAATCCTCTGTCTCTGTCTCTGTCTCTCTCTCTCTCACACTCACTCACCATCACTCTCTCTCTCATCACTCACTAACTCACTCGACAATGTGTGACACTCTACAGTCTATTCATCATAACTAGGCCAAGAATCTTGACCGCTAACCTTTATTACTAAAAAACGACTTGAGTAATCGAACTAATATGTCTACCAGTTAGGAAAGGTCAGCCAGGGAATTGGAGTAGAACTTTATAGCCTATTTGTTCCAGTCCTTTTTTAGTTACAGAGGTTAGGAGTCACGCTTTCTAGCATACCTATAATGAATGAACTATAGTAGATTATTGATCAAACAAAAAAACGATAATATATATTTTAAATTATCGTAAACAGAAGTGCAAAAAATTAAATTAAATTGACGCAAAAATAAAGAGAATAATACATACATAGCAAAAATATTAATACAGCCCATTTAAAACAATAACAAAGAGAATATGCAACTGTAGTAGGCTTGCAGCTTAGAGTAGGCTTTGTTAGTTATTAAGATCAAGTACGGAGGGTTTACGTTTGCTCCATAGACCCTCTATCAAACTTTATAAACACCCCCCAAGACCTTCGAGATAATTTTGTACATTTTTCGGCAGAAAAATGTCTCGGCCGAAGGCCATTTCCACTTAAATTGCAGGCTTGCTATCACTCGCCAGGAAAATTCAACACCTAAATGGCACGTAAGGTTTTAATATTGGCAAATATATGGGGCGAAGCACACCACGTTTCTTTCCAACGCACCTAAATTACCTGTAATGTGCCTTGATTTTGGTTCTCTATCACTATTTCAACCTTGGGGGGCGGGGGGGGGGGGGGGGGGGCACTTGTCACAGGCAGCTTTGCCCTTTGTTTCCTTCATGCACATATAAAAAATGCAATTTTGCATCTCTCTCACTCTTCTACCGCTATTACACTAATCAATGTTCATCAGAGCTTTCTCAGTGTATACCTTCTCCCTTACGGAGAGTGTGGGGCACGCGCCGTTCAACACATTCCCACCCCTATTCTGTCCAGCTCTCTAACCCATGGGTGGGCTGATTTTCTAGTCTTTCTTCTAATCAACAGGTAAGCTTTGGAACTCTCTCCCTCAATGTCTCTCCCTCATCCTAAGACTTAAACTGCTTCAAGCTCCGTGTGCCCAGCCATTTATAATCCAACGTACTTTGAATTTGGCTCTGTCACTCTTTAAACTTTGGGGGAGACACTTGGTACAGGCAGCTTCGCCTTTTGTTTCTTTCACGCAAAAAAAATAAAAAATAAAAAATAAACAAAAAAAATCATCTATTACAGAAAACGGAGCCCAGCAGATCAATCGGCAGGCAGGACTCATGAAAAAGATTTATGCCACTCTCCCAACCTGACCCTCCGGAGCGGTGTAATTTGAGGTCATTATGTAGTACAGGGGGGGTACGTAACAGCTTAATGGGCGGGGGGCGAGGGGTCATCAAAAGGGCGGGCAAGGGGGACGAAGGAAGCATCAACGGGGCGGGGCAATAGGAGCCATCTGCATTTATATTATATTGAACATAGAACATAAGAAAATAGGAGTCTGCAGAAAGCCGATTGGCCTACACAAGGCCTTTATTATTTGTTTTCAATTTCAAATGCAAATTATGATTACATAATAATATAATTATCATAGTAGTAGTACACCATAAGCAATAGGCATTTCTTAATGTTATATATCATATGGTCAATTTCCTAAAAAAGATAAAGTACCAGTGTAATATCTAGGTGCCTGCTGGATACCATTAACTTATCGAGCTCACCTCATGTTACTAAATGTTACTTACATTCTGCATGTATATGTTTTAGTGAGCTAAATCATAAATTTGAATTTGAATTTTGTTTTATCATTCCTACACTTCAAATGAAATTGTTAAATTGATGACTTCCCAAGGTGTAAATAAGTTGCCGGAAATAAAGGTTCGTGTGACACCGCCTTCCAGATGTCGTGGCTACCAGTCATTACCCTTGTCCCACTAGGCTCCACTTCACAGCTCTCTCTCTCTCTCTCTCTCTCTCTCTCAGATTACATACGCTTCCTTCAGAACTCCCGTAATATCATAACGTGTTATGTCCTATAGTCCGTTCATTTTCTAGGTTGGGTAGAAATGGTAACCTCTAACCTCTGTAACTCAAAAAGGGCTAGAGCAAACGAACTGTCAATTTCCACACCTATTCCCTAGCCAAGTCTTCCTATGTGGTAGAAAAATTAGCTCGATTAATCTAGTCCTTTTTGAGTTACAGAGGTTAGAGGTAACGATTGCTGCCCAACCAAGAATGAACGGACTATAGTATTAAGACAGTTATGTGGAATGGGTTGAGCACTGGGGACTGCTGCGAGTGTGTCAGGGCTTAAGATTTTTCTGAAGTGTAAGTAGGAGTATTCTACCTAGTTATATAAAATAACTCTATCTCTCATATATATAATATCAGTAGTAGGTTGACCGCTAGGGTACCGGATCTTCAGAATAAATAAGATGACGAGAGCAAACATCAACTCCATTTTCATTGTTTATTAATTAAGCTAATTAAGCTAAGTCAATATTTAACGAAAATGCCTTTTTCAGCAGTAAGGAATCACTCTTTCGAATTGGACCACAGATTTAATGAAAAAGATTTTAAGATATTGGCTAAATTCAGAAACAAGAACGATACTTTCATTGGGGAGAAATATTTCATAGACAAACTCAAACCGAACCTAAACTGAGTGGTCAGGTAGTTGATAGCTTGGGGCTTTAGGATCCCTTGCTATATATAATGTCTATAGTCAGTTAATCTAGTTAGTTCTCCCGGAATAGTCGTAAGGTGCAGGTCGAAATGGTTTGTTGCATGTTATTTTATATTTTGTATTACATGTTCAGGTTTATGAAGTTAGGATTATGTAATATTCTTGTAAATCTTGTTATTGTTTTCAATTATTAACTTATAGTCTAGCAGTTTTAAGTAAAGTATTATGTAGAATTGTCACATTAAACTTGTTTAAATAGATCCATATATTAGATACAAAGTTTTAACAGATATCATGTTTGTTTTCTAGGATCGTTGGTGTTTCACCTGATGATGAACAGAGTTGTTCGAAATATTGTCAAAGCTTAATTAATAAACAATGAAAATGGAGTTGATGTTTGCTCTCATCTTATTTATTCTATATATATATATATATATATATATATATATATATATATATATATATATATATATTAGTGGATGTGCAATGGGCTTAGTACATACCTTCAGAAGAGCTAAAACTAAATCCGCAATAGTTTTATTACACGTGGCTTCCATTAGCCTTGCACTGAAGAACCGTGCAACAATGTAATCAACACGAACAAGTAAATATATTGTGTATCCAGTGATTATTACAACCTCGACACCTATATAATCTCAAAAACACAACAAATATCTCCAGTGAATTAACCTTGACCTACCATTCCCGATTATCGCGAATATTCCTGATCTTAGGGAACTGAACATTACAGTAGATATCAGTGTGGTCTTAAGGCCCATAATATCACTATGCAACAACTCCAATTCCGGGAAACCTTGAGGGTGAGGTGTTATAATACAATATAATTAAAGGTCTGGGTTAGTGAGTTGGTTTCTCTCAGACAGTTTTTTAGGCGGCAATATCCGGGCTTTAATGTATAACATGAAATATTTCGCCATTGCTATTATTATTTATTGTACATTACCTCACACACACCTTTACCTGAACTTCTGTCAATAACATATGTAATTGAGACTTTCTTGAAGGGTTACTGTGTGTGTGTGTGTGTGTGTGTGTGTGAGCATTCATAATTGTAGTTTTGGCTCATGTTATCCCGCTTCCTAGACATTATCATCAATGACAATTACCCATCTCCTTGCTCAGGGGAGATGGTAACCGCCGACTATGTCTCAGAAAACCTTCATCAACCTGAGCGAGATTTGAACCCCGGTCTGCTGGGTTGCAGGCGGGAATGGTACCACTGAGCTACCCGCCCGGCTATGTAATGTATTATATATTACCCTGTAGCCTTTTTAATCTTTATCAGTATTATCATGAGTTATCTACAAAATCACTTATCGTATCCCAAACTCCTAAATTCCTTGTTACTTTATAAATCTGTATCAATATTATCATGACTTATTTACAAATCCCCTCCCATATCCCTCTCTATTCAATTATCTATATATTGTTTTACATTGTGATCAATATTATTATGACTTATCTACAAAAGCATCTCATATTCCACTCCTCAATATATAGTTATTTAAATCTGTATCAATAATATCATGAATTATCTTCAAAATTACTCAATTCCCTGTAATATATTAAATCCCACTATTACACCATTTCCTCCAGTAATCCCCTCCCCTTCCCGTGATTACACAGACAATTAGGACCGACCATCTTGGCTAATTGATCACTTAAGGGGGCCCACCTCACTTTTTGTCTCTTGCTCTCCCTCTCTCTTTGGCTTGTATCCATTCGGCCCCATTCAGCCTACTGTTTTAAGACGTTTACCCTCATCCAGGTGTCAATATTTTCCTGGCGAGCGGCAGCGAGCCAGCATATATTTTTTGTGTTCACAGCAAGCAAAATGTGTACATTTTTCGATAGAAAAATTTCTCCGGCGAAGCCGGATTTCTCCATACAATATTGGCTCGCTATCGCTCGCCAGGAAGAAATCGACACTTGGATGTGGATAAACGTCTTAAAACAGTTGGCTGAATGGGGCCTAATCGATACAAGTCAGGGAAAGAGAAAAAAGGAGAGAGAGAAAAATAGCCGGTGACCCCCCTTAATTGAGGATGTTGGAATCATTGACATCGTAATTAAGCCGAATTTACAGCTAAAATACATAAAACCAAAATTATTCAAGTACTCATACTTTCTATCCATCAGCTATATACATTATTATTGCATTTATGCCCCTATATCAATGTTTACCGGCAGAATCTCCTCATAGCCTGAAACTCGCTAAGTGGTCAATTCCCCGTAGTCTTCTAAATCTCACCATCATCAATTTCCTTCAGTAATCCCCCCCACCTCCCCTCCCCCCTCCCCCCTTTCCGTGAGACAATTAGGCCGGACCATCTTGGTTAATTGACGGTAATGACCCTTGGGAATTGGTTATTATAACGAGGGTTGGATTGGGTAATTTGACTACGCCATAATGATGTTATTCTGGCAGTAAGTCTTGTAGGTTATGGCTGGGTTATAAGCCTCAGGTGTGTCCAGTAGCTCAAGGTACATTGTGGCATTAGTTACCTGTAATGATGACGAGGGACTTTATATTATAAGCTTGGAGAGAAAACAGGAAGCACACACGCGCACGCACGCGCACAGTTACAGTGGCCAAGCGCACTGAGTTATTGCATTCTGATCGCATGTGTCAGATAGTGCGGGCTCGATCCCATAGGGTGAAGTTTGTCAAAAACTGTCCTGGTTGTGGAGGTTAGGCGTGGATGCGCCACCTCTGGGTTCCACCTGGTTCTCTGCCCACATCCTACCCCTTCTGGGGGTATGTAGCGTCTTGTGGCAGCCAAAGTCAACCTGTTGACTACTTAGGATAATTTAGGTTAACGATTTGTGTATTTTCATCTTCATTGGCTGTCAGTTCGAAATAAACCAATTATTATTATTAGGGCCTGCACTTACTACAATGAATGAAATGGTAGGGAGTGTTATATATATATATATATATATATTTGTTTTTTGTTTTTTTCAACGAGTAAAATTGAATTTCTGCAATATCCTATTATATTTTAAATTGCTATATAAAAGACAATGATATTAGCAGCGATTATAAACCTAAGCATATAAGGCTACGAACGTCTTAATTATTAATAATAAAACAAAAATAGAACCCAGCACATGTAGCTCTCAAAGTGTAAAGCTAAGGCCAACTGGCTTACCGCTATTGAATTATTGCCATATATTAAGCGCAGATTTATATATAAATTTGTGTATTTTATATATATGTATATAAATATTATATATATATATATATATATATATATATGTATATAAATATTATATATATATATAAATTTATTTATGTTTTGTTTAGATTCCTCCCTAGATCTCCATCAAACTTTTTAAAATACCCCGAAGACCCCGATTCGAAATACATGTATGCCTTTTTCGACAGAAAAATCCTCCTAAAATGCTGGAACGCTATCACTCGCCAGGAGAAAATCGACACCTAAATGGCACAAATAATCTTAACATTAACAAAGAAATGTGGCGAAAAGCCTAAAGATCGCCACACTAATGGGGCAAATCCCTAAATAATGTGACTAAACATGAGGAAGAAGGGGGTCCAGAAAAAACCATCCCCTAAAATATTACAACCACGTATCTATATTTGACGATAGCTTCCCTGCAGTTCCATCTCGTGAAAGGTAATGATTAATAGGCAAATGATTGACCAGTTCATTGTGATTCTGAGACGCGCCTAGCATTATATCTGCAGGTTCTTATATCAGAGGGACTTTTCTGTATTATGTGAATATGTTAAGATACTTCCTTTCCCTTCACTGTCTCTCTCTACTCTCTCTGTATCTGGTCCTCTCTCTCTCTATATATATATATATATATATATATATACCGGTATATATATATATATATATATATTATATATATATAATATACAGTGAGAGAGAGAGAGAGAGCGAGAGAGAATCGGTAAACTAATGACGTGAACGTCTTATACTGTACTCTCAAAACTAATGGGGCTAAACATGCGGGAGAAGGGGGGCCACAATCCCCCCCCCCCCCTCAGTGTCTCTTGTCAATCTGTCTCAATATATAGTTATTGCTTTCTCTCAGTTTTATCTAGGAATTTTCCGCCTAATGATGCATAAAAGAGGACTATACTGATAATGATAGCGTTCTCTCTCTCTCTCTCTCTCTCTCTCTCTCTCTCTCTCTCTCTCTCTCTCTCTCTCTCTCTCTCACCAGTATATTCATCAGTATATATGGAGTCTTGTAATTAAAGTCAAAAGTCAATCGATTTTCCTCATAGTGAACCTCGCTCTCTCACGTTTAAAGTGTAATTCATTCTTACACTGGAATATCGTTATATATATATTTTTGTTTTCTTTTTGTTAACCTTAAGGGGAGATTTCCACTTGAGGGATTTTTTGCTGGACCCCTTGCTCCCTCATGTTTAGCCCCATTACTTTTGATATTTTAAAACGTTCGCCCCATTAGTTTGGTAATTTTAAGAACTTTCACCCCATTTATGTCACTTTCAAGACCTTTAGTGCCATTTAGTTGTCGATTTTTTCCTGGCGAGCGATAGCGAGCCTGTAATTTAAGAGGAACCGGCCTTTGGCCGGGAAATTTTTCTACCGAAAAATGTACAAATTTATCTTGAAAGGGGGTCAAGGGAGTGTAATTTCAAGCTTGATGGAAGTCAAGGAAACACACTAAAAACCTCCCCGTAAATAATATTACCATGCTAAATCTGCAGTACGATATTTCTACATGGTAATTTGTGTATGTTCGTGTGTCTTTATAATGTGCGGTTCCTGGTTTTGGTGTGTTTGTATTGCAAGCTTTACATTCATTTGTATGTTGTTGTACTTTACCTCTGAAGCAGGAGTCGCAAGTAATGGTGATGCTGATCCGTGGATAGAAACACCATATGAGGAGCAGCACTTCATTGACAAAGTTTCGTATATACCTTTAAGGGGAGGTTTTTAGTTTGTTCCCTAGACCTCCATCAAGCTTAAAATTACACCCCCTTGAGTCCCTTTCAAGATAAATGTGTACATTTTTCGGTAGAAGGCCGGTACCTCTTAAATTACAGGCTCGCTATCGCTCGCCAGGATAAAATCGACACCTGAATTGCACGAAAAGTCTTAATATGGGGTGAAAGTTCTTAAAATCGCTAAACTAATGGGGAAAACGTTTTATAATATCAAAAGCAATGGGGCTAAACATGAGGGAGAAAGGGGTCCAGAAAAAATCCCTTAAGTGGAGATCTCCCCATAAATGTCCAAATGAGGTTCATATTCATTGTCAACTTTTCCCAGTCAGTGTTAATAAATATGTCTAAAATACCGAGGAGGACATAAATATTACTTTTATATTTATATATATATAGTTTATTGTATTGTATTAATTGTATAGTGTATTGTACATTCAATCAATACTAATACTAATACTAATACTGCTAATAATAAATCAACATCGATATCATTTATTTTAAGGGGAGATCTTCACTTGAGGGATTTTTTTCTGGATCCCTTTCTATCTCATGTTTAGTCCCATTGCTTTTGATATTCTAAGACGTTTGCCCCATTAGTTTGGTGATTTTAAGAACTTTTGCCCCATTTCTGTCAATTTTAAGACCTTTCGTGCCATTTAGGTGTCGATTTTATCCTGGCGAGCGATAGCGAGCCTGTAATTTAAGATGAACCGGCCTTTGGCCGGGACATTTTTCTACCGAAAAATGTATAAATTTATCTTGAAAGGGGGTCTAGTGGGTGTAATTTTAAGCTTGATGGAATTCTAGGGTACAAACTAAATACCTCCCCTTAAAGAAGCCCGAAAATTGTCGACTGAAAACTGTCGAGCCAGAAACCAACTGAGCAACCCAGACCTCTAATTATATTGTATTGTATTGTATTGTATTGTATTGTATTGTATTGTATTACAACACTTCACCCGCCAGGTTTCCAGGAATTGGTGTTGTTGCACAGTGATATTATGGGCCTTAAAACGGGTCACCGGCTTTTTTTTTTAATCTTTCTCTCTTTTTCTCTCTTTCCCTGGCTTGTATCCATTTGGCCCCATTCATCCAACTGTTTTAAGACGTTTAATAATAATAATAATAATAATAATAATAATAATAATAAACGGTTTATTAAAGAATGGCAGCCTCATGAGCTGAAAATACACATTTTACAATTTAGTGGATGAACATGAGATGTACAGATATGAAGATGGTAAGCTCAGTTTACAACAAAATACAAAATAAAATAAATAAAATAAAATACAATAATGATGCATGTGCAGAATACAAATTATCATAAAATAACTATGAGAGCAAGTGATATACAGTACATATACACATTTATTTTACTTACTCATACAGAACATACATATATACACGTACGTACGCACATACAGTACATACGCATACATATACATACAGTACATATATAAGAACATAAGAACATGCAGTAAGTGTGCACATGTCCGTAAAACGTTTATCCCCATCCAGGTGTCGATTTCTTCCTGGCGAGCGATAGCTAGCCAGCGTTGTATGGAGAAATCCAGTTTTGCAGGAGACACTTTTCTATTAAAAAATGTAAAAATTTAGCTTGCTGTAAAAAATGTATATATATATATAAATATGCTGGCTCGCTACCGCTCGCCAGGAAAATATTGACACCTGGATGGGAGTAACCGTCTTAAAACAGTACGCTGAATGGGGCCGAATGGATACAAGTCATAGAGAGAGGGAGAGAAAGATAACAACAAAAACGAGGTGGGCTCCCTTAAGGGGGGTGACCTGTATTTGTTCTGTCCTTTTCTATCTTTCTCTGGCTTGTATCCATTTGGCCCCATTCAGCCTACTGATTTAAGACGTTTATCCCCATCCAGGTGTCAATTTTTTACTGGTGAGCGGTAGCGAGCCAGCATATTTTTTATTTTTGTTTGACAGCAGGCTAAATTTGTAAATTTTTCGATAGAAAAATTTCTCCGGCGAAGCCGGATTTCTTCATATAATGCTGGCTCGCTATCGCTCGCCAGGAAGAAATCAACACCTAGATGGGGATAAACGTCTTAAAATAGTTGGCTGAATGGGGCCGAATGGATACAAGCCAGAGAAAGAGAGAAAATTACAGAAATAACAAAAAGCAGGTCACCCCCCTTAAAACCACACAATCGGGAATGGAAGGTCAAGGTTAATTCACTTGAGGAGATAATTGTTTGTTGTGAGAGAGAGAGAGAGAGAGAGAGAGAGAGAGAGAGAGAGAGAGAGAGAGAGAGATAGTACAAAGGAGTACAAAGGAAATCAAGCAACAACAGGTCTAGTGACCCTTCTAGGTTGCTTGTCCTCCAAAACACTGAGGATCAAGTGTCCAAACAGTGGTTTAGAGTGGGTAAGGGAACATTGGAAAGGGAACTACTGCCCTGCCACTAACGTGGCAGGACTAGGAAGTTAGTAGGGGACATATGGGTTAGTAACTGAGGGAGGATAAAGTTATTCATTTCCAAACCCAGCCAGCCGGGGGTTTGATGCGAGATTTTTGTCTAGGCTGAATTTAAATGATCAACGGTGCTGCAGTCTATAACGTCTCGGGGAAGCCCATTCCACAAGTTGACAACTCGATTGAAGAAGAAATTCTTAGATTCGTGCGAGTTAAAAGATTTACCAATAATTTTGCAACCGTTTCCCCCGTGTAATTAGATTGGTCGATAGTGAAGTACTTACTACAGTTCATATTGTCGATGCCTTTGATGATTTTGAACACTTGAATTAAGTCGCCTCTTAATCTGCGCTGGGTTAAAGGAAATGATTTAATTCTCTAAGACGCTCTTCGTATGGTTTGTTCTTTAGGCTAGGTATCATTTTGGTAACTCTACGTTGAACTCGTTCTAGCTTGTTTATATCTTTTTGGTAATAAGGGCACCAGGATTGAACGCAGTATTCCAGAAGAGGGCGGACTAAGGAATTGTAAAGGGTTAGGATAACTTCTTTGAGAGAGAGAGAGAGAGAGAGAGAGAGAGAGAGAGAGAGAGAGAGAGAGAGAGAGAGAGAGAGAGAGAGAGAGAGAGAGAGAGAGAGAGAGAGAGAGAGAGAGAGAGAGAGAGAGAGAGAGAGAGAGAGAGAGAGAGAGAGAGAGAGAGAGACTATAAAAAGGTGTGGAGGTTGTACAGGGATTTGCTTTAATAATAAAAATAATAAAGTAGAAGTGCAGTTTTGCCCAAACTCAAAACGGCATACCCAACTCTGCGATGGGTTACCATCATCACTACTAATACCATCATCACTACTACTTCCTTCATAACTACAACCGCCACAATCATCACGACTATTGTCATCATCACCATTACTATGATCATCATCACTACTACAATTACAATCATCACTACTACTCTCACCATCATCACTACTACTGTCACCATTGTCACAACCATCTTAATCACTACTAGCATTGATACTACAACTATCAACCAGCATTACTACTATAATCACCACCATCTTACACTCATCATTACTACTGTTAACATCATCACTACTACTATAACCATCATCATTACTACTGTCACAAGTATTACCATCATGTATCTACTGTCACCATCATCACTACTACTGCCATCATCACCATTACTATGATCTTCATCATCACAACTATTGTCATCATCACTACAACTTTCACCATCATCACTACTACTCACCATAATCACTAATACTCACACCATCGTCACTTCCATCATCACTACTGTCATTATTATCACTACAACTATCATTACTTGTCACCATCATCACTACTATTATGACCATCATCACTACTACTAGTACTGTCACCATCACATCTACTACTGTCACCATCATATCTACTACTGTCATCATCATCACTACTGTCAACATTATCAATACAACTACAACCATCATCACTACTATTATCACCATCATCACTACTATTACCATCAATCCCACTATTACTACCATCACTTCTAATGCCAACTAAACTAACTTAACCTAGCAAATGCGTAGCGAGATGTTTGTTTATGTGTTGATTTGATTGTTGCCCGTTTCCCAAGTCCAAGGTCAGGTGTAATCAAACTATTACTGATATTGTTCCAGCTCTTCTGAAGGTATGCACGAAACCCATTGTACCATACATCCACTAAGCTATTTTTCTGAACCATTAAGGGGGGTGACCTGCTTTTTTCTGTTTTTTATCTCTTTCTCTGGCTTGTATCCATTCGGCCCCATTCAGCCTAATGTTTTAAGACGTTTATCCCCATCCAGGTGTCGATTTCTTCCTGGTGTGCGATAGCGAGCCAGCATTGTATGGAGCAATCCGGCTTTGCCGGAGAAATTTTTGCTATCGAATAATGTACAAATTTAGCCTGCTGTCAAAAGCATTTGAATAAATATGTTGGCTCGCTAACGCTCGCCAGGAAAAAATCGACACCTGGATGGGGATAAACGTCTTAAAATAGTAGGGTGAATGGGGCCGAATGGATACAACCCAGAGAGAGAGGGAGAAAGAGAAAAAACGAGGTGGGCTCCCATAATTAAGGCTTGGTACACGGGCACCATTCCCACGTTCTTACTAGAAAATTTAAAATTTGTTCTTGTAACTCTTGGATATAGACACCAAAGTTAGTGCCACAGGTGTATTAACTTATTTAATATTAATATACAACCTTCAAATCCAGACATTGAAGGAAACATCAGCGAAAATGGGGCGCAAATGGATATCCAGAATCGGCATTAGTCTTAAAATAAATCCTGAAAACTGTCTCGTCCTCTACAAAGCTAATCAATAAGACAAACTGGGCCAAGGTATCTGGCATAACAAATACTTGGCCTCTGTCAACATTAAGGTTACGGGTAACTTTAGACAGAAGGGTGAAATATATTATATTATATTATATTATATTATATTATATATATATTATATATTTTATATACAGTATATATATATATATATATATGCTTGTGTGTGCGTGCGGCTACGAACTCCCCCCCCCCCCCCCCCTCCCTCTACCTCTCCCCCAGACACACACTCACGCTCTCTCTCTCTCAACAAACCACTTTTCCTCACTATTTACTTGGGACTCACCGTAGTCTGGCCTCAAGCCTATATAATCGTCAGTACAAACAAAGACAATCATTACGGAACCCCTTTCAAACCGAGGACGTCTGTAGTTGGTAGAGAGCCTATATTATACCCTGTTCATGATCCCCTAACCTCTGTATCTCATAAAGGACTAGAGCAAATGGGCTATAAATGTCCACACCGATTCCCTGACTGACCCTTGCTAAATGTTTGGTATAGATATATTAGCTCGATTACATTTTTTTTTTTTTTAGTATAGTGGTTTGTGTTGGAGTTTTTTGGCCTAAGTATAATGCATGAACTATAGTAACCGAGATCGGCCACCGTCCGCCATATTGGTGCCGCTGGTGCCTTTAACAGCCTCTTGATACACCCTTATGGTTTTGGGGGGTTTGTTTTCTGGGCTAAGTTCTCCCAATTTTTAGCTCTATTAGTTTTGAGATTTTTAGACGTTCGCCTCATTTGTTTGGCGGTTTTAAGAGCTTTCACCCCATATGTTTGTCATTATTAAAACCTATTATGCCATTTAGGTGTGGATTTTTGTTTCCTGGCGAGCGTTAACGAGCCTGCAATTTAGGAGGAACCGGCCTTTGGCCGGATAATTTTTCGACCTAAGAATGTATACATTTATTTTAAAGGAGGGTCTTGGGGGTATTATTGTTATTGCTTGATGGAGGTCTAGGGAGAACATTACAAATAAATCTCCCCTTTACAGATTTGATAGCGAAATATGTTCTTCAGTGTGAAAACTTGGCACTAATAATATATATACTGAGAGACATGAAAGTTTCTTAGTTTTCAATTAACTAGGCTATACTGTACATTAACTATCGATAAATCCCTTGGAAGATTATTAAATTTACCATCAGCTAAAACTAAACCGGCCATAGTCTAACCTAAAATCTGGACAACACAACCCGGACCATACTGAGGGCCCCGGGCCATTATACCCGGGTCACGTAACCCCCCCCCCCCCCCCCCCCCCCGGCACCACCACACACACCCCATAGGTCGATACCAGGAAATACACCCAACACCTTGTTCCAATCTACCTCTTTAACCCTTTCAAGCTACTGTGACGCATTTCTTTTCTGTTTCCTGGCGATTATTAGACTATTGTTTTCAGATTAGAAAGGGTATATGGCAGTGAGAGGATTGATTGAGACAGTTTTTACCCTATTACCTCCCACAGATCCTTCCCAAGCTGTATAAAATCTGTTAATGATAACCAGAATATACTATCAAAATGCGTCATGATCCTCAGGGGGTTTTAAAAAAGATCTCAAACAATTAAAAGGGTACAGCGTAAATCAATTGATCCTTTTAGCTGCCACAGATCCTTCCTAAGGGGTGGGGGGATATTAAGGGGAGGTATTTAGTTTGTTCCCTACGTTTTCATCAAGCTTAAAATTACACCCCCTAGACCCCCTTTCAAGATAAATGTGTACATTTTTCAGTAGGAAAATGTCCCGGCCGGAGGCCGGTTGCTCTTAAATTACAGGCTCGCTATCGCTCGCCAGGAAAAAATCGACACCTTCATGGCACGAAAGGTCTTAAAATTGACAGTAATGGGGAAAACATTTCTTAAAATGTCAAAAATACTAGGGCGAACGTCTTAAAATCTCAAAAGCAATGGGGCTAAACATGAGGGAGAAAGGGGGTCCAGAAAAAAAATATATCCAGTGGAAATCTCCCCTTAAGTTTGATGGAGGTCTAGCGAGGACACTAACCCATAAATAATGACATATATAAATAAATAGACCAAGAAATGACCCCCCCTACCACCTTAAGGGGAGATTTCCACTTGAGGGACTTTTTTCTTGACACCCCCTTCTCCCTCATGTCTAGCCCCATTGCTCCTGAGATTTTAAGACGTTTGTCCCATTAGTTTGGTGATTTGAAGAATTTCCGCCCCATTCTGTCAATTTTAAGACCTTTCGTGCCATTCAGGTGTCGATTTTATCCTGGCGAGCGATAGCGAGCCTGTAATTTAAGGGTAACCGGCCTTCGGCCGGGACATTTTTCTACCGAAAAATGTACAAATTTATCTTGAAAGGGGTTCGAGGGGGTGAAATTTTAAGATTGCTGGAGGAGTAAGAAACAAACTAAAAACCTCCCCTTAAAATTCTAGTATTCCTTCTCATATTCATTCAAGTTGTCAAACAACAATAATCCGGTTTGACTCCCTGCACGGTCTGAGTTGTCCGGTGGGCCAGGAAGTCTCCCTCCCAGTCAACATACGAGACAGAATTACTATGCATATGTCCCGTAATTCCCCAGACCGAGGGTGTTATCTGATTAAGTACAGTACGTCACAAACTCTGTTCTGCTGTGACTGTGTAGATCTCTCTCTGTCTCTCTGTCTCTCTGTCTCTCTGTCTCTCTCTCTCTCTCTCTCTCTCTCTCTCTCTCTCTCTCTCTCTCTCTCTCTCTCTCTCTCCGTTTCTTCCGTTTACCATTAACCCCTTCTGTACCGGCGACGTCCTTTAACTTTATTTTGGCTACTATTAGACGATTTCATTCAGTTTCAAAAGGGCCCCCAGCAATTAACATGTGGCTTCGAACTATCTCACTTAACCCTTTTTAGTACCACAGATCCTTCTTATTACTGCACAAAGTCCTCTAAATATACTGTTGCTAGAATATAATGATAAACACGTCGTCGGTACAGTAAGGGATAATAATGATAAACACGTCGTCGGTACAGTAAGGGATAATAATGATAAACACGTCGTCGGTACAGTAAGGGATAATAATGATAAACACGTCGTCGGTACAGTAAGGGATAATAATGATAAACACGTCGTCGGTACAGTAAGGGATAATAATGATAAACACGTCGTCGGTACAGTAAGGGATAATAATGATAAACACGTCGTCGGTACAGTAAGGGATAATAATGATAATCACGTCGTCGGTACAGTAAGGGATAATAATATTAACCTGTCACCATTATCTGTCTGACTGGTGTGTAATATTAAGGGGAGATGGTCGTATTTATTGGTTTGTATATTTATCTTATAATTGTCTTTAGTTTCCTCTCTAGACCTCCATCAAGCTTAAGAAAACACCCCCAGGATTCCCCTTCAAGATAAATTTGTACATTTTTCGATAGGATAATGTCCCGGCCGAAGGCCAGTTCCTCTTAAATAACAGGCTTGCTTTGGCTCGCCAGGAAAAAATCGATACCTAAATTGCATAAAAAAAGGTCTTAATATTGGCAGAAATGGGGCGCAAGTTCTTAAAATCGTCAAACTAATGGGTCGAACTTCTTAAAATCTCAAAAGTAATGGGGCTAAACATGAGGGAGACAGGGATCAAGAACAAAATCCCTCAAGTGGAAATCTCCCCTTAACCCTTACTGTACCGGTGCCGTCTTTTTTATTTGATTTCAGCCGCATTTAGACGATGTTTACGAAACTTGGGAAAGACATGAGATAGCTAAATGGGTTAATTGAGACAGTCTGTAGCCTTTTTAATGGATAGGCCTATACGTCCTTCCTATGCTGAATAAAATAGTCTAATAGTTGCCAGAATATTATGAAAGGACATCGCTGGTACAGTTGGCCAAATAAGTCGTGTCGCCGCTGTCATTACGTTTTGCTCTCTGTGTGCTGTATCAATGTCTGTCAGATGTTGAATAGGGTGTGTAAAGATAGGAACATGTTTGTATATCTCACTCGAAACGATGAATAAATGCTTAGATAGTGCTGATACTAATTATTGATCGAAATATATTTGGTGCCGCGACATCACTTATTTGGGCAACTGTACTGAAGGGG
>CM064492.1:70955867-70960867 GCA_032716605.1 Paralithodes platypus | reverse complement strand
CTAAACCTCTTTACCTCAAAATCAACTGGACTAATCGAGCTATTATTTCCACCATTTGGGAAGAGTCAGACAGGGAATAGAGGTAGAAATGTAGAGCCCATAACATGGAAATGTAACGAGTATATTATATTTAAGAATGTAATTTCTTCTGCAGTGGCTAACTCATCTGATTAGTCAATTGATAATTAAAATAAAACACTCGCAATTCATTAATACTACATTTAATTCCAAATATACAAGAAAAAAAACACAAGATCACACGAGAAGCAGAACTTATGTAACCAACTGTACATTTACCGTCTCTAGTCAATTGCTCGTATTGAGACACTTTGGTTTTGTTTTGAATTGCGTAACTGTGGATGACTAACTATATTTAAAGGTATATTATTGGTGCGTTGGCCTAGTAAAGACAGTGATATTTTCATTCGGATTTATAATTGGATTGAGAGAGAGAGAGAGAGAGAGAGAGAGAGAGAGAGAGAGAGAGAGAGAGAGAGAGAGAGAGAGTGAGAGTGAGTGATAGAGAGAGAGTGAGAAAGAGAGGGTGAGTGAGAGAGGGTGAGTGAGAGAGAGTGAGTGAGAGAGTGAGTGTGAGAGTGAGTGAGTGAGTGAGAGCGAAAGTGAGTGAGTGAAAGTGAGGAGAGAAAAAACAGCTAGTTAGATGGAAATACAAACAGATGGATATACAAACAGTAAAAAAACAAAAAAACAAAACAGGAATCTGAATGCAGTAAAGAGAAGGGGCGAGGAGGTTGGTTGGGAAAGACATGGTGATGGAGGGGCCAGAGTAAAAACAAGTTAATATACGAGAAGCAAGGTTATAAGTAGATGACGAAGCGTAATATGAAGAACGAAGACAGAGATAGAGATAGATAGCTACATAGATAGATACAGATAAATAGATAGATAGATAGATACTTACATAAATTTGTATAGATACATTAGCCTCACAGACCTTACGATTCCAGCAAATTGGCCAAGCCTTAATTATGCAAGTAGAGATAGCAAAGCTGATAGTAAGGGAAGGAAAAGGATAGCAAAGAAGAAAAAGGAGAGAGAGAGAGAGAGAGAGAGAGAGAGAGAGAGAGAGAGAGAGAGAGAGAGAGAGAGAGAGAGAGAGAGAGAGAGAGAGAGAGAGAGAGAGAGAGAGAGAGAGACTAGCCACACAGACCTTACAATCCCAGCGATGTGGTAAAATCTTAATTCTAGTTGTTATAGCAAATCCGGTATGGACAATCCGTATCAATAGCACCAGTAATGACCGATTGGAAACAACTAAGATTTTTTTTTCATTACATTAAATCATATCAAAGTCCTTGGCAAACTTATAAAATCGATTGCACAGTTGCCCCCATAAGTTCTGTTCCTCTTCGTGATCTTATGTATGAAAGCAAAATTAATATGAATGAATTGCGAGTGTGGTTTCTTGTCCTTATCAGTTAACTAATCAGATGAGTTAACCACTGCATAAGAAACTACACTATAGTCAATTTTGTTTCCAGCTGAGGGTAAATTGTCATGTTTCTATCTTTGTTACTCAGCTATAAGGTAGATTTTGTAGCGAACTGTGATGCTAATTATGAAAAGTTGGCACTAATACGACACACAACCATAGTAGTTTCATATTTATCCATTAAGTATCGAGAAATCAGCTACTAAGGGATTCAATTTACCATCAGCTGGGAAAAAATAGACTATAGTCATTATATCATGCGCAGTAGATTTCCATGTATAAGATCACGGAGAGGAAGAGAACTTATGTGGGTAATTGTACATTAACTAGATGTTATCACATGTATTAATTCCCTCGCTAATAACGCCTATACCTTATAATTTCATATGTAATATTTTTCCCTAACTTGCAACTCTCGCTTCAAGGTTGTGGGAATAATTAATAGTCATCTTTATTTACGAGTTGTATTGTGTATTTTAGCCGCCTATGATTATGACCGTCTTATCAATTTAGCTACGTTCCTGCTAGATTTAGAGGTATTAAATTCGATCTAGCGGTAAATTTATACATCTAGCGACATTAATTCTAGCGATACTCTGGAGATTTGAGCCATTGTGAGTGATATTCTACAGCTTGTGGCATTATAATAGAGATTTTCGGCATTTATTTACTATCTAGCAACTTTTGAGAACGGATCTAGCGGTATTTTGTCTTTTGATTCGGTAACTCTGATTATGAGCCTTTCTCTTACATTAAAATATGTATGTTATTATTATTTTTCCCTATGTGAGTGAAGGAGACAAAATGTAAAGCTGCCTGTAACAAGTCTCTCCCTCAAACTTGAAAGAGTGACAGAGAGCCAAATTCAAGGTATGTTAGAGTCAAAATGTCTGGACACACGGGACTGGAAGCAGTTTAAGTCATAGGATGAGGGAAAGACAGATTGAGGGAGAGAGTTACAAAGACTGGGAAAAGCCGTTCACATTCCTATCGTGTGAACAGTATATTCCTCCAGGACAAGGGCCTTTGCTTCCACTGTATAATATTGGTGTTCGCCCTAAACCATTTCTTCTGATGTATAACACTGGTGACGGGTATATTTATGTCGAGTCTTCAACCATATCGAATTCTGCCTTATATATTTGTCTTCAAATATTTTAAGCCATCTTTCTATATGTATATATATGTGTTCATATATGTTGCTGTTTATATCTATCTTGCTATCTTAATGTACCTAATTTGTATATGTGTATATTTTATAGATAAGTAGATAGAATATAAGTATATATATATATATATATATATATATATATATATATGAGAGAGAGAGAGAGAGAGAATGATAAATGTATACAGATAAATAGATAGATAAATATAGACTCACTAAGCCTTTCTTGATCTATATATACAGTACAGATATCTGGTGCTTGCCCCATATTTCTATCACCCCATGTTCACTGTCAACATATCGATTCTTCAAATAAATCGAATTCTGAGCCTATTTCTTTAATAGTGTATGCATGTATCCTAACTATGGTGTCCATCTATTAACTTGTCCATCTTGCTATCTATCGTGATATCTAGGTTTCACTTTTGTGGTTTGTTTCTGGACCCCCTACTCAATTATGCTTAGCTCCATTAATTTTGAGATTTTAAGACGTTCGCCCCATTAGTTTGTCAATTCTAAGATATTTCGCCCCATTGTTTCGTCAATGTTAAGACCTTTCGTGCCATTTAGGTGTAGGTTATTTACTAGCGAGGGATAGCGAGCCTGAAATTTAGGAGGAATCGGCCTTGGCCCGGGGTATGTGTGTACCGAAAAATCCGCAAATACAGTACATCTTGGGGGTATTTTTTTAAGATGGATGGAGATCTAAGGAAAAAACTAAAACAAATATATATATAACAAATAAATAAATCTTCCCTTAATATATATATATATCTAGACTGCCTATCAATCCACTGTCTCTCCTAGTTCTATAAATAAATATTTGGTGGTTGAAATGTATAGAGGTTGGTGGTCCGCCTATCCATTCTTCTAACATATCGAATTCTCTTTTCACTTTCACTTTCACATACTTCCTCTTTATTGTATTGTGCTGGATCAGATTTTTTTTTTTGGGCATATCGAGTTTGTAGTATTAACTCCTTGAGAATTACGAGGCATTTTTTAACAGCTTATTATGGCTATTATTAGACGATTTTATTTAGTTTAGGAAGACCTTATGGGAGCTAGAGAGTTAATGTTGATAGTTATTAACACTTTGATTCCTAGATATCTTTCCTAAGCTGCATAAAATCGTCTCATGAAAGCCAAACTGAACTGCTAAAACGCGTCGAAATTCTCAAGAGGTTAAATTTAATACGATTTCAATTATTTGTTTTTGTTCACTCCTTTCAATACAAGCCGCAATACTCCGAGGTACGTTGTTGCTGAAGGGGTGTGCATGTGTGTGAGAGTAAGTGTGTGTGTGTGTGTGTGAGTAAGTGTGTGTTAATGTGTGTTTGTGTGTGTATCTGAAAGTGTGAGTGTGTGTGTGTGTGTGTGTGTGTGTGTTAATGTGTGTCTGTGTGTGTATCTGAAAGTGAGTGTGTGTATGTGTATGTGTATGTGTATGAGTGTGTGTGTGTGTGAGAGAGTGTGAGTGTGTGTGGGTGTGTGTGTGTGTGTGTGTGTGTGTGTGTATTGTATGTGTACGTGTTGTGGTGTAAGTGTTGGTAGTGATATATACAGTACATACACTCTCTAGACATATTGATTATCTTACATCCCTTTAACATCTCTTTATCATTTAATCCAATACGTCTTAATCTACACGAAATCAAACGTTGGTACTTAAGATCAAATTAATAGTTCATCCTAAATATAGATAGCTTAAGGGGAGGTTTCCACTTGAGAGATTTTTTTTCGAACTTCTTTCTCCCTCATATTTAGCCCCATTGGTTTTGAGATTTTAAGGCGTTTGCCCCATTAGTTTGGTGACTTTAATAATTTTCGCCCCATTTCTGTCAATTGTAAGACCTTTCGTGCCATTTAGGTGTCGATTTTTTCCTGGCGAGCGATAGCGAGCCTCTAACTTAAGAGGAATCGGCCTTCGGCCGGGACATTTTTCTACCGAAAAATTTACATATTTATCTTGAAAAGGGGTCTAGGGGATGTAATTTTAAGCTTGATGGAGGTCTAAGAAAAAAACTAGAAACCTCCCCTTAACTCTCCAATTATAACTGGTTCTTTTTAAGGGGAGATGGGTCGTTTTTCTGGTACCTCTTCTTCCTCATGTTTAGCCTCATTAGTTGTCATATTTTAAGACGTTCGGTCCATTACTTTGGCGATGTTAAGACCTTTCGCCCCATTTCTTTGTCAGTATTAAGACTTTTCGTGTCATTTTGATGTCGATTTATTCCTGGTGAGCGATAGCAAGCCTGTAATTTTAGAGGAATATGTACAAATTTATCTTGAAGGAGGGTCTTGGGGGGGGGGGGGGGGGTAAGCTTAATGGAGGTCTAGGGCGCCAACTAAAGAAATAATAAACAAATATATAAAAGA
>CM064492.1:70925867-70950867 GCA_032716605.1 Paralithodes platypus | reverse complement strand
CCTTGTATGTAAGTAAAGCTTTGCATATTAATTTGCTAATAAACAATATTGTTTACTAACTAACCGCCTACAGGGACTAACGCCGACACCATTTTGTAAACAAACCTTTTTGGGGGATTATACATATTAAATTCCAGCAAATTTTGTACCAAATTTAAGTGCATTCATTTATCTTTTCCCCCTAGATATATTCTTGACTTTTTCTCCTCAGACTGATTTTACTTTAAGCTAAGGGTGGTATTTGTACATACTAACCTAGCCTAACCCAACCTGCCAAGCTTTTAACCTAACCCAAACCTAGCCTAGCCTATAGCCAGCCAATCTGTTTTATATTAACTCTTGTAGATATTGTATTTGGTATCCTACTGTAGCTATATATATCTGTAATTTTAGTTGTTGCTTGCACGATCTTGTAATAACCTTTGACTGATACACTTTTTTATCTAAAAAGAGTAGGCTACTGCTTTACTACGCTTCAGTGACACCAGGGTCATCTGTTGACACAGTATATTAACCCCTTGTGTGCAGTCACACTTTATTTTTATATAATCTCTATTTGGTGAATTGTATATTTAGTTACATATTCTGTTATACATATATTTGTTTAAGGTTAGGTTATCACACCTGGTAGCCTATTTCTGCGAATTTCAATTTTGTTATATTCGGTTAGGCTATTCAACGCTGGTAGCCTATTATTGCGTATTTCAATTTAAAAAAAAAAAACTTTTGGTTAGGCTATCGCCCCTGGAAGCCTAATTCTGCGTATCTCAACATTTTTGTTTTCGGTTAGGCTATCACCCCTGATATCCTATTTCTGCGTATTTCAGCATATTTGTTTTCGGTTGAAGTGATTGAAGTGTTTTAAAGTGAGTGAAGTGTTGTAAAGTGAGTGAATTGTTTTTTAAGTGAGTGAAGTGATCTGAAGAAAGTGACTGTCACCATGCCTCGCGCTTGTGCGAACTGCGCCGGTAGGTTTGGTGAGTCCATGTTTGCTACTATCGATCTTCAAGTCTGCCGGCTCTGTCAGCAACGAGAGAATTTTACAGTGAAATTAGATGAAGCCTACAACAAGATCAACGTCCTCACCATGAAGCTGGAATCACTCCAAGAGTTTGTAACACTCAACGTTGGAGTGCCACAAACTTCAATTGTCACCGTAACTCCAGCAGCCACCAACGCCCCAACGTCAACTGCCAACAATTCAACGCCTACAGTAGCCATTTCAGCTGATGTTTCCGATACTCAAGATACAAATAGCGACTCTCTTCCCCCTCAAGACAACTTCCGTGTCGTGAGGAACAACGTTTGCCCCAAGACCAGGAAACACATACCGATTACCGAGTGTCAAAACCGTTTCCAGATATTCGCAGACTCAGATGACGAAGAGGAAATAGAAGAAGTCCGGCTCGTGGGAGACTCGATGATACGTGGTCAGCTCACAGAGTTTTGCGCCAGGGCACCTAAGACCAGGAAGCGTTTTTGTATCCCTGGTGGTGGTGTGGATGACGTAGTTGCAGCAGTTGACGAAGTATCAAAGCTGGCCCCTGCAAATACAATGTACGTCATCCACGTTGGATCCAACGATATACAGCGAACCCGGTCGGAAGATTTGCTTTTAAAGTACCAGCAGCTGATCAAGTCGTTTAAGGAGAAGTCATCAAGGATCATCGTCTCAGGAATCGTCCCCCGGCTCGGTGTAGAGAGCCGATTTTACAACATAGCCACCAGCACAAATCGTTGTCTAGCAAACCTCTGCAGGAAGGAGAACGTGGGATTCGTCGACACCTGGGACAATTTCTACTACGATGACTATTTGTTTTCGGATGATGGAGTTCATCTGAACCAGGTGGGAGCAGCGCGTTTTGGGCGTCTTCTCAACGATGCGGTGAAGGATTTTCGGAGAAGAAATCGACTCAGCACAGGACAAACAGGAAGGAGGACCGAAGACAGCGAGGACGGCAATCTACAAAGGAATTAAATACTAATCCGTCAAGAACCCGCGAATTTGGATAAAGCTCCACCAACACGACCCAAATTCAAAACCGTCAGGGATAACGACCGAGGACCGAGGACAGCCATGAATGTAAATGTAGATCCGACCAGAACCAAAAATTCGATTAAAGAACGATCTGCGAGTTCTAAAACCGCAACTTTAAAGGTTTTCTATGCAAACGCTCGTAGCATACGCAATAAATTTTCAGATTTAGAGGAACTAGTGTTTACAGAAAATTATGATGTGATTGGCATAACAGAATCTTGGCTCAATACACAAGATAGAGACTTTTTAGCAGAGTATTCACTTCCCGGTTATCTTATGTTTGAGAACAGCCGAATAAATAAAAATGGAGGTGGCGTTTTATTTTATATCAAAGAAAGTCTTAACCCGACCCTCGTGTCAAAACCTCAAATTGTGAACGTCGACACATCTTTTGTGCTAATAAAGAATAATAAAGGTACAAAAATAATACTTGCGTTAATATACAGACCTCCAGCTCAATCAGTGCAAACTGACCGAGAAATTTACGAACAAATTGCAGATGTAAGTAACTCACAAGATACCGTAATTTTTGGCGACTTTAATTTACCTGTGACCAAGTGGGGCGATACTCTTACTTCACACTCCGGACATGACTTGTATACGAACTTGCAAGAGAGTTCGCTTTATCAATTTGTTCGAATGCCGACCCGTGGTAATAACGTTCTTGACATTGTACTTGCAACAAAAGAAGAATTGATAGAGAATTTGAATGTTGGTGATGAATTCAGTAACAGCGACCATCGTACGATAACTTTCACTTTAAAGTTTACTAGTAACGAACCAAATAGTAGCATCGAAAAAGTCCCTAATTTCAAGAAAGCAAACTTCCATAAACTTAGAGCTATGGTTTAAAGAAACTGACTGGAGCTTTTTAATTAACAATAACGACATAAATACATCTTGGAAGTTATTCGAAACCACTTACCTAAAAGCAGTGCAAGACTGCATACCATCGAAAATACGGCGTCCAGGCCATAATAATAAGCCCAAATGGTGGAATAAAGATATTTCAAACTGCCTGCTTGCTAAAAAATGTGCTAATGATAGATTAAAATCCTCACAAAATGACGAAGAACGGGTGAAATTTGTAGAGCTACGACGCAAAGCCAAAAAGTTAATTAAGCAAAGTAAAAGACCTTAGAGTTACATATTGCGAATCAAAGTAAAACAAACCCGAAAGAATTCTATAGTTATATCAGAAAGAAAAAAGTAGTTACTTCAACTGTTGGACCGTTAGTCGATGAAAAAGGAGAATACACCAAAGACGAAGTACAAATGAGTAATGCCCTCAATACCTTCTTTGCATCAGTTTTTACAACAGAAGACCTCAGTGATATCCCTACACCATCGCCGATTCAGATTGATAATTCAGATGTTCTAAGCAATATCACCGTTACAGAGAGAGAAGTATTGAATTGTTTAGATAAACTCAAGGTAAATAAAACGCCAGGACCTGATACAATCTCGCCTAGAGTTCTAAAGGAAGCTAGGAATGAGCTCTCCAAACCACTGACATTACTATTCAATAATCCTTGCAGTCTGGAACTATGCCTGATCAGTGGAAGCTAGCCAACGTAACACCGATATTCAAAAAAGGCAGCAAATCCCTACCCAGTAACTATCGTCCAATTAGCTTAACCTCAGTTGTATGTAAAATGCTAGAAACGGTCATACGAGACAGACTCGTAAATCACTTGGAGGAAAATAACATACTTAAAGATACTCAACACGGCTTTCGTAAAAAACGTTCCTGTTTAACAAACCTCTTAGACTTCTTCCACGATATCCTCAACCTCTACGATTGGAGTAAAGCTGTAGATATTATATACCTTGATTTTCAAAAGGCCTTTGACAAAGTTCCCCACAAACGTTTACTGCTAAAACTAAAAGCGCATGGAATACAAGACGGTGTGTTGAAATGGATAGAAAATTGGCTCAGCAACAGAAAGCAAAGGGTAGTCATAAACGGTAAGGCATCTAAATGGACCAATGTAAGTAGCGGGGTACCCCAGGGATCGGTACTAGGACCAATTCTCTTTCTAATTTACATCAACGACATAGATGAGGGTCTCACCTGCACAATCTCAAAATTTGCTGACGATACAAAAATTGCAAATAGCGTACTCTCAAAAGAACAAGTTGACGATATGCATCAACAACTGGATAAATTGTCATGGTGGGCCCAAATTTGGCAAATGAGTTTCAATGCGGATAAATGTAAAGTACTACATGTCGGATACCTAAATGAGAAAGCAAACTATTCGATGAATGGCACTCAGCTTAAGAATGTAAACAGAGAAACTGATCTGGGAGTAACAATATCGAGTAACCTAAAACCGAGTCAACAATGTTCAGAAGTTGTTAAGAAGGCAAACAAAATAATTGGCTTTATAGGCAGGTCATTTGAGCATAAATCCAAAGAAGTTATCCTAACCCTTTACAATTCCTTAGTCCGCCCTCTTCTGGAATACTGCGTTCAATCCTGGTGCCCTTATTACCAAAAAGATATAAACAAGCTAGAACGAGTTCAACGTAGAGTTACCAAAATGATACCTAGCCTAAAGAACAAACCATACGAAGAGCGTCTTAGAGAATTAAATCTATTTCCTTTAACCCAGCGCAGATTAAGAGGCGACTTAATTCAAGTGTTCAAAATCATCAAAGGCATCGACAATATGAACTGTAGTAAGTACTTCACTATCGACCAATCTAATTACACGCGGGGAAACGGTGGCAAAATTATTGGTAAATCTTTTAACTCGCACGAATCTAAGAATTTCTTCTTCAATCGAGTTGTCAACTTGTGGAATGGGCTTCCCCGAGACGTTATAGACTGCAGCACCGTTGATTCATTTAAATTCCGCCTAGACAAATATCTCGCATCAAACCCGCGACTGACTGCGTTTGTAAATGAATAACTTTATCCTCCCCTCAGTTACTAACCCATATGTCCCCTACTAACTTCCTAGTCCTGCCACGTTAGTGGCAGGGCAGTAGTTCCCTTTCCAATGTTCCCTTACCCACTCTAAACCACTGTTTGGACACTTGATCCTCAGTGTTTTGGAGGACAAGCAACCTAGAAGGGTCACTAGATCTGTTGTTGCTTGATTTCCTTTGTACTCCTTTGTACTCCTTTGTACTCCTTTGTACTCCTTTGTACATAAAGAACAAGGCCCCACACACACCACATAAAGAACAAGGCCCCACACACACCACATAAAGAACAAGGCCCCACACACACCACATAAAGAACAAGGCACACACACCACAAGAACAAGGCCCACACACACCACATAAAGAACAAGGCCCCACACACACCACATAAAGAACAAGGCCCCACACACACCACATAAAGAACAAGGCCCACACACACCACATAAAGAACAAGGCCCACACACACCACATAAAGAACAAGGCCCCACACACACCACATAAAGAACAAGGCCCCACACACACCACATAAAGAACAAGGCCCCACACACACCACATAAAGAACAAGGCCCCACACACACCACATAAAGAACAAGGCCCCACACACACCACATAAAGTACGCCGGAATTTCACAGAGGGGTAATTTTGTAACACGCTAGCCAGTGGACGAAGGAGAAATAGTGTTCTTCATTGGTGTACGTTCATGGTAGTATACGTAAGCACATACACAAACACACACACACACACACACACACACACACACACACACACGGTCACGGTGGCCGAGCGCGCTTAGTACTCTGTATTGGGAGCGCTAGCTCTGGTGTCGGGGGTTCGATCCCACGCGCCGGCAGGGGAAGTTCTCTCAAAAAACTTTCCCTGGCCGTGGAGGCAAGATCTGGGCGGATCGTCTCGGGGGACCCACAAAGTCTCCTGCCCACGTCCTACTCCTTCGGGAGTATGTAGGCGCTCTCGTTAGCTGCCAGGATCAGTCTGTTGATCCATTAGGATAAGATCTAGGTTAAGTCTGTGTATTTTCAGCCCCATTGGCTGCCGGCTTGAAATAAACCGATTATTATTATTATTATTATTACACACACACACACACACACACACACACACACACACACACACAGCCCGTAGCCTAGTAGGTAGAGCTCTCCTCTCACACACGAGGGGTCGGGGGTTCAATCCCCCGGCCGGGCGGAGACAAATTGGGTTTGTCTCCTTTCATGTGTTAGCCTCAGTTCACCTAGCTGTAAATAGGTACCTGGAATAAGTGGACGACGTTGTGACGTCCCATCTTACTGGGGTTGGCAAAAATGGTACAAGGCGAGATGGGTATCATATGGTTCACCTAAGCTGATGGCTACCTAAGCATTCGGGCGAGACGGTACCGTCTATAGTGAGAATGGTACCATACAGATCCACCCTAAGCCTTCGTTTCCGATGTCGCCAATTGGCTAAAAATACAGACTACACACATCCACAGCCATTCCAACGATACATATAACACCTACACATATAGGAGGCGGGAAATAACGAGCATGCTCACTCCCGCAATACAACTAGAGTAAGTACAACTAGAGTAAGTACACACACACACACACACACACATACACGAGCGCGCAAAATCAAATATGCAATCACAAATGGCCACACATGCACATACACTTAAACGCACGCCTCCCCACCACACACACACACGGCGTAATATCATATTACGCATGTTTTTTTTCTTTCTATGTGAGTCAGGGAGACAAAAGGCAGAACTGCCTGTAGCGAGTGCCTCCCCCAGAGTTGAAAGAATGACAGGGCCAAAATCAAGGGACGTTGGAGCCAAAATGCCTGGACACACGGAGTTTGAAGCAATTTAAGTCATAGGAAGAGGGAAAGACTGATTCTGGGAGAGAGTTCCAGAGTTCAGCAGTTGAATAGAAGAAAGACTGAGAAGCGTTTCACTCTTGGGATGGAGAGTTGCACAGAGTAAGGATGGGATTGTGTTGCAAGACGGGTACTACGTACCCTACGTACCCTACGTACCCTACGTAGAGGAGGTGGTATACACTGGGAAAGCTCTGAGGAACACTGATTATTGTAGTAGCGATATTACGCCATTACATAGCCACACACTTACAACACACATACACAAAGACATGCATGTCAACAAACAAAACACACGCTAGTAATGTCAAGGTCATCAGTGTGTTCCCGTGTTCACGAAGACATTACCTGAGGCACTGTAGTATAATTATCATAGTCAACAATGAAAACATTACTATAAGATACTGCAAATCCTCCTTCATACCTGCATGATCCAGGTAAAGCGTAATGTACAGTCGGCCTAATAAGTGATGTCTCTGCACCAATTATGTTTTGATCAATAATTGGTATCATCAATATTTACACATTATTTCTTCTTTTTGAGTGAGATATACAAACAGGTTCTTACACTTAACCACTTTATTTAACATCTGACAGACATTAATAAACCACAGAGCGAGCCAAACGTAATGACAGCTGAGACATGACTTATTAGCGCCACTGTACAGCTACTGACAAATGTTCGCGAGCTCTTGTGATTTTCTTTATGCAAATATATTAATTATATTGATGTTCAGGTCAAATCAGTTATACATTAATATATACATATTATTTATTTAGTAATATACAGCCGATTTGATATGAACATCAATCTACATGGATATATTTACATAGAGAAAAATGCAGGAGCTCACGAACATTTGTTAGTAGCTGTACAGTCATGAGCCATAATACCTAAACACGCATTTGAATTTTATAATCTTTAAGGGGGAAGTGCTTGATTTTTGGTCTATATACAGTATATACAGTATAATAATGTATTAATATATTTTTTAGTTCCTCGCTAGACCCCCGTCAAATTAAAAATAGCACCCCCTAGAGATAAATTTGTAAATTTTTCGGTAGACAATTTTTCCGGCCGGTGGCCGGTTCCTTCTAAAATGACAGGCTCCCTAGCTCACCTGGAAAAAAACGACACCTACATAGCACGAAAGGTCTTGATAAATCGGGCCGAAAGGTCTTAAAATCGACAAAATAATGGGCCGAACTTCTTAATATATATGTACACTAATATGCTAAACATGAGGGAGAAGGAAAACTTTACAACTTTATCTTGAAAGGGGGTCTGGGGGGTTCTAAGCTTGGTGGAGGTCTAGCGAGGAAATTAAAAAATAAATAGAATATACTGTATATACTGTATAGAGAGACCAAAAACCAAGCACTACCCCCTTAAACTCACTTGTGAAGCATCAGGGGTATAATAAAGCATTGTACTGTCTAGTTGGTGTTCGATACTGGGTCAAATGGGTGCCTCACTATGTATGCGCCTGGTTGTACCTCCTGTGTATATATATATATATATATATATATATATATATATATATATATATATATATATATATATATATATATATATATATATATATATAGAGAGAGAGAGAGAGAGAGAGAGAGAGAGAGAGAACATGAGAACAAAATATTAAAATAGATTGGATACGAAGAGAAAAGGAGAGAAGAGAAGACAAGACAAGATATAAGGAGAGGAGAGAGAAGAGTAGGGTAGAGAAGAAGAGAAGTACAAAGGAGTACAAAGGAGTACAAAGGAAATCAAGCAACAACAGGTCTAGTGACCCTTCTAGGTTGCTTGTCCTCCAAAACACTGAGGATCAAGTGTCCAAACAGTGGTTTAGAGTGGGTAAGGGAACATTGGAAAGGGAATTACTGCCCTGGAACTAATGTCCGTGGCAGGATTAGGAAGTTAGTAGAGGACAGATGGGTTAGTAACTGAGGGGGGGATAAAATAAAGTTATTCATTTACAAACGCAGTCAGTCGCGGGTTTGATGAGAGATATTTGTCTAGGCGGAGTTTAAATGAATCAACGGTGATGCAGTCTATAACGTTTCGGGGAAGCCCATTCCACAAGTTGACAACTCGATTGAAGAAGAAATTCTTAGATTCGTGCGAGTTAAAAGATTTACCAATAATTTTGCAACCGTTTCCCTGCGTGTAATTAGATTGGTCGATAGTGAAGTACTTACTACAGTTCATATTGTCGATGCCTTTGATGATTTTGAACACTTGAATTAAGTCACCTCTTAATCTGCGCTGGGTTAAAGGAAATAGATTTAATTCTCTAAGACGCTCTTCGTATGGTTTGTTCTTTAGGCTAGGTATCATTTTGGTAACTCTACGTTGAACTCGTTCTAGCTTGTTTATATCTTTTTGGTAATAAGGGCACCAGGATTGAACGCAGTATTCCAGAAGAGGGCGGACTAAGGAATTGTAAAGGGTTAGGATAACTTCTTTGGATTTATGCTCAAATGACCTGCCTATAAAGCCAATTATTTTGTTTGCCTTCTTAACAACTTCTGAACATTGTTGACTCGGTTTTAGGTTACTCGATATTGTTACTCCCAGATCGGTTTCTTTGTTTACATTCTTAAGCTGAGTGCCATTCATCGAATAGTTTGCTTTCTCATTTAGGTATCCGACATGTAGTACTTTACATTTATCCGCATTGAAACTCATTTGCCAAATTTGGGCCCAACATGACAATTTATCTAGATTGTGTTGCATATCGTCAACTTGTTCTTTTGAGAGTACGCTATTTGCAATTTTTGTATCGTCAGCAAATTTTGAGATTGTACAGGTGAGACCCTCATCTATGTCGTTGATGTAAATTAGAAAGATAATTGGTCCTAGTACCGATCCCTGGGGTACCCCGCTACTTACATTGGTCCATTTAGATGCCTTACCGTTTATGACTACCCTTTGCTTTCTGTTGCTGAGCCAATTTTCTATCCATTTCAACACACCGTCTTGTATTCCATGCGCTTTTAGTTTTAGCAGTAAACGTTTGTGGGGAACTTTGTCAAAGGCCTTTTGAAAATCAAGGTATATAATATCTACAGCTTTACTCTCATCGTAGAGGTTGAGGATATCGTGGAAGAAGTCTAAGAGGTTTGTTAAACAGGAACGTGTTTTACGAAAGCCGTGTTGAGTATCATTAAGTATGTTATTTTCCTCTAAGTGATTTACGAGTCTGTCTCGTATGACCGTTTCTAGCATTTTACATACAACTGAGGTTAAGCTAATTGTACGATAGTTACTGGGTAGGGATTTGCTGCCTTTTTTTAATATCGGTGTTACGTTGGCTAGCTTCCACTGATCAGGCATAGTTCCAGACTGCAAGGATTTATTGAATAGTAATGTCAGTGGTTTGGAGAGCTCATCCTTAGCTTCCTTTAGAACTCTAGGCGAGATTGTATCAGGTCCTGGCGTTTTATTTACCTTGAGTTTATCTAAACAATTCAATACTTCTCTCTCTGTAACGGTGATATTGCTTAGAACATCTGAATTATCAATCTGAATCGGCGATGGTGTAGGGATATCACTGAGGTCTTCTGTTGTAAAAACTGATGCAAAGAAGGTATTGAGGGCATTACTCATTTGTACTTCGTCTTTGGTGTATTCTCCATTTTCATCGACCAACGGTCCAACAGTTGAAGTAACTACTTTTTTCTTTCTGATATAACTATAGAATTTGTTCGGGTTTGTTTTACTTTGATTCGCAATATGTAACTCTAAGGTCTTTTTACTTTGCTTAATTAACTTTTTGGCTTTGCGTCGTAGCTCTACAAATTTCACCCGTTCGTCATTTTGTGAGGATTTTAATCTATCATTAGCAAAATTTTTAGCAAGCAGGCAGTTTGAAATATCTTTATTCCACCATTTGGGCTTATTATTATGGCCTGGACGCCGAAGAGATGAGAAGAGAAAGATATAGTGGCGGTAATAACTAGCCAGGGAGGGTCGAACCTGGGCCCCCTGAGACACACTCATCACACTCATAACTGTACCCCTCTGTCCCACCATCATCACCACTACTACACGCATACTACTACACGCACACACACGCACATACCACCACGCACATGCACACACGCTTATCACCACGCACGCACACACACATACCACCACGCACATGCACACACGCTCATCACCACGCACACACACGCACATACCACCACGCACATGCACACCACCAAGCACATGCACACACGCTCATCACCACGCACACACACGCACATACCACCACGCACATGCACACCACCAAGCACATGCACATGCACACACGCTCATCACCACGCACGCACACACACATATATACAACACTCATCACACTCATAACTATACCCCTCTGTCCCACCATCATCACCACCACTACACGCATACCACTACACACACACCATACACACGCTCATCACCACACGCACATGCTTATCCCCAGGCACGCACCGACACATATGACACTCATCACACTATAAAGGGCCCTCTATCCTACCACACTCACTACTACTACTACTACTACTATGGTACTACTACTATCACACACACACACACACACACACACACACACACACACACACACACACACACACACACAGCTGCTATAATACAAGGCCATATCCTGTTCCATGAAACAATAAAGAGGTATACGGACATCAGTACATCAGAGCAAGGCTAAGTAATAAAGGCTCTCAATACCTTCATAAATACAGGGTTGTTGAGAGGTAGGTGGTTGGTGAAAGACCTTCCTTGGGAGGGGGTCAAGATAAAACACCCCCTTAAGAGGAACCTTTGAGAATTACTGTGGATAATCTAGTATTGCCAATAATTAGAACAATAAGCTTACATTATCTCTTTATCTCTTCACACACACACACACACACACATACACACACACACACACACACTCGTTCTCTCACACACACACACTCTCTCTCTCACACTCTTACTCTTACTCTCACTCTCTCTCAGGCCTCCAACCAATCAATGCCCAAGGAGCTTCTGACCAATGAGCAGCCAGTACCGTCAAGGACCCGGCTCGCCTCTCCACCAATGGCGCCTAGCCGTAGCCCTTAAGTGCCAAAATCCGACCAATCACGGCGGCCGACAATTACCAAAGAATGTAAAAGACGCAAGAGGGGAGGGGGGGGGGGGTTTGGTTGCGTAAGGGAAGGCCAAAATGAAAATATTATAAATTAAAAAAGCAAGGCAGAATATTGTGATTAATATTGTACGGAAACACAAAAACAAATGTTGCAACAATAAGTCAGAAGGCAAAACCATTTACTATAGGAAAAACAAATCAATAACTACAAAAGAAAGCCTAAAATATAAACTAGATTACTATACCATGTTCATTATCGGTAGGCCAAAAATCTTGGCCACTTTCTTCTGTAAGTAAACAAGATTTACAATAATGGAGCTAATATTTCTACCATTTGGGAAGAGTCAGCCAGGTCTGGAGATGTATGGTTGGCCAGATAAGTCGTGTCGCCGCTGTCATCACGTTTTGCTCTCTGTGTGCTGTATTAATGTCTGTCAGATGTTAAATATGGTGTGTATAGATAGGAATATGTTACACATCTCACTCAAAACGATGAATTAATGCTTAGATAGTGCTGATACCAATTACTGCTCGAAACATACTTGGTGCCGCGATATCACTTATTTGACCGACTGTACACTCGGATGAACAACCTATTTGTTCTAGCTAGGGAGCTTGATTTCTGGCCTTCTAATAATTAATGGACTATATATTTTTCTAAATCTACAAATTAATGTATTGTATAATTTACTCCCAATACGGATAAGGAGGAATAAAACACTCGAGTGGATTATATAATAAATCGCAACATTGATTTGTTGACAAAGTTTATCTGCAATGCCAAAAATAGTCTGGTAGTTATATATATCACACACACACACACACACTTGCAAAACTTAAAACAATCATACAATCCATATGTTCAGTCAAACTGAAAAGTCATGACCCTTCTTCAGTTTCAACTTTATAAGTTATTACTTTTTATAGTAGACAAACAGTATACCAAAGCCGAAATAACAATAGTACGACAGATATTTCTTCGTAGAGCACGTAACACCCGTCTTACAACACAATCCCACCCCTACTCTGTGCAACTCTCCAACCCAAGAGTGAAACGTTATTCTGTCTTTCTTCTATTCAACAGCTGAGCTTTGGAACGCTCTCCCAGAATCAGTCTTTCCCTCTTCCTATGACTTAAATTGCTTCAAACTCCGTGTGTCCAGGCATTTTGGCTCGAACGTCCCTTGATTTTGGCCCTGTCACTCTTTCAACTCAGGGGGAGGCACTCGCTACAGGCAGTTCTGCCTTTTGTCTCCCTCACTCACATACAAAAACAAATAAAAGATAACTATCACAATATATGAAGAGTAATGGAGAGATTGATCGCGCGTATTAAATCATGCCACACGAGATCAGTAAACAGCCAAAAGGGGTAGCCACTCAACCAGTTCACAGTATTCCTAGAAACCTCACACTACAATATATTGCCCTGTAAATCACTACTACTAATATAATGGGTTATATTTCCCAGTATATGGTAAATTGAGAGCTGAAGTTAAATTGTCATGTCTATATATTGATAATTCAGCTATTGCGATGACTTTGTAGCTAAGTATGTTGTTAATTAAGGAAACTTTTCATTAATCTCTTTCCATTCACATATGCATAGCCTACGTGAGTTGCAGTTGGGATGTGTGTACATGCTTAGATTGATATGCAGGATTCGAAGTTGCATAATAAATCGTAGGCAGTGTCCACCAACCTTTAACTGTCTTCGTGGTGCGATGTATAAGGTGTTGATTTTCGGTGTGAGCATCCTGGGTTCGAATCCACGGACTGCCACATGTGTTTGTAAATTTCATTAATCGATTTTAGGAGTATGGTCGGTTGTTGGAAGGAACATAATAATATGAGGCAAAAACATAGTACGTACATAGTTTAGCTATAAGTAAATTAGCTGCTAAGGGATTTAATTTACTGTCAGCTAAATTAAAACTGACTATGCCTATGTCCTGGTTATCACAATACTATTCCAAGGACGTGTGAAGAGATTGTAGTCGTATGCCAAATTTACTCCATGTACTAGATATTACGTATGTATTATATACATGTATATACCCAGGCACATACTCCATAGCTGGGGGTGACCGGCTCGAGACAGAGCCCGAACAGAAATATTTAAAGTTCCAATGTTTAAGGTCCAGGACCACTTTTGCGTACCCTCGCCCCTTACTCTGTTTCGTCTAGTAGGTGAATTTTACGTACAAATAAAAAACCTTCCTAGTATTGCAGGCGTACCTCGCATTGATATAATTAACTACATTCTGAAGAAACAACTGCAACACCATACGCTATGCATACAAATCCTAACATTCGTTTGGTTTTTCTTTTGGCTAAAATTCCATTATTTTTTGTAATTTTAGTAAGTTTCTCATTGTCAAATTGTATCGACCCTAAAAGATTAGCCGCATTGCATACTACCTGCTAATACGTTTAATTCATGCCAGAGATGCATAATAAGCTAAATACAGTATTAAAAGGTAGGAAAGGCTTCAAGTGTATCCAAGCTAACTTAACATAATTTGGCAACGCTGCCTTTCTACACATTTGTATAACCGATACTCAGTTTAGAAAGGCAGTACAGAAAGTATAGAAAGGCAACGTTAGCAATTTCTGCCAGGTTAGCGTTAATACATTATAGCTTTGTATGGCCGGAAATCCTGACACCTAAACTCTGTAACTCTAACAGGGCTAGAGCTTATGGACTGTAAATGTTCACATCTATTCCCTGGCTGACTCTTCCCAAATAGTAGAAGTATTAGCTCCATACCTCTAGTCCTTTTTTAGTTATGAGAGGTTGGGGTCAATATTTTTGGCTTACCTATAATGAATGGACTATAGGTAGTATTGCCACAAACTAACTAGTAGGTAAGGGTTCAAACTGGAAAACCCGAGCCAAGTTTTATTAAATAAAAAAATACACCACTTTCGTCTATTAAAGTCTTTAACCCAACATTTTCCCTAAACTACATAGCCCTCACCACTAGTGGGGTGCAAGTCTATTAAGGTTGATGGATAATGGGTTTTTATGTATACACACACACACACACACACACACACACACGGCCTGTCACACCATATATACGCGCCCACCTTTAATAATATATGCATAAGTGTGTGTGCGTGTGTGTATTAGAATATAATTATGTATGTATTTGCTTGAGTTTGTTTATGTATATGTGTATATATGTATCTATGTATGTGCAGTATATGTGTATGTATGTGTGCGTATATGTGTATGTATGTATGCGTTATTTATGTATATATATATGTGTCTATAGTGTATACTGTTTGTGGTTCGAGCCCGGCTGAGAGTATCAGGTAGGATAAGAGAAGAGCATATATGCATGTAATGTGCATATATTTATGTATATGTATGTCTGTGTGTATGTGCTGTCAATGGTTCGAGCCCAGTTGAGAATATAAGGTATATAATATATATATGTACTGTACGTGTATTTATATGGTCATGTGCACATATGTATGTAAATATACGTACATATGAGCGAGAACATATTGCTCACTAGCGCAACTTCTGATTATAAAGCTATGCATAAGCATTATCTATTATTAAGTGTTCGCGTATCCTCATCCATGTATTTCCACCCTTAACAATAGAACGCCCAGCTCTTCCATATTTCGCCTTCTGTCACACACACACACACACACACACACACACACACACACACACACACACACACACACACACACACACACACACACACACACACACACACACACACACACACACACACACTACCGAGGATTAACCTCCCATTGTAGAAGGCTGTACCTGACCATACGCACCATATACGGACTTGAATTGCTGCACCCTCTTTACCCTTCAACTCTTTACCCTGACCATACCAAAACAGTTTCTGTATGTATGTATGTTTGTGTGCATACGTGAGCGTTTGTGTATACGGACATGTGCACACTTACTGCATGTTCTTATGTTCCTATATATGTATGTATATGTATGGGCGCACGTACGTGTATATACGTATGTTCTGTATATGAGTAAGTAAATAAATGTGTATATGTACTGTATATCACTTACTCTCATGGTTATTTTATGATAATTTGTATTCTGCACATGCATCATTATTGTATTTATTTATTTTGTTTGTAAACTGAGCTTACCATCCTCATATCTGTACATCTCATGTTCATCCACTAAATTGTAAAATGTGTATTTTCAGCTCATGAGGCTGCCATTCTTTAATAAACCTTTATTATTATTATACACACACACACACACACACACACACACACACACACACACAAAGGCATCCGAACCTAAAAGACAAATTTACTCTATTTTATTCAAGCATAGACGATTTCATTCAGTTTACGAAAGGTCATTACAGTAGTATATAATCAAGACCAATGAAAACCTACCCAGATAAACCACTCCCACCAGACGACCTCCTTCTTCGAAACCTGCGACTACATAATACCCTGTAGACCACTAGTGGTACCCGTGTCCTGATTATCACTGTAGTAATTCGACCCAGTAGTTTGGCTATGTTAAGACCTTTCGCTCTATTCCTGTGTCAATTTCAAAACCTTTCGTGCCATCTAGGTGTCGATTTTGTCCTTGCGAGCGAGAGCGAGCTA
The DNA here is from genome assembly GCA_032716605.1 of Paralithodes platypus. Classification (NCBI taxonomy): domain Eukaryota; kingdom Metazoa; phylum Arthropoda; class Malacostraca; order Decapoda; family Lithodidae; genus Paralithodes; species Paralithodes platypus. The sequence goes on along the minus strand of CM064492.1, from coordinate 70,934,279 downwards.
ACAATTAGGAGGAAATGGCCTTCGGCCAGGCCATTGAAAAAGGAACGAATTTATCTCGGAGGGGGGGGGGGGGTGATTTTTCAATCTTGTTGGAGGTCTTTGACAAAACAAATATAGACAAAACATAATACCACTTCAGTATACGATGGAATAATGTCAGTTTTATTCTGGCTAACATTACAGTATATTATAACAGCTTAAGGGGAGGTATTTAGTGTGTTCCCTAGACCTCCATCAAGCTTAAAATTACACCCCCTTGAGTCCCTTTGAAGATAAATTTGTACATTTTTCGGTAGAAAAATTTCCCGGCCGAAGGCCGGTTCCTCTTAAATTACAGGCTCGCTATCGCTCGCCAGGATAAAATCGACACCTGAATGGCACGAAAGGTCTTAATATGGGGTGAAAGTTCTTAAAATCGCTAAACTAATGGGGCAAACGTTTTATAATATCAAAAGCAATGGGGCTAAGAATGAGGGAGAAAGGGGTCCAGAAAAAAATCCCTCAAGTGGAGATCTCCCCTTAAGACTCTAGGAAACCTGTGACTACATAATACCCTGTAAATCACTAGTATAGCCCGTGTCCTGCTTATCACTGTAGTCATTGTAAGGCGCGTTGGTAGCTTACAGTTATAGACCCTCATTTGTTCCACGTACACTCTAACACACAAATCATGGTCCTTTCTAAATCCTTCAACTGCTTAAATCTAGCTGTCTATCTATCTATCTATCTATTGCCAGACGCCCTAACCCCTACCAACACTCGTCCCTCCTCCCAGCCCATCCCCCTCTTCCTCATAAATCTCTCCACTCCATCCCTCCACCTCCTTCTCGGTTTACCCCTCCCTATAACTCATCCAACCTCACTCTCCATTCCCTCCATGTGACCATACCACCTCAATACACGTCTCCTGACATTATCCACAACACCACACCTCTCACGTACTTCCTGGTTCGTCAGTTTGTCCAAACCGGGACAATTTCACTTTAAGATTGGAATGAACATGGACAAAATAAAATACATAAATAATGAAAATATACAGGAACTTGCATTGTTTTGTCCAGTGTATCACTTCTATACCAAACATAAGAACTGTGAAGCAAAAATGCAACTGTATATTTAGTGATATTGACTAAACAAGAAGGCAATCTCGTTTGACACCGGCCAGAACATCCACATACTAGGTAAGGGATTGACAGCAAGATTCAATTCAGTCCGAGATAGCTTCGAAAATTAAAAACCACGAAAAACCAAATACAAAAATAAATTAATTAATCAATAAATCTCCCCTTCAGCTGCATACAATCCCTAGTTATAGCCAGCATGAAACGTAGACTGCCTTCCTAAAGCTGAAAGGGTTAAGGGGGGTCACCAACTTTGTATTTATCTCTCTCTACTTTTCTCTCTTTCCCTGGCTTGTATCCATTCGGCCCCATTCAGCCAACTGTTTTAAAAAATTTATCCCCATCCAGGTGTCGATTTATCGCGAGCCAGCATTGTATGGAGAAATCCGGCTTCGCCGAGGACATTTTTCTATCGAAAAATGTACATATTTAGCTTGCTGTCAAAAACAAAACATATATATATGCTGGCTCACTACCGCTCGCCAGGGAAATATTGACACCTGGATGGGGGTAAACGTCTTAAAACAGTAGGCTGAATGGAGCCGAATGGATAAAAGCCAAAACAGAGAGGGAGAGAAAGAGAAAAAAAAGTGAGGTGGGCTCCCTTAAAAAAGAAACTACTCAATCCATGGACCTAATTCCCGGAACCCTCAGACTATTGTATAAGGTTCTGTATATCACTGCTAGTTCAAGGGTGCGTGTGTGTGTGGGGGGGGGGGGGGGGTACTGTGTGTGTGGGTGTGTGGGTGTGGGTGTGGGTGGGTGTGTGTATATGGGGGAGGGGAGGTACTCGTGTGGGCCGTAATTTTTCACCCATCCATTGTAGCGGAATATTAAGTACTTTTTATCTTATAACTTAACTTATTTTGTTCTAAACTTACTCTTCCTCTTTCCAAATTACTCAACTATCATATTCTACTCCATCCATCATCACCATCATCATCATCTGAATATAAACAAAATATATATAAACATATACAGTATAAAACTATATAAATATATATAAACATATACAGTATAAAACTATATAAATATATATAAACATATACATTATAAAACTATATAAATAAACATCTATCTTTTTCTATTTAACCCCTTCTTTACCATGTGTCTATTTCACCTTTTATTACGTGACACGATTATGAACAGTTTAAGGGGAGGTTTTTAGTTGATTCCCTAGACCTCCATCAAGCTTAAAATTACTCTCCCTTGACCCCCTTTCAAGATAAATGTGTACATTTTTCGGTAGCAAAATGTTCCGGCCGAAGGCCGGTTCCCCTTAAATTACAGGCTCGCTATCGCTCGCCAGGAAAAAATCGACACCTAAATAGCACGAATGGTCTTAAAATTTACAGAAATGGGGCGAGGGTTCTTAAAATCGCCAAAATAATGGGGCAAACGTCTTAAAATCTCAAAAGCAATGGGGCTAAACACGAGGGAGAAAGGGGTAAAGAAAATTATCCCTCAAGTGGATATCTCCCCTTAAGAAGCTCCTATTTGATTCAGATGATCTATTCACAAGGTATATATTCATCACTTTGAGTCCTAGAAGTACGTTGTAAGCTAAAGAAAGTCGTCTAATGGTTACCAAGAGCAAGACGAATATAACACCTTCGTACTGAAAGGGTTAAAAACTCGCGTACAGTTGGACAGAATAACTTGGAGGTAAAATTAGTGGGATTGATTTACAAGAATAATTTGCTTTAAAACCGTTAATGGGAGAGGGATAACGGATATAATAGAACACACACACACACACACACACACACACACACACACAGGGAGCGGTGCTGGCTCCCATAATGTTTCTAATATACATTAACGACATGCCAAAGGATATAAATGCATATATGAATATGTTTGCAGATGATGCCAAGATCATGAAGCGTATAGAAGATGAAAACAGTGGTAGGGAATTACAGAGGAATTTGGGTTGGATAGATCAATGGAGCAAGAAGTGGAAAATGGAATTCAACACAAATAAATGTCATGTAGTGGAAATGGAAGTAAGTAAAAGAAGGCCTCATATGGAATATAAGTTAGGAGAAAACACTATTAACCCATCAGAGAAAGAAAAGCACTTAGGGATAACTGTTAGGGTTGATCTTTCACCTGAGAATAATATTAATAAGATAGTGGGAGAAACATATGGACTACTAAACAGAATAAAAATAGCCTTTAACTATATAAACGAGGAGATGCTGGAGAAAATAATAAACACATTGGTGAGACCAAGACTGGAGTATGCGGCAGTGGTGTGGGCACCACATCTAAAAAAGCATATAAAGAAGCTGGAGAAGGTTCAGAGAGCTGCAACTAGGATGATACCAGAACTGAGAGAATTACCATATGAGGAGAGATTAAAGAAATTAGATTTACCATCTCTAATGGATAGGAGGGAGAGAGGCGATATGATTATGATGTACAAATGTGTGAGAGGACTCGAGAAGGTGGACAAGAAGGGTTATATTGTGAAAGATAATGGTAGAACTAGGGGGCATAGATATAAGCTAATGAAAGGAAGATGCAAAGGAGATGTGAGAAAGTATAGTATAAGTAGATGGAATCAGTTAGAAGAGGAAGTGGTGTGTGCAAAAAACATTCATATTTTTAAGGCAAAGTTAGATAATTGTAACTCAGGAAGCGGGACAATATGAGCCTAAAAAGCTCAACTCCTGTATACTACAAAATAGGTAAATACACACACACACACACCCACAAAGCCTTCTGTTTTGCTAGCCTTACATTCCACTTAGCATATTTTGTTAGGATTTAGTTCGGACTGCCTAGTAGGGGCCGCAAGGTCTGTGCAGTCTGTGTATATATGTAACTCTATATAACTAGACTACACCAGTATGCATAACTCTCTAAAAATCAAAACAAATTAGCTGTAACCACATGGCCCCCTGTTCCCGGAATAGCGCGCCAACTAGCCCCCCAAGGGACCTACCCATCAACCCCATTGGCTGGAACACGCGGGAACACGTCATGCGGCCAACCAATTACACGCCGGGACACAAAACACAGGACTGGCGGCGCTGAGAAGTGGACCAGTGGCACGACACCTCTCATAAACCGCCCTGGACAATCACCATCGACCTTGGACGCGGATTGAAGATTCATCCGGGTCAATATAAACAAAATATATATGAAACCTTTCAAGATCCGATTACGCATTTCTCCTCTGTTACCAGGCTATTATTAGATGACTTTATTCTGATTAGGAAGGGTATATGGAAGTCGGAGGGTTAAGGGGGGTGACCTGCTTTTCTTCTCTCATTTTCTCTCTTTCTCTGGCTTGTATCCATTCGGCCCCATTCAACCTACTGTTTTAAGACGTTTACCCCATCTAGGTGTCAATATTTTCCTGGCGAGCGGTAGCAGGCCACCATATATTGTTTTGTCAGCAAGCTAAATTTGTACATTTTTCGATAGAAAAATTTCTCCGGCGAAGCCGGATTTCTCCATACAATGATGGCTCGCTATCGCTCGTCAGGATGAAATCGACACCTGGATGGGGATAAACGTCTTAAAACAGTAGCCTGAATGGGGCCGAATGGATACAACCAAGAAAGAGAACAAAGCAGGTCACCCACCTTAATTGAAATAGCCTTTACCTTTAAAGTTTTTGAAATTATATTAAATAATCACATAATTAAGCATCTGGAGAATAATAAATTAATCAGTGATAGGCAATATGGTTTTAGACGATGTCGATCAACTGCAGACATTCTTTGCCTTCTTACGCATCAAATCAACCAAGCTACAGACCAACATGGTGAAACACATACAATAGCACTGGATATATCAAAGGCATTTGATAGAGTCTGGCATCAATCCTTATTGTCGAAGATGTCACACTACGGCCTTGCATCATTAGTTCCACTAATTTCTTCTTATCTTCATAACAGAAAAATACGTGTAATGGTAGATGGCCTTTATTCTCAATTTCACTCAATAAATGCTGGTGTTCCCCAGGGATCAGTTTTGGCCCCAACTCTGTTCCTCATTCATATCAATGATCTCATATCTACCACTCATAATCCAATACATTCCTACGCAGATGACTCAACACTCCACAGTTCCTTCACATTTACCAATTCTTTCACCCAACCCGATCTTATAAATTCAAAAATAAACACTGCAATTTCTCTGAACCGGGACCTTTCTAGAATTAATGAATGGGGACAAGAGAATCTAGTTTCCTTTAATGCACAGAAAACCAAGTACATTCAATTTTCTAACCGACAGAATCTCACTGACTCCCATATATTTTTTAATGATGTAAATATTCCCACTTCCCCTAGTATTGACATTCTCGGTGTAACATTAACTACTAACTTGAGCTGGACACATTATGTTAGAAGCATTGCTAAGAATGCCTCTAAAAAACTGGGACTCCTGTACAGAGTTCGAGAATTCTTCACTGACGAGCAGTTGGCCGTAATATATAAAAGTCATGTGCGCTCTCAGATGGATTACTGTTCACCTCTGTGGGGTGGAAGTGGAGTGGTTGCATTGAGGCAGTTGGACAAAATTCAAAATAAAGCTATTAGATTAATCAATAACCCTGCAATCACACAGGACCTTCCTACATTAGCCATACGAAGAAACGTTGCATCCCTTGCATTATTCTACAGATATTTTCACAGCAATTGTTCCGAGGAACTTGCTTCAATTGTGCCGCCTCTCCACATCTTTCCCCGTAGAACTAGGGCAGCTGAGAGCGCCCATGAATTTACACTTTCTCCTCCACAATGCAGAACTTCTGCTTATCAGAATTCATTTATCCCCAGAGTTACTACTCTTTGGAATTCACTTCCCTCGAATTGCTTTCCACAAACTTACAATCAACAAATGTTTAAATCCAGTTGTTATAAACATTTTATGAATGGAGGATGCCTTTAGGCACATGGACCTTTTTGTTTTATCTGTGTTTTTCCTTCCTCCGTTCATTGTCTCTTAAAAAAAAAAAAAAAAAAAAAAAATCATTCCCACAGATCCTACGTATACGTATTTAATATGTCTAATGATAGCCATAATGCGACAAAGGGTTAATAAAAACAAATGAGCATGAATTATTCTAGGTCATTTTGGTGTGATAACCATAGTATTTTATCCGGTTATTCAAACAAAATTTATGCAATAAGGAATTAATGATAATATTCAATTAAACACATCTGGAACGAATTTTAATCTAGGGTATTTTGGCTGTGATAGACATTGTCTAATACATTATATAGTATGCATTTATTTAATAGAGGTCCTAATTATTTCTAGTATAATTTGGTTGTAAAAAACACTAATTCCATAAGTGTTAGCTACTGGTAACTAATCTGCCAAAATGTTCCCGTAAATTATTGAATATAAACACTATATGGGGAGGAACACTATATGGGGAGGAACACTATATTGACCACGTTTCGTATACTTGCATGGTCCATGAACGCCAACTTCAGCTATAGCCTATGGGCATGTGATTCGCCTTCCTGAGGCAAATGACCATTTTTTTTTTTTTTTTTTTTTTCTATATTCCAACTACTCCCTCTCGGGCATAGGCTGAGAGCCTGTACATTCCACCGCTCAACACGGTGAAGCCCGTGAGGTCTTGTTCCAGCCTGGCGAGTGAGACATGTGAAGCATCCATCATGGCTCAAAGCAGCTCCATCTCTGAAGCGGCTGGTTGCTTCGCTCAAGTGCTTCACCGTCTCACCCTCCAGACTCAGACCCTCACTCTCAGAATGCCACCTATTGAGCAGTGAACTCACTAGGCATTGTCCCCCTGTAACATATTTTGAATATGGGAATATTCATACAGTGTTATTTAATCAGGGAACAATGAGGGTATTTTTTTGGCATTTCGGTGGGCTTTGTGGTAATGCACTGATACTAGGTACAGCACAAATTCAATCCCAATAATATCTTCCCATTGACATATCGGGATTTGAACCCGGGTCCATTGGATTACCAATCCAGTGGCATGACCACTCCACCACACCTCCAAATAGGTGCAGTCTCTACAGAAGACAACCCTGAGTGGAGGAGGCCTAGGGGAAGATCATGGAACTCATGGCTGAGGCAAGTGTCGCTACACCGTCATGGCGTATGCCCCCATTCATTAATTGATTTATCAGGCCAAAAAAATGTAGAAGTTAATAATTCTTCCCATATTTGAGCCTAATCTAATCAAGGATAATCTAATTGGTTTGTTGATGGTTTTCCAGATTGTTTGCCACATAATTATCCATAATTTATTGGTCACTCACTAAATTCTACCTTCTGTATCCCTTTCAGTACAATGGTTCTGAGGTTGTGTAAAATATGACCCGAGTACCATGGAAGTCATTATCTTGTCCAGGGTTACGCTTTTTGTTTAGCGCTAATATTGTATTAATATTATATCCTCGACGCAGGTTTCTTGACATTTATTTATGAATTTGGCGAAATATATAGCGGGTATTATTATTATTATTATTATTTTAGTTTTGTTTCGAGCTCCAGTCTAAATGATCTTGTTCATGTTTGGTCTATCTAATTAATCTTTATAATGCTAAACCCCACCATTACGTAACTGTCATGATATACTGGTTACCAATAGACGATTTTCTTTAGTACATAATCTACCTTTAGGACTCAAATGGGTAAATACGATCTCAATAAACCCTCTTAGTAACATACGACCTTCTTAAACTGCGTAACATCGTCACATTTTAGCCAGACTCAAAGGTAAAAATGGGTCATGGTGCTGAAGGGGTTAATGTTTACTGTCATATGTATTTATAATTTCATAATATTATTTTGCTTAATCTCCAGTACGTTATTTCCACATAGTAATATTTATAGGTTCATTTGTCTCTTATATTGTACGGTTTCTGGTTTTGGTTTGTTTTGTAAGTTTTACATTTGAATTCATGAATGTGGGTAAATATATAGCGTGTGATTTCTGGCTTGCTTCGTGCTACAGTGTAAATTATTTGAGAGAGAGAGAGTGTGTTGGGGGGGGGGGGGAGTGTGGGTGAGAGAGACAGAGAGGAAGACGCAAAAATTACAAGCAGTCGCGTAACAGAAAATCAGATGAGAGAAAACCTAAACTGTTTAATTACGAGCCTAGCTCCACACTCACTCTGATTACCAACTTACCCACACTCTGACTGATAGATACATCGTTACAATGAAAAAGATAGATAACAAAGAGAACATAGAAATATCATAAGAGACGTGAGATTCGGTGAGAACAAAATACAGACATACAATAGAGATCAATATACATACACTAAAACTCTTAAATTAC
>CM064492.1:70913367-70920867 GCA_032716605.1 Paralithodes platypus | reverse complement strand
TAATACTGAAGATCTACGAAAGTAGAGAAATGCATTTATTCATATTTTAACTGACAATAAACGTCTGTGAAATTTTTTAAATTTAGCATTAAACGCTATTATATTTTAATCCTACAGTTCGAGCCGTCTAACAAGATACTCGGACTTCCTTTTTTCTTTCACTGGCATTTAACGTCTGTGTTATTATTATTTTTTAAACTAACCTTTAACGTCTGTGTTATTTTGTTTTAAACTAACCTTAAGCATGTTATATTTTAAATTATATCAACATCTGTATTATAAACCGTACAATTCGAGCCATCTAAAAGGATACTCGGATGTACTTGTTTTTGTAAATACTCCTACGATATTTTCTAGCATGTTCTGAAATGTAATAATAATTGACCGCAGGTACTGTATATATCTTTAACATTTGTACAGTGAACCTATCATTTTCTATACTTCTTTTGGTGTGGAAATATTTTTACTTATACTCGTACCACAAGAATCTCTTTTTTACATATTTGATATAATTATACAGGTATATATATATATATATATATATATATATATATATATATATAGTGGATCGCTATCGCTCGCCAGGAAAATATTGACACCTGGATGGGGTGAACGTCTTGAAACAGTAGTCTGAATGGGGTCGAATGGATACAACCCAAAGAGAGAGTGAGAAAGAGAGAAACAAACGAGGTGGGCCCCCTTAAGAACATACAGTACGTCCACAACTGTACACAAAATACCATAATTCTATATAGGCCAGATATCCACTGGGGCTCACCAGGTCATCCAAAATCTCTATACTATACTACTTCGTTAACAATGAAGGGATTGTAAAAGGTGTACAATTCATCAAGTTGGGCAGATACATAGTTAATTATTGTCCTTCACTATAATGTATATATCCCATTCAATGTTCTCACATTGAATGGGATTAGCCCTACCAACATTATTTCAAACGGTACATGTTATACACACTTTAAGGGAAGTATTGGTTTTCCATACACTTCCATCAAACGGTACATGTCATACACACTTTAAGGGAAGTATTGGTTTTCCATACACTTCCATCAAGCTTACAATAACACCCCAAAGACCCCTCTTCAAGAAAAATTGACACTTAAGGGGAGGTTTTTAGTTGATTCTCTTAGACTTCCATCAAGCTTAAAATTACTCCCCTAGACCCCCTTTCAAGATAAATTTGTACATTTTTCGGTAGAAAAATGTCCCGGCCGAAGGCCGGCTCCCCTTAAATTACAGGCTCGCTATCGCTCGCCAGGAAAAAATCGACACCTAAATGGCACGAATGGTCTTAAACTTGACAGAAATGGGGCGAGGGTTCTTAAAATCGCCAAACTAATGGGGCGAACGTCTTCAAATATCAAAAGCAATGGGGCTAAACATGAGGGAGAAAGGGGTCAAGAAAAAAATCCTGCAGGTGGAAATCTCCCCTTAAGTGACACGAAAGGTCTCAACATTGACAAAGAATAGGGCAAAGGTTTTACAATTGCGAAACTAATCGGACGAACGTCTTAACATATCAAAACAAATGGGGCTAAACACGAGGGAGAACCCCTAGAGGGTCCAGAAAGAAAAACAATCCTTGAGGGTCACATTTGCTTACGTGTCGAAGAAGTAGGTGACCTGGCACAGTTTTTATATTTTAGGGGCTTAGTGGGTCAAGATACAGTGGAAGAGGATTAAGCTGAAGTGGAATGAGTCAGGCAGGGTAGTGTGGGCGTGGATTACGGTGGAGTGGAACGGGATTTAGTGGAAATGGAAGTGGATCGAATAGTGTAGCATTGGATTGGGTGTAGTGTAAAGGTGAACTCAAACTGGGCTAATTGAAGAAATAGCTAGGTTACGGTAATAGTATGATATGTAGTGAAATGTATTCAGTGACAGAGATAGCCCATGCCTGTTAACTTTCACTTCAAACTTCCTTATAGCCTGAAACTCGCAAGTGGTTAGTTACATGCGTAGGTTTCCGTGTGCTCCTTTACTTTATATTCCTTGCTTATATTTTTATCGTAATTTTGTGCATGCTCAACACAACCTTAATCTATGTCCTTCCTCTATTAATGCTTTAGTGCTAAGCTGCAGTGCTTGTTAAATCATGGATAATTAATAAGAAAGACCAAACATGAGCAAGCTAATTTATACTGGAAAGAAATTAGACGCTATATATTTCGCCAAATTCATAAATACAAGTGAAGAAACCTGAGTCGAGGTTATAATGTGTTAATACAATATTGCCGCTAACCAAAGAGCGTAACCCAGGCCAGATAATGACTTCCACAGTACTTCATACAACCTCAGAACCAGAAGTTTTGTTTTGTTTTGTTTTCTTTCATAGACCCCCCCCCCCCCTTCTTGCTAGCATAACATTTAATTGGTAAGCGGTGAATCAGAAATAACGTGAAGGTGAAGTGGTGCATGGTTATATGGTTGTGATGATGATGATGATGTATTAGCAGGACATGAATAGGACATAATTATACCAACACGGATCCAACCCCCACACACCCTACCTTTCCCTCATCAACACTCCCTCTACCACCTACCACTCCCCACCCACATACCCCTCTCCCCCACCCCCTTTACAGCCTACCAATCCCCCCTCCCACTCCCGTCATTCCCACCTACACACCCTCCCCCCTCTCCCTCCCCTCATCCCCACCCGCTCTATAACCTAGCACTCCCCCATCAACATACCCCCACCCCATCCCCACATACCAGCCCCTTCCCCACCACTTTTACAACCTAGTACTTCCCCCTTCCCCCCCTGATCCTCCCCCCCCCCCCCACATACCCCCCTCCCCACCACCCCCTCTACCACCCACCACTCACGGTAAATAACCCCTCACCATTGATCGTAGACGGTATGGTAAGTGTGTAGGTGGAGTGTGTGGGTGAAGTGTGTGTGTGTGTGTGTTGGGGGGGGGGAGGGTTGTGTTTGTGTGTGTCGGTATAGTTACTTATCAAAATTCGTGGACCCCCATTTGTTATGCTAATATTACTTCTGGATTGATGTTTGGATGGAACTTGCTATTCTATAAATAGTATATGTAATTTTGTACTTGATATATAGAAAAGTACAGTATAGTCATAAATTAGTTTCCAGAGACACTTTCAACATTAGAAATAAGTGAGGTCCACGAATTTTCATGAGTGACTGTATGTGCGTTTTTGTATGTAGAGGAACTACATTTTAATCAGCGTAGGCTGTAGCAATATGTTTGTCTACAAGATTAATAACATCCACTTACAATCATCTCAAAATCTTTAAGACAAATCAAGACGAAATTATGCGGATAGTTTCATAAAGTACCCATGGCCATATGAGTAATGCATTCCCTGGTGTGTTATCTCTTGAATGACCACCACCTCTCCTTCACCTCCTCCTCCACACACACACACACACACACACACACACACACACACACACACACACACACACACACACACACACACACACCCACACACACACACACACACACACACACACACACACACACACACACACACACACACACACACACACACACACACACACACACACACACACACACACACACACACACACACACACACACACACACACTCTTATATGAATATAATTATATTCTCTATCACACACACGACCCCCCCCCCCCCAACACACACACTCTTATATGACGTACATATTATATTCTCTATCACACACACACACACTCTCTCTTATATGACGTACATAATTATATTCTCTATCACACACACGACCCCCCCCCCCTCACACACACACACTCTTATATGACGTACATAATTATATTCTCTATCACACACACGACCCCCCCCTCACACACACACACTCTTATATGACGTACATAATTATATTCTCTATCACACACACGACCCCCCCCTCACACACACACACTCTTATATGACGTACATAATTATATTCTCTATCACACACACGACCCCTCCCCCCTCACACACACACACTCTTATATGACGTACATAATTATATTCTCTATCACACACACGACCCCACACACACACACACACACAATCGGAAGTTTCTGTTCGTTGTGAACCATAAGGGGAGATTTCCACTGGAGGGATTTCTTTCTGGACCCATTTCTCCCTTATGTTTAGCCACACTGCTTTTGAGATTTTGAGACGTTCGTCCCATTAGTTGGGTGATTTTAAGATCTTTCACCCCGTTTCTGTTAATCTTAAGACCTTACGTGCCATTTAGGTCTCGATTTTTTCCTGACGAGCGATAACGAGCCTGTAATTTAAGAGAAACCGGCCTTTGGCCGGAACATTTTTCTACAGAAAAATGTACACTTAAACGAAAGACGAGTTCTTTCTTTTTAGTCTTAATTATTGTGTATGGAAAGATAAAATTGCGGTTTATGGCTCAAATTGCGGTTTATGGGTCAAATTGCAGTTTATGGCTCAAATTGCGTTTTATGGCTCAAATTGCGGTTTATGGGTCAAATTACGTCTATGGAAGTGGTGGAATGTCCAAAAACAATGTAATTTCCGGTTATTTGTCTTGTATTCCTTCTCATATTCATTCAAACCTTCAAACAAAATCCGCCCCCATCCTCCGGCGCCCAAGGTGAATCAGGAAGTAAGTGGGCGGCTCCTTACCGTTGACCCCAATATCTGACTAGTGTAGTATAATTACCATCATTATTATATTACCTACGGTATATGTATCGTTCTCTATCATGCAGCACTGGTCCCTACAGTCAGTCGGGGGAGGTACACTACTTCCAAATACTTTTTTTATTATTTGTGATATTACTTACACTAGTGAACTCTGAAACTCTCTCGCTCAATCAATTTTTCCTTCATCCTATGACTTAGACGGCTTCAAACTAGGCGTTTTAACCCCGACGTTCTGTACCTTGAATTTGCCTCTCTGTCACTCTGTTGGCTTTGAGGGAGACACTCGTTACAAGCAACCTGCCTTTTGACAAGCCAAACACATGGTAGTCTGAATATCTGGAAGCAAGTGGTAAGCCAAGAAGTACCGCAGTAGTAGGTAATTTTTGTATCGTCAGCAAATTTTGAGATTGTACAGGTGAGACCCTCATCTAAGTCGTTGATGTAAATTAGAAAGAGAATTGGTCCTAGTACCGATCCCTGGGGTACCCCGCTACTTACATTGGTCCATTTAGATGCCTTAACGTTTATGACTACCCTTTGCTTTCTGTTGCTGAGCCAATTTTCTATCCATTTCAACACACCGTCTTGTATTCCATGCGCTTTTAGTTTTAGCAGTAAACGTTTGTGGGGAACTTTGTCAAAGGCCTTTTGAAAATCAAGGTATATAATATCTACAGCTTTACTCTCATCGTAGAGGTTGAGGATATCGTGGAAGAAGTCTAAGAGGTTTGTTAAACAGGAACGTTTTTTACGAAAGCCGTGTAGAGTATCTTTAAGTATGTTATTTTCCTCTAAGTGATTTACGAGTCTGTCTCGTATGACCGTTTCTAGCATTTTACATACAACTGAGGTTAAGCTAATTGGACGATAGTTACTGGGTAGGGATTTGCTGCCTTTTTTGAATATCGGTGTTACGTTGGCTAGCTTCCACTGATCAGGCATAGTTCCAGACTGCAAGGATTTATTGAATAGTAATGTCAGTGGTTTGGAGAGCTCATCCTTAGCTTCCTTTAGAACTCTAGGCGAGATTGTATCAGGTCCTGGCGTTTTATTTACCTTGAGTTTATCTAAACAATTCAATACTTCTCTCTCTGTAACGGTGATATTGCTTAGAACATCTGAATTATCAATCTGAATCGGCAATGGTGTAGGGATATCACTGAGGTCTTCTGTTGTAAAAACTGATGCAAAGAAGGTATTGAGGGCATTACTCATTTGTACTTCGTCTTTGGTGTATTCTCCATTTTCATCGACTAACGGTCCAACAGTTGAAGTAACTACTTTTTTCTTTCTGATATAACTATAGAATTCTTTCGGGTTTGTTTTACTTTGATTCGCAATATGTAACTCTAAGGTCTTTTTACTTTGCTTAATTAACTTTTTGGCTTTGCGTCGTAGCTCTACAAATTTCACCCGTTCTTCGTCATTTTGTGAGGATTTTAATCTATCATTAGCAAATTTTTTAGCAAGCAGGCAGTTTGAAATATCTTTATTCCACCATTTGGGCTTATTATTATGGCCTGGACGCCGTATTTTCGATGGTATGCAGTCTTGCACTGCTTTTAGGTAAGTGGTTTCGAATAACTTCCAAGATGTATTTATGTCGTTATTGTTAATTAAAAAGCTCCAGTCAGTTTCTTTAAACATAGCTCTAAGTTTATGGAAGTTTGCTTTCTTGAATTAGGGACTTTTTCGATGCTACTATTTGGTTCGTTACTAGTAAACTTTAAAGTGAAAGTTATCGTACGATGGTCGCTGTTACTGAATTCATCACCAACATTCAAATTCTCTATCAATTCTTCTTTTGTTGCAAGTACAATGTCAAGAACGTTATTACCACGGGTCGGCGTTCCAACAAATTGATAAAGCGAACTCTCTTGCAAGTTCGTATACAAGTCATGTCCGGAGTGTGAAGTAAGAGTATCGCCCCACTTGGTCACAGGTAAATTAAAGTCGCCAAAAATTACGGTATCTTGTGAGTTACTTACATCTGCAATTTGTTTGTAAATTTCTCGGTCAGTTTGCACTGATTGAGCTGGAGGTCTGTATATTAACGCAAGTATTATTTTTGTACCTTTATTATTCTTTATTAGCACAAAAGATGTGTCGACGTTCACAATTTGAGGTTTTGACACGAGGGTCGGGTTAAGACTTTCTTTGATATAAAATAAAACGCCACCTCCATTTTTATTTATTCGGCTGTTCTCAAACATTACATAACCGGGAAGTGAATACTCTGCTAAAAAGTCTCTATCTTCTGTATTGAGCCAAGATTCTGTTATGCCAATCACATCATAATTTTCTGTAAACACTAGTTCCTCTAAATCTGAAAATTTATTGCGTATGCTACGAGCGTTTGCATAGAAAACCTTTAAAGTTGCGGTTTTAGAACTCACAGAACATTCTTTCATCGAATTTTTGGTTCTGGTCGGATCTACATTTACATTCATGGCTGTCCTCGGTCCTCGGTCGTTATCCCTGGCGGTTTTGAATTTGGGTCGTGTTGGTGGAGCTTTATCCAAATTCGCGGTTCTTGACGGATTAGTATTTAATTCCTTTGTAGGTTGCCGTCCTCGCTGTCTTCGGTCCTCCTTCCTGGTTGTCCTGCACTGAGTCGATTTCTTCTCCGAAAATCCTTCACCGCATCGTTGAGAAGACGCCCAAAACGTGCTGCTCCCACCTGGTTCAGATGAACTCCATCGTCCGAAAACAAATAGTCATCGTAGTAGAAATTGTCCCAGGTGTCGACTAATCCCACGTTCTCCTTCCTGCAGAGGTTTGCTAGACAACGATTTGTGCTGGTGGCTATGTTGTAAAATCGGCTCTCTACACCAAGCCGGG
>CM064492.1:70900867-70908367 GCA_032716605.1 Paralithodes platypus | reverse complement strand
TAAAAAATATGCTGGCTCGCTACCGCAAACGTCTTAAAACAGTAGACTGAATGGGGCCAAATGGATACAAGCCAGAGAAAGATAGAAAAGGACAGAACCAAAACAGGTGACCCCCCTTAATGCTCAAGAGTGTTGGCCTACTTACTTGGAACAGGGTACGGTGGCGCTAATAAGTCGTGTCTCAGCTGTCTTTACGTTTGGCTCGCTCTATGCTGTATTAATGTCTGCCAGATGTTGAATAGAGTGGGTAACTGTAGGAACATATTTGTATATCTCACTCAAATAGAAGAAATCATGTGTAAATATTGCCGATACCAATTATTATTAATCAAAACATAATTGGTGCCGAGACATCACTTATTAGGCCGATTGTACATCTCAGGTGATTTGTGTAGTGGTAAGAAGAGGTATTTGTGAGAGCTAGATGGATTACTATCTGTGTTGGTGAGACAATTAAAATCGGTAAGGGAAGCCAGGCAAATGAAACAAGAGTTCCAGTATTTCCTTATCGCACGTCAATAAAATAAATGCGTCATCGAAAACAGACAGGATTAAGACATCGTGTTACTGCCAAGGTTTGTAGAAATAACTGGATAAAATAATCTGACGGCAGCTATATAGACAACTATATTAACCCTTTCACGCATTTATGACGCAGAGGTTGCCAGATTAGCAATAAGAAATAGAGTTCTCTCACTCTTATAATTACCTCTCCAAAATTAGTTTTCTGCCCACAGCTAACTCAAAGACAACTGCAGAGGTTGAAGTAACTAAACTAACGGTTTCTAAATACCCCTGATGGTAACAAAGGCTTTAAGGAGGGGTTTTTAGTTGATTCCCTAGACTTCAATCAATCTTAAAATCACTCCTCCTAGACCCCCTTTCAAGATAAATTTGTACATTTTTCGGTAGAAAAATGTCCCGGCCGAAGGCCGGTTTCCCTTAAATTACAGGCTCGCTATCGCTCGCCAGGAAAAAATAGACACCTAAATGGCACGAATGGTCTTAAAATTGACAGAAATGGGGCAAGGGGTCTTAAAATCGCCAAACTAATGGGGCGAACGTCTTAAAATCTCAAAATCAATGGGGCTAAACATGAGGGAGAAAGGGGTCAACAAAAAAATCCCTCAAGTGGAGATCTCCCCTTAAAGTGTCCCCAATAGGCTCAAAATCGCGTCATATGTCGGAGAGGGTTAAGACGTCAAGGTACGACAGAGGTTTGTAGAAATAGCGGGATAAAATCATCTAACGGTTGCCAGAACACTATATTAAGGGGAGATTTCCACTTGAGGGATTTTTTACTTGACCTCTTTCTCCCATCATGTTTAGCCCCATTGCTTTTGAGATTTTAAGACGTTTGCCCCATTAGTTTGGTGATTTTTAAGAATGTCCGACCCATTCTTTCAATTTTAAGACCTTTCGTGCCATTTAGGTGTCGATTTTATCCTGGCGAGCGATAGCGAGCCTGTAATTTAAGAGTAATCGGCCGGGACATTTTTTCTACCGAAAAATGTACAAATTTATCTTGAAGGGGGGTCAAGGGGGTGAAATTTTAAGATTGCTGGAGGAGTAGGAAACACACTAGAAACCTCCCCTTAATACCACATGGTACTGCGGAGGTTTATTGAATTAGCTGGATTATGTAATTAGCTGTATTATGTAATGGTAGCCAGACAATAATATTAAGGGGGGGGGGGGGGATGGTTCATTTTTGGTCGATTATTTCATGTATTTATTATATTTTTAGTTTCCTCCCTAAACGTCCATTAAACTTAAAAAACAAAAACAATCCCAGGATCCTCCTTCAAGATAATTTTGTACATTTTTCCTAGCCGATGGCCGCTCCCTCTTAAATTACAGGCTCGCTTTCGCTCGCTAAGAAAAATTCGGCACCTAAATGACACGAAAAGTCTGAATATTGACAAAGAATCGGAGCGAAAGGTCTAAAATCGCCAAACTAATGGGCCGGGCGTTTTAAAATTTGAAAACTAATGGGGCTACGCATGAGGGAGAAAGGGGACCAGAAATACGACCCACCTCCCTTTAAGACGTCTTGGAACTGCGGGGGCTTGTATAAATAACACTGACTATTACATTTAAAAGGACAGTCAGAACATAAGAGGATAAGGTGAAGCCGGTATCACACCAACACTCATTTCCGGCAATTTTCGATGAGCCAGTTGTTTCTCCTACTATTATGAGGCTCTTTCTCATTGGAATCGAGGACAAGATTGAAGTTAAAATATGTCAGGCAGTTTAATTCTTATGAAACTTAAATTTTGAAGCTGCCAGACTACAATTGTTCGTAAAAAATGACGGAAAACCCGCTCGTGTGACACCGCTAAAGACAGAGCGACAGGCTACGACCCAAGCTGTCCATGGCGTGTTGGAAAGTCATTTACTTGAAACTGGAATGGAATATCAAAGAAATAAACACCGGAGAGTATAATTAACCAACCTTCGACTCGCTACTGACACACTCTAGTTCCTTTTGCTCACTAAAGAAAGGAACAAAACAAATGATTGAACTATGATATAAGTCAGTCAGTCAGTCAGTCAGTCAGTAGCCAGCCCTTACTCCCACAAGGGGTAGGGAGGATCAGCAAGAGACACGAGAAAGGAAAAAGAGGTGACTGGAGAATAACTCGTATAACAATTTGCCCACAAAGAAGCAAGCACATAAGCATTCAGAAGCACCAATCACTCATAACCCCCTGAAATGAATGGCTTCACCTCAGATGTTGTACTTATAATATATAAACCTGTAAAAACAAATGAATTAACTAAAACATAAAAACCTGTAAAACCATGTGCTCTGTTTAACTACAGTACTTCCTTCCATGCGTATTACTTTCGCTAACGAAGTTGGCCGGAGGTTATGATTTCGTCTCCGTTTGTTTGTCGGTCTGTCTGTCTGTCTGTAATCGAGATATCTCACGAAGTTATGAACTGATGTTCACGAAATTTGGTGGGCATATAGGAAATACGGCATGGAAGAAGTTTTTCAATTTAGGAGGCGATCTGGATCATATCCTGGAACCCAGATCCAGAAGAAAATTTAGGCCTTTATTCAAATGAGATCCATATCAAAGACCAAGGTCAGAATAAGGTCAAATACATAATAGGCTTCCTAGCTTATGTCACACTGGTGTCATTGTTGTGTATTTATGTTTATTTTGTGACAAAGCCAGCGTAGGCGGAGGTATGTGCTCTACCGAGTGTCCCTTCTAGTTTTTCACTAATCATATATCGTGAGCTAGGTATATTTCTACCACATGACAACCCTATTTAGGTTTTCAATTAATAGGGAACTACCTACAAATATTCAGTCACAAAATTATACTATAAATTAGTTAGAAATTTGCTAAACAAACAACCCAAAACCAGAAAAGGCACAATATAGACACAAAGGTACTGATAACAATCATTATGTGGAAATAATGAATACAAGATTTAACAAAACATTATTATGAAATTACAAAACATGTTTTTTTTATCTCAATGCCATACGCCGCGATCTATGTAGTTTAATAAATTATTGACCTTGTTCCTTTACTGTGAATGATGTACTGTGTTGATAAGGGACTGACACACATACAACTATAAAGGACAGTATTGTTTTATAATCATTATTATTATCATTATTATTATTCTTATGTTTAATAGTAGGTTTATTATTATTATTGTTGTTATTACGGTAATATTATTATAAATATGTTTTCGTATTCATTTTTTATCCTACCAAGAGCTCTTTCAAACTTAAAAAAAAAAAAAATCCTTCGAGACAAATTTGTGCTTTTTTCGGTGTAACAATGCCCCGGACGAATGCCGATTTCTCCTAAATTGCAGGCTTGCGTTGTTAAAGGTAATTCCAGTTGGTGAACATTTATCAACTCTTATCTTTGATTATTTCGATATCTAGATAATCCTTCATTGCGGAGTGTGTGTGTGTGTGTGTGTGTGTGTGTGTGTGTGTGTGTGTGTGTGTGTGTGTGTGTGTGTGTGTGTGTGTGTGTGTGTGTGTGTGTGTGTGTGTGTGTGTGTGTGTGTGTGTGTGTGTGTGTGTGTGTGTGTGTGTGTTAATACTGATGATGGTGATATAATAAAAACAAATATTATATATTTATACATACTGTATAATTATATACTGTGTATATATATATATATATATATATATATATATATATATATATATATATATATATATACCCGGTATATATTAAACTATAACTCCTCCTCCACCTCGACCTTAGGGCATGCAGGATGAAAAAAGTACCGGTAATAGAACAGCAAACCTTTTCCCACTCATGCCTCCTATTTTTAAGGGGAAGAAAGGGGGGTACACAAATACACCATAACAGGTGGATGGCTACATAACAACATAACAATACAAAGAAATCGTCAATGAACACACGTTGTATAATTGTATAATATAAGTTGTATAATAGTTGTATAATTTCATTCTATGACTTAGACTGCTTCAAATGTTGTGGGTCCAGGCATTTGGACCCCAACGTCACTTGAATTCGGCTTTATCTCATTCTTTTGGCTTTGGGGGAGACACTCGTTACAGGCAGCCTGCATTTCGTCTCCTTCATACACATAGAACAAAAATACTCGGAAAGTAGGCGACAATATCAAAAGATGGAAAGAGCAAGGGGACTAAGACAGTGGATGAGCAACGCAGCAAAGCACAGAAGCATGGCAATTTGCAAAATGCCTACTATAGTCCGTTCATTCTAGGTTGGGCAGAAATTCTAACCTCTAACCTCTGTAACTAAAAAAGGGCTAGAGTAAATGAGCTGTCAATTTCCACACCTATTCCCTAGCCAAGTCTTCCTATTTGGTAGAAATATTTGCTCGATTACTCTAGTCCCTTTTGAGTTATGAGAGGTTAACGGTTACGATTTCTGCCCAGCCTAGAATGAACAGACTATAGTGTTACGTGGGTGAAATTTTGAATTGATGGACCGGGAAATAAAATATGAATTGACGGTCCAATTTATGCTTTCTCTTTATGCAAATACAGCCATCGGTATTTATTTATGAATGAAATATACTCTTCGATAAAGTATACATTCCGTGTTAATTTTAAAGTATACAAAATCACTAACATCCACATAATTCCGTTATGAATAATGTAAGATGTCCACGAACCTTTTACAAGTGACTTTACAAATTACAACCAATGTTTCTGGGTGAGAGAGAGAGAGAGAGAGAGAGAGAGAGAGAGAGAGAGAGAGAGAGAGAGAGAGAGAGAGAGAGAGAGAGAGAGAGGGAGAGAGAGAGAGAGAGAGAGAGAGAGAGAGAGTGAGAGAGAGAGAGAGAGAGAGAGAATACAAAAATCTATATTCCCTGCGACAATCTCACATGCCCTCACAACCATTCCTCACCACACACACACACACACACACACACACACACACACAGTTAATGGACTGATAATCTTAAGGTCCCGGGTTCAAATCCCAATATATCAATGGAAAGATATTATTGGGATGGAATTTGTGCTGTAGTTACTTTCCGTGCATCACCACAAAGCCCACCGACACGCCATATAAATACCCTAGCATTATATGAATAGTCCCAGATTCATAATATGCTATGGGGACAGTGCCTAGTGGGTAAGCAGCTCAACAAGAAGTGTGTGAGACAGAGTACAAAGGAGTACAAAGGAAATCAAGCAACAACAGATCTAGTGACCCTTCTAGGCTGCTTGTCCTCCAAAACACTGAGGATCAAGTGTCCAAACAGTGGTTTAGAGTGGGTAAGGGAACATTGGAAAGGGAACTATTGCCCTGCCACTAACGTGGCAGGACTAGGAAGTTAGTAGGGGACATATGGGTTAGTAACTGAGGGGAGGATAAAATAAAGTTATTCATTTACAAACGCAGTCAGTCGCGGGTTTGATGCGAGATATTTGTCTAGGCGGAATTTAAATGAATCAACGGTGCTGCAGTCTATAACGTCTCGGGGAAGCCCATTCCTCAAGTTGACAACTCGATTGAAGAAGAAATTCTTAGAATCGTGGGAGTTAAAAGATTTACCAATAATTTTGCAACCGTTTCCCCGCATGTAATTAGATTGGTCGATAGTGAAGTACTTACTACAGTTCATATTGTCGATGCCTTTGATGATTTTGAACACTTGAATTAAGTCACCTCTTAATCTGCGCTGGGTTAAAGGAAATAGATTTAATTCTCTAAGACGCTCTTCGTATGGTTTGTTCTTTAGGCTAGGTATCATTTTGGTAACTCTACGTTGAACTCGTTCTAGCTTGTTTATGTCTTTTTGGTAATAAGGGCACCAGCATTGAACGCAGTATTCCAGAAGAGGGCGGACTAAGGAATTGTAAAGGGTTAGGATTACGTCTTTGGATTTATGCTCAAATGATCTGCCTATAAAGCCAATTATTTTGTTTGCCTTCTTAACAACTTCTGAACATTGTTGACTCGGTTTTAGGTTACTCGATATTGTTACTCCCAGATCGGTTTCTCGGTTTACATTCTTAAGCTGAGTGCCATTCATCGAATAGTTTGCTTTCTCATTTAGGTATCCGATATGTAGTACTTTACATTTATCCGCATTGAAACTCATTTGCCAAATTTGGGCCCAATGTGACAATTTATCTAGATTGTGTTGCATATCGTCAACTTGATCTTTTGAGAGTACGCTATTTGCAATTTTTGTATCGTCAGCAAATTTTGAGATTGTACAGGTGAGACCCTCATCTATGTCGTTGATGTAAATTAGAAAGAGAATTGGTCCTAGTACCGATCCCTGGGGTACCCCGCTACTTACATTGGTCCATTTAGATGCCTTACCGTTTATGACTACTCTTTGCTTTCTGTCGCTGAGCCAATTTTCTATCCATTTCAACACACCGTCTTGTATTCCATGCGCTTTTAGTTTTAGCAGTAAACGTTTGTGGGGAACTTTGTCAAAGGCCTTTTGAAAATCAAGGTATATAATATCTACAGATTTACTCTCATCGTAGAGGTTGAGGATATCGTGGAAGAAGTCTAAGAGGTTTGTTAAACAGGAACGTTTTTTACGAAAGCCGTGTTGAGTATCTTTAAGTATGTTATTTTCCTCTAAGTGATTTACGAGTCTGTCTCTTATGACCGTTTCTAGCATTTTACATACAACTGAGGTTAAGCTAATTGGACGATAGTTACTGGGTAGGGATTTGCTGCCTTTTTTAATATCGGTGTTACGTTGGCTATCTTCCACTGATCAGGCGTAGTTCCAGACTGCAAGGATTTATTGAATAGTAATGTCAGTGGTTTGGAGAGCTCATCCTTAGCTTCCTTTAGAACTCTAGGCGAGATTGTATCAGGTCCAGGCGTTTTATTTACCTTGAGTTTATCTAAACAATTCAATACTTCTCTCTCTGTAACGGTGATATTGCTTAGAACATCTGAATTATCAATCTGAATCGGCGATGGTGTAGGGATATCACTGAGGTCTTCTGTTGTAAAAACTGATGCAAAGAAGGTA
>CM064492.1:70863367-70895867 GCA_032716605.1 Paralithodes platypus | reverse complement strand
ATGATGATGATGATGATAACTATAGCAGGAGTCACGGGGGCAGGGTTAGCATATATTACAAGTCAGGGGTGGCCATTACTCACGCACATAACTTGTACACTCATCACTCATACACGCACATACATAGTTTCTGTATACCAGGATTCTAGGTTATTTATAAAATCAGGGATGTTATACTCACGGACACCACGACGCTCATGATTCTACTCACACATACATATAGTGTGTACTGTGTACTATTTAACTTACTCATCTATATAATATATGACTGCGTTTGTGCCCGAGTAATGCGACTGTATCAATATCGTTCACAGTAATATAATTTTGTTTTATGGACTACAGTCTTTCTGGAGCTAAGTCCTTCAGTTGATTGTTGTGGCTCTTTTTAAGGATCATTAGGTCTGTTGTTGCTTATCTTCCTGTGTATGTAGCTCACAGCACATTTTATTGTCCTAATACATCGCTCAACATATCCCGTCTTACTTGTTCACCTCTCTCTCTCTCTCTCTCTCTCTCTCTCTCTCTCTCTCTCTCTCTCTATATATATATATATATATATATATATATATATATATATATATATATATATATATATATATATATATCCTCCTCCTATATATCTCACCACATCTCCTCTTAGTAGTTCAACTCCTTATCATTTATCTATAAACAGTATCTCATTATAACCTCATAGACTTCTCACCACATCCCGTCTTACTCATACACCTCACTATATCATTTATCATACATCTGAACCACATCCCGTCTTACTCATACACCTCACTATATCATTTATCATACATCTGAACCACATCCCGTCTTACTCACCTCACTATATTTATCATACATCTGAACCACATCCCGTCTTACTCATACACCTCACTATATCATTTATCATACATCTGAACCACATCCCGTCTTACTCATACACCTCACTATATCATTTATCATACATCTGAACCACATCCCGTCTTACTCATACACCTCACTATATCATTTATCATACATCTGAACCATCCCGTCTTACTCATACACCTCACTATATCATTTATCATACATCTGAACCACATCCCGTCTTACTCATACACCTCACTATATCATTTATCATACATCTGAACCACATCCCGTCTTACTTGTTCACCCCATTATCATTGTTCTATAATGTATCTAATTGTATCTTCCTCATACATCTCTCATCACATCTCGTCTTACTTTGTCACCTCACTATCCTCCATTCATCTATCTAAAGTATCCCATTTACATCAGAACACATAAAATTCATCCTGTATCATACAATGTCTCAATAGTGTCTGTCTTTTCTTTCCTTTTATGACCTAATACACATTTCATAACAAACCAGCTTTGCCCCGAAGGTAGGATATTAATTAATGATGTGTTAAATGATAACAGATTAAGACAATGAGGATTATGATGCGTTTTGACAGTAGATTCTGGCTATCATTAGACGATTGTATACAACTAAGAAAAGATATGTGGGCATCAAAAGTGTAAATACTATCTCAATTAACCCTTTCCATTCTGATTAAAATAGTCAAATAATAACCAGAATTAACTGTCCAAACGAATCATAATCTCAAGGAGTTAATGAAAATTGCCCAATAAACTTATGGTCTCAAATAATTCCTTGATTTCATATTGTAATACAAGTGTGTCCTCAAAAGTACACAGTATGTCTATTACTTACCGGTAGATGCATAATTAAGCTACTGAAACGACCAGTGCAAAGCAAATGCTAGACACGTATTGTTATCCTATTAAATTAGACAATCTATTTTAATTAATTTAACTCCAACACCAAAGACCTCCCAAAGAAATTAATGAAAGAAAGCATGTGATAATATTTATATATGCATGTAATGAAACCGCCAAGGGTCTTAATAATTTCCTGACCTTAGGCTGCCACTGAACAAGTAAACTAATTTAGTATCAATTAGAGAGTATTAGTATTTGATGACACCAGAAAGAATTAAATAGATGAACGAAATGCGCGAGGTTGAAGACCCCATAAACTTGTCCCCCTTCTATCTGGCTACAATCTACCCTTCCTAATTCCAACCTAGCAATTATTATTACTGGATATCATAACAACATTACCATTAAGTTCTTGTGATTCAGTCGTGGGCGTAATTGCACCACTTTCCAGTTTGGATTTGGATTTTTTAAGACTATATTATAATTGTTAATATAATTTATACATACCGGTACATACACATCACCCATTTATACATACCGGTACATACACATCACCCATTTATACATACCGGTACATACACATCACCCATTTATACATACCGGTACATACACATCACCCATTTTGATATAAAAACAAAACACGACATTCAGACCGGCCACTATAATCTTAGAATATCTTAAATTTAATATAAACGTGTAATAGTCTACCCTTTTCATTCCAACACTTACTATTACAAGATTGCCTATCACAAAACATTACCATTATATTCTTGTGATATATTGATGGACGTCACCTTCCTAGTTCAGAGGTATGCTGTATAAAATAATACTCTGTTCAAAATCTGAAGGCGAAGAACTTACTGTATGTTGTCCCTACTTAAATGCTGAGCGGTGACAGAAGTTAAATTACAAAATTCAGTACTTATTCTTTAAAAACGGCACTGAGAGGGGGATGGATATAGTATTTTTTTATTCTAACATGGACAAACCAGCTGAAAACGGAGGATAAATCTTGAAATTGAAATGTTTACTTAGTCATAGAAATGGATACAAGTGAGATTAACATACAACATAACATACACACGGAGTCTTTCGAGAGTTATACTCTCCTAAATGGAATCTTATAATACCAATATCTTGTATGAATTCATGCTATGTATCAAATTCACCCTGCAAAAATTTGAACATCCAACTGGAATAGAAAAAAAAAAAAAAAAAAAATGGGAATTGGGCCAGAGCATATAGATAGATAGATATATAGAACTGGAAGCATACTATCTTCGCCAACGTATAGTGAACAGAGTATAGACATTGATTTTGAATACAAAATAAATAGAACACTCACCCAGGTGGCCAGCCATCCTTGTTAGAAGTGCCAGGTGCAGGTGCCAGAGAGGGGGCCAGTACAAGAGGAGGGGTGGGGGGCGGACATGGTGGGGGGCAAGGAGGAGGGGAGGGATGACAATTAAAGAGGTTCAAGGGGGAAGGGAGGGGTTCAAGGGGAAAACAGGGGGATCTGGGGGGGGGGGATTCAGGGGGGGAAGGGGGAGGGGAGGGGGATTAAGGGGGAGGGGTAGGGGGGTTCCTCTTGCTGTTGTATACTAGTTCACTTCACTCTAGTTCAATATCGATCCTGGAATACGAAAAAAAGGGAATGATTAGACTTCACTTAGAAAACATTGATAGTATAAATATTAAGAAACTCGAATGCCAAACATAAACAAAATAATAGCAATAATCACAACGAACATATTAGCCAACCTTATCAACTATACTTGTCTTCCGGCATACCGTATTATATATTATGTAACACCCCGTTCTTAACAATAATCATCAATTACAAACCCCAATGCACTTGAATAAACTAATGAAAGCATAATATGGTCCTACAGGGATTCGAACTCGGGACACCACACCCAGAACATAAGCATCTAAACCATTACACCACCAACACAGTTAAAGGTTAAGGGGAGGTATTTAGTTTGTTCCCTAGACCTCCATCAAGCTTAAAATTACACCCCCTTGAGTCCCTTTCAAGATAAATTTGTACATTTTTCGGTAGAAAAATTTCCCGGCCAAAGGCCGGTTCTTCTTAAATTAAAGGCTCGCCAGGATAAAATCGACACCTGAATGGCACGAAAGGTCTTAATATGGTGTGAAAGTTCTTAAAATCGCTAAACTAATGGGGCAAACGTTTTATATCAAAAGCAATGGGGCTAAACATGAGGGAGAAAGGGGTCAAGAAAATAATCCCTCAAGTGGAGATCTCCCCTTAAGTACGCGATCATATAATTAATACATAATTATACAGTATACTCGTCATAGTTTACAAAATACCGGTACCGATTTGAATTTGAAAGTAGGTTGTACAGTACATACCCAATAATTATGCAATAGACATGTTCCTAACCGTCTACAAACATTGCAAAACTTAACTGCAAGTTAATCACCTCGATTAGATCATCAATTAAGAGGGGATGGTTCACTTTCTGGTCGAAATTTATCATGTATTTATTATTTTTGTAGTTTTCTCCCTAGACCTCCATCAAACTTTAAATAAACATCCATTAGATCCCCCTTCCAGATTAATTTGTATATTTTTACGGTAGAAAAATGTCCTCCAAAATTACAGGCTCACTATCGTTCGCCAGGAAAAAAATCGACACCTAAATAGCACGAAAGGTCTTAATATTGACAAGGAAATGGGGCGAAAGGTCTTAAAATCGACAAACTAATGGGGCAAACATCTTAAAATCTGGAAAATAACGAGGCTAAACATGAGGGAGAAGGGGTTCTAGAAAGAGGACCCATCTCCCCTTAAGAGAGTGCGGGTTTGGTTACTGACTGACTGACTAATTAAGACAAACTATATACAATTTCCATTTTCAATTCTGGAAGAAGTACTGTACATTTATGTAAGGGGGGTGTATGATGGTAGTAGTGTAGGGTGCTCGATTATGTCATCAAATATCGATAAAATCCTTAAAATTGGGGTTACTATGTCGAAAGCACATGAGCATGCAGAGTAAAACGGTAATCTCCTCCTAATGCCAGTCGGTCACACACAACTCTCCATTAACTCAGTTGCAAACATTCCTCAAAACAATTAAGTTTTGATATACCTAGTGAGCAGAGAAAAAGCGAGGGCATAAAAGAAACGAGGGAATAAATACACGCAGGACTGAAAACAACGCTGGAATAAAAGAAGCAAAAACGTGGGAAATCGAAAAAACTATGTGATTTACAACAAAAAAGTGGGAATAGAAAAACGCAAAAACGCGGGAATTACAAAACCGCGGGAATTAAAAACAAAAGAAAACGTAATCCTCTCCCAATGTCAGTAGGTGGCACACATTACTCTCTTTTATGGCCCCTTGTCCTGTGTAACCAGTGTGCATATGCATGTGTAAGTAATTTGGCCCCCAGAGCAACAAGTCAGCAAGAGGTGTGTGTGTGTGTGTGTGTGTGTAAGGCCGCTGGTGGCGTTTGGACACTTTATTATGGTAACCAAGATCGGCCAACCTCCGCCATTTTGGTGCCACTGGTACCTCCCTTTAGTCCTTTACATAAATATATATCCATACCCAACCTAAATATTCGGCAATACTAGTACAGGATAGATTACTTGTCCCTTGGTTATAAATTCTATATTGATCAACAATAACATATCCTCTCGTTCTTTGATAATTATCACCTTAAGGGGAGATTTCCACTAGAGGGACTTTTTTCTTGACCCCTTTGTCCCTCATGTCTAGCCCCATTGCTTTTGAGATTTTAAGACGTTTGCCCCATTAGTTTGGTGATTTTTAAGAATTTCCGCCACATTCTGTCAATTTTAAGACCTTTCGTCCCATTTAGGTGTCGATTTTATCCTGGCGAGCGATAGCGAGCCTGTAATTTAAGGGTAATCGACCTTCGGCCGGGACATTTTTCTACCGAAAAATGTACAAATTTATCTTGAAAGGGGGTCAAGGGGGTGAAATTTTAAGATTGCTGGAGGAGTAGGAAACAAACTAGAAACCTCCCCTTAAGTGCCGTTGCCGTCCTATTAACTTTATTCTGGTTACTATAAGACGAGTTTGTTCATTTTCAAAAGGGCCTCCAGCAATGATCAGGCTTCGAACTATCTCACTTAACCCTTTTTACTACCACAGATCCTTCTTAAACTGCAGAAAACCATCTAAATATAGCTAGAATAGCATTAAAAAGACGTCGCCGGTACAGAAGAGGTTAAGGAATGAAAATTGCGTAAAAAAAAAGAAAAAAAAAAAATACCACTCTCTCTCTCTCTCACTACATGCTCTCTAGTGGCGTGACGCAAGGGCAGTATGATCATCCCCCAGCCAGGAATCCCAACAAAAAAAGGTACGATAATAGCCATCGTACACACCAGCACCGGACACACACACACACGATCGTACACTGGCCTTGAACATTGATGTACCCAAGGCGTCACGAAAGGCGTGCCGTGCAAATTAGTTATACAGGCAAGTCAAACAAAAAAGGATTCCAGGTTAAAGGGAGACTGACCGTTTGTTTGGTCTATTCATTAATGTACTCATATATTTTTTTAGTTTGCTCCCTAGACCTCCATCAAGCTTAGAAAAAAACCCAATAGACCCCCTTTCAAGATAAATTTGTACATTTTTCGGTAAAAAAATGTCACGGCCGAAGGCCGATTCCTCTTAAAATTGCAGGCTCGCTATCACTCGCCAGGAAATAATCGACACCTAAATGGCACGAAAGGTCTTAAAATTGACAACGAAATGGGGCGAAAGGTGTTAAAATCGCCAAACTAATGGGCCGAACGTCTTATAATCTCAAAACTAGTGGGGCTAAACATTAGGGAGAAAGTGGTCCAGAAAAACGGTCTGCCTCCCCTTAATTCTGCTTACCGTGTCGACGTTTTCCCTTTTATTATAGTCTATTTGTTATAAGTAGGCTAGATATCGTGACCCCTAACCTCTGTAACATAAATAGGGACAGAGCAAACGGGGCTTCCCTTTGATTATAGTCTATTCATTATAAGTAGGCCAGACATCGTGACCCCTAACCTCTGTAACATAAATAGGGCCAGAGCAAACGGGGCTTCCCTTTGATTATAGTCTATTCATTATAAGTAGGCCAGACATCGTGACCCCTAACCTCTGTAACATAAATAGGGCCAGAGCAAATGGGGCTGTACATTTCCACACCTGTTCCCTGGCTGACCCTTCCCAAATGGTAGGAATATTAGCTCGATTGCTCTAGCCTACCAGACTATAGCGGTATGGTACAGTTGATCACATTAATTTATATATACTTAAGGGAGCCTGCCTCGCTTTTTTTCTCTTTCTCTCCCTCTCTCTCTTTGGCTTGTATCCATTCGACCCCATTCAGCCTACTGTTTTAAGACGTTTACCCCCATCCAGGTGTCAATATTTTCCTGGCGAGCGGTAGCGAGCCAGCATAAATATATCTTTGTTTTGACAGCAAGGTAAATTTGTAAATTTTTCGATAGACAAATTTCTCCGGCGAAGCCGCATTTCTCCATACAATGCTGGCTCGCTGTCGCTCGCCAGGAAGAAATCGACACCTGGATGTGGATAAACGTCTTAAAACAGTTGGCTGAATGGGGCTGAATGGATACAAGCCAGGGAAAGAGAGAAAAGGAGAGAAAGATAAAACAAAAAGACGGTGACCCCCCTTAAGTTATTTTATATATGGAAGGAAAACAGTATGATTGAATTAGAAGTATATTCTCTTGTACAATAGTTAAATAATATGACCAAGTAACGGTTGTATAGCAAATTACTCTTGTGAGTTAATCACACTAATTTTACTGCCATACATAAAATCGGAGTGTGTTATCAAATTCATGTGGTCAACTATACAGTACATGCTACGGTAATCTGGTAATTCTGTGCAAAGGATCATTTTAGGGGAATTAAGTATTTATTGTGTATGTACCGGTATTTCACCCCAACACCAAACACCTCAAATTAAATTAATAAAAGCATATATGTGATCTATCTATCTATCTATTGCCTGACGCCGTGATCCCCGAAGGGGTGGCCACGAACGAACCGCCCCCATGCACCGCCAGTCAGTCGATCAGCACCGCCTTCGTTCATGTACTTCCTGAACAGTGGCAGTAACAAATTTAAAGGTTTTCTATGCAAACGCTCGTAGCATACGCAATAAATTTTCAGATTTAGAGGAGCTAGTGTTTACAGAAAATTATGATGTGATTGGCATAACAGAATCTTGGCTCAATACAGAAGATAGAGACTTTTTAGCAGAGTATTCACTTCCCGGTTATGTAATGTTTGAGAAAAGCCGAATAAATCGAAATGGAGGTGGCGTTTTACTTTATATCAAAGAAAGTCTTAACCCTACCCTCTTGTCAAAACCTCAAATTGTGAACGTCGACGCATCTTTTGTGCTAATAAAGAATAATAAAGGTACAAAAATAATACTTGCATTAATATACAGACCTCCAGCTCAATCAGTGCAAACTGACCGAGAAATTTACGAACAAATTGCAGATATAAGTAACTCGCAAGATACCGTAATTTTTGGTGACTTTAATTTACCTGTGACCAAGTGGGGCGATACTCTTACTTCACACTCCGGACATGACTTGTATACGAACTTGCAAGAGAGTTCGCTTTATCAATTTGTTGGAACGCCGACCCGTGGTAATAACGTTCTTGACATTGTACTTGCAACAAAAGAAGAATTAATAGAGAATTTGAATGTTGGTGATGAATTCAGTAACAGCGACCATCATACGATAACTTTCACTTTAAAGTTTACTAGTAACGAACCAAATAGTAGCATCGAAAAAGTCCCTAATTTCAAGAAAGCAAACTTCCATAAACTTAGAGCTATGTTTAAAGAAACTGACTGGAGCTTTTTAATTCACAATAACGACATAAATACATCTTGGAAGTTATTCGAAGCCACTTACCTAAAAGCAGTGCAAGACTGCATACCATCGAAAACTCGGCGTCCAGGCCATAATAATAAGCCCAAATGGTGGAATAAAGATATTTCAAACTGCCTGCTTGCTAAAAAATTTGCTAATGATAGATTAAAATCCTCACAAAATGACGAAGAACGGCTGAAATTTGTAGAGCTACGACGCAAAGCCAAAAAGTTAATTAAGCAAAGTAAAAAGACCTTAGAGTTACATATTGCGAATCAAAGTAAAACAAACCCGAAAGAATTCTATAGTTATATCAGAAAGAAAAAAGTAGTTACTTCAACTGTTGGACCGTTAGTCGATGAAAATGGAGAATACACCAAAGACGAAGAACAAATGAGTAATGCCCTCAATACCTTCTTTGCATCAGTTTTTACAACAGAAGACCTCAGTGATATCCCTACACCATCGCCGATTCAGATTGATAATTCAGATGTTTTAAGCAATATCACCGTTACAGAGAGAGAAGTATTGAATTGTTTAGATAAACTCAAGGTAAATAAAACGCCAGGACCTGATACAATCTCGCCTAGAGTTCTAAAGGAAGCTAAGGATGAGCTCTCTAAACCACTGACATTACTATTCAATAAATCCTTGCAGTCTGGAACTATGCCCGATCAGTGGAAGCTAGCCAACGTAACACCGATATTCAAAAAAGGCAGCAAATCCCTATCCAGTAACTATCGTCCAATTAGCTTAACCTCAGTTGTATGTAAAATGCTAGAAACTGTCATACGAGACAGACTCGTAAATCACTTAGAGGAAAATAACATACTTAAAGATACTCAACACGGCTTTCGTAAAAAACGTTCCTGTTTAACAAACCTCTTAGACTTCTTCCACGATATCCTCAACCTCTACGATGAGAGTAAAGCTGTAGATATTATATACCTTGATTTTCAAAAGGCCTTTGACAAAGTTCCCCACAAACGTTTACTGCTAAAACTAAAAGCGCATGGAATACAAGACGGTGTGTTGAAATGGATAGAAAATTGGCTCAGCGACAGAAAGCAAAGAGTAGTCATAAACGGTAAGGCATCAAAATGGACCAATGTAAGTAGCGGGGTACCCCAGGGATCGGTACTAGGACCAATTCTCTTTCTAATTTACATCAACGACATAGATGAGGGTCTCACCTGTACAATCTCAAAATTTGCTGACGATACAAAAATTGCAAATAGCGTACTCTCGAAAGAACAAGTTGACGATATGCAACACAATCTAGATAAATTGTCATGTTGGGCCCAAATTTGGCAAATGAGTTTCAATGCGGATAAATGTAAAGTACTACATATCGGATACCTAAATGAGAAAGCAAACTATTCGATGAATGGCACTCAGCTTAAGAATGTAAACAGAGAAACCGATCTGGGAGTAACAATATCGAGTAACCTAAAACCGAGTCAACAATGTTCAGAGTTGTTAAGAAGGCAAACAAAATAATTGGCTTTATAGGCAGGTCATTTGAGCATAAATCCAAAGAAGTTATCCTAACCCTTTACAATTCCTTAGTCCGCCCTCTTCTGGAATACTGCGTTCAATCCTGGTGCCCTTATTACCAAAAAGATATAAACAAGCTAGAACGAGTTCAACGTAGAGTTACCAAAATGATACCTAGCCTAAAGAACAAACCATACGAAGAGCGTCTTAGAGAATTAAATCTATTTCCTTTAACCCAGCGCAGATTAAGAGGCGACTTAATTCAAGTGTTCAAAATCATCAAAGGCATCGACAATATGAACTGTAGTAAGTACTTCACTATCGACCAATCTAATTACACGCGGGGAAACGGTTGCAAAATTATTGGTAAATCTTTTAACTCGCACGAATCTAAGAATTTCTTCTTCAATCGAGTTGTCAACTTGTGGAATGGGCTTCCCCGAAACGTTATAGACTGCATCACCGTTGATTCATTTAAACTCCGCCTAGACAAATATCTCGCATCAAACCCGCGACTGACTGCGTTTGTAAATGAATAACTTTATTTTATCCCCCCCTCAGTTACTAACCCATCTGTCCCCTACTAACTTCCTAATCCTGCCACGGACATTAGTTCCAGGGCAGTAATTCCCTTTCCAATGTTCCCTTACCCACTCTAAACCACTGTTTGGACACTTGATCCTCAGTGTTTTGGAGGACAAGCAAACTAGAAGGGTCACTGGATCTGTTGTTGCTTGATTTCCTTTGTACTCCTTCCTCACTCCATCCTTCCACCTCATATTCGGTCTACCTCTCCCCCTCTGTCCCTCCACCTCGCTCTCGTACACCCTCTTAGTCATTCTCTCGCTTTCCATACGTTCCATATGGCCGAACCATCTCAAGTTGTTCCTTTTCACACTTTCCAGCACATCTACCTCCACACCACACCTCCTTCTTACTTCTCATTAGTCTGTCTATCCCTCCATGTAACTCCGCACGCACTCCTTAAGTAATTCATTTCCACTGCTCTTGGTCTGAGTCTCTCAACCAACGTCCATGCTTCGCTTCCGTAAGTCAGTGTATATGTGATCCATCGGTAAAATAGACTCCGATGGTTGCTTTGATACTATAGTAGACATACTAACATCAATTTTGCTAGAAGGCTGTATTCTGGAGATTTGAATATATTAATTTAGTTTAACACTTCCTTGAATAAGAATTGTGTTAACAAATAAGACATATATATTTTGTAGTCAAAGCTAGTATATATATATATATATATACCGGTATATATAGATACTGTATATATATACATATATATATATATATATATATATATATATATATATATATATATATATATATATCACAGATACAAGACCCAACCCTTTAGCCCAAACAGTAGTTACATTTATCATGAACAGTTTAACACCTAACACCAGTATAAAAACCATTACCGTAGGCTATATATTGTTCGTATTCAATCATATACCAACCAACAGTGATACAATACTAATATTTATCATGATCCAAACAGTTCAACACAACACAAATACCGGTATGTGACAATTACCGTAGGCTATAATATTGTTCGTATTCAACATATACCAACCAACAGTGATACAAGACTAATATGTATCATGATCCAAACAGTTCAACACCTAACACAAATATGTGACAATTACCGTAGACTATGATTGTGTTCGTATTCAATCATATACAAACCAACACCGATACAACACTATCATATGCATCATGACTCTCATGAGCAAACAACTTAACAACTGGAACACATATAGACCATTACTGTAGGCTATAATTTGTCGTGATCAAACAGGCATACCAACCAATACAAGTAAGTGATAACATAGGCTATATTCTGTTCGTGATCAGATACAGTAGTTATACCAACCAACACAAAAACATCGAATAAATAATCTCAGAGAGGAACGGAACTTTCGTAGGAAACTGTAACATAATATATATATATATATATATATATATATATATATATATATATATATATATATATATATATATATACCGTATTTATATATAATATACTCTCAACCGGACTCGAACCACTGAAAGTCAGGATGAGTGTCGATGCTTTAATCCACCATACCACGACGTGGAATATGGATCGTACGATTTTTGTATGAATTGAAATCTATGCTCCAAGTAGGATTTCCCTTCTCCTTAATATAAATAGGAAAAGGTTAAGTTTCCTTTATCACGCCGTGGATTAAAGCATCAACACTCGTCCTGACTTTCGGTGGTTCGAGTCCGGCTGGGAGTATATCAACATTTACTAGCTCACGTGTATTTGTGAGGCATACTTGATTATATAACTCCAGATATTGTCCATAAATTCCTGGCCATAATTGTAGCCTAGATACAGTTGTCACGTTGACCACACCAAGCTACAACAGAGTACAGTACAGCAGTATTATGTAACATACACAACTCATAGTATTGTCACGTTGACCACACCAAGCTACAACAGAGTACAGTACAGCAGTATTATGTAACATACACAACTCATAGTATTGTCACGTTGACCACACCAAGCTACAACAGAGTACAGTACAGCAGTATTATGTAACATACACAACTCATAGTATTGTCACGTTGACCACACCAAGCTACAACAGAGTACAGTACAGCAGTATTATGTAACATACACAACTCATAGTATTTCCTATCTCCGTACCTACACAACTCATTTTAGTAACTACCTCCCTATAGTATTTTAACTTTCCAGATGCAAATATTGGATATAATGACATGGCTAAAATGGAATGTTATGATCAAAATGTATAAACAAGCAAGGCTATTCATGTATTCAGAACAGACCGCTAAGACGTCTAGTTTGATAACGCTATAGTTTTAGCAGCTGATTTATCGATACTTTAGCAGCTGATTTATCGATACTTTATCGATACTTTAGCAGCTGATTTATCGATACTTTATACAAAAAAATATGAAAATATAATGTATCTGTATACAATTTATACCAGTTCTATAATTATAAGATACAGCTGAAAACATGACAAAAGAATCGAGGATTTTTTGTTTTACAATATTACCATTTTTGATAGCTAAATGTCAGCCGCTTAGCCTGCAGTAACAAAAATAATACAATATTTTTGTATAACTAGTTTAAAAGTACTGCAACAGATGTCCATCAATACATAAATAAATTATAATAATAACTCTCTGCTCACATAATCCACCATCAACTTATGAATAATCCAAATATTGTTCTGTCCTTTATATAGCCAATTCGAGTTAATCCACGTAGAGCATTATGCTACTTATCTACTAAACTTAAACCCCGTGACCCAATTACATTAGCCGTGGTGCATTTAGAGACATTGTTGGAGATATACACGTGAGGAGAGTGCCGTAAAGTAGTTATAATACTTATCCCCCCTCCAACCAGTCCCTCCGAGACAACAAAAGACCAGAGGCTCGCTGGCTGGCTGCACGCGACGATAGACTCACCACCACCAACCACCACTAGATACTTCGACACTCCAGATCATCACCGCGTAACGAGTCTGTTTTGTTTTGCTTTTCAGCTATGTTGCAACTGCGTGTATGTTTATCACCTACAGTATATTCTATATAATATTCTTAACCCCTTCTTTACCGGCGACGCGTTTTCGATTTTTTAATTGTAGCTATGTTTAGACGATTTTGTGCAGTTTAAGAAGGATCTGTGGTAGCATAAAGGGTAATATAGATACTTCGAACCTGTTGACTGCTGGAGGCCCAATTTAAACTGCACAACATCGTGTAATAGTAGCCATAATAAAGTTAGATAAACGTAGCCGGTACAGAAGGGGTTAAGCTAATATTGTTATCATAGGCCTACACAAAATAATTATAATATTAACTCCTAATGCTGTACTTTACCTTTTTAGTTTTGCTATGTGAGTGAGGGAGACAAAAGGCAGAACTGCCTGTGGCAAGTGCCTTCCCCAGAGTTGAAAGTGACAGGGCCAAAATCAAGGGACGTTCGAGCCAAAATGGGCAGCGTTCAGCTACAATTCGCTATGCAATACGCAAAGCAGAGTATTGCTGTCCACGAACACTGACATTTGTTAACAGACAACACAATACGGTCATCAATAATTACCAAATACAGTTGCAGTATATTTATAAATAAATAAAACCATACTTTCTATCCATCAGAAATCTACATTATTATTCCATTTATGTTTTATATCAATGTTTACGGCTCCAACTTCCTTATAGCCTAAAACTCAAAAGTGTAATTCAACTGTCCAATTAAAGCTCTATTAAACCTAAATCTAGCCTCTGTAGTGGAAAATGGAAAAGTGTGATACAAACGCAAGGTTCATCATTAAACAGTTAAGTGGACAGAAGGCCCACCTGTATAATGACGTTGTTGTTGTTTTGTTTTTGTTTTTTAAATAAGGTGAGATTTATTTATATATTTATTTAATTCATAATTTATTTGTTTATTTTATTTATATATTTGTTTTACTCCCTGGGCCTCCATCAAGCTTTAAAAACTACCCCCAGGACCGCCCTTCGAGATAAATTTATGCATTTTTCCGTAAGAAAATTCTAAAGGACTGAGGCCGGTTCCTCCTAAATTCCAGGCTCGCTGTCGCTCACCAAGAAACAAATTGACTTATAAATAGCACCAAAGGGCTTAATATTAACTAAGAAATGGGGTGAACGTCTTAATATCTCAAAGTTAACAGGGCTAATCATGAGGGAGAAATCACATATATGCAAACATTCACATACATTAGGCTACTACACACACACACACACACACACACACACACACACACACACACAAGGATAATATATACCCTAATTAAAGTGTACTAGTAAACGCTCCCTTGGCCGAGACATATTTAGGTCAAGCGTAAATAGTAACCTTAATATGTCACCATTTTCCAGGAGTACTTGGCACGAGAGTTTCACATAATTACGCAGATATTCAGACCACACAGACCTTGCAGTCCCTACTAGGTGGTCTGGCCTTAATACTACTATAGATAGGAACAGTTTATAGTAAAAGAATAGAACAGCAGAGTAGAGGGTTGTTTCCCCACCCACCGCATCGCTCGGCAATAGGAGGAAGTGTAACATTATGGGTCAGGAAATATCATTCCTACAAGGAAAGCTTTGGTGTATAGAATTTCAGCTTTTGTATATTTCTACTATACAAAACAGTAAGAAAAACAATTAAAGTTTGACTGAACATATGGATTTATTTATTGTTAAGTTTTACAAGAGAGAGAGAGAGAGAGAGAGAGAGAGAGAGAGAGAGAGAGAGAGAGAAAGAAAGAAAGAAAGAAAGAAAGACAGAAAGAGCAAGCAAGCAAGAAAGAAAGAGAGAGAGCAAGCAACCAAGCAAGCAAGCAAGCAAGCAAGCAAGAAAGAAAGAAAGAAAGCAAGAAAGCAAGAAAGCAAGAGAGAGAGAGAGAGAGAGCGATAGCATGATAACAGTTTTAATAGCAGTTCAGCACCGGATATTTGTGTGGACAATTACAGCAGATAAAATATAACAACTAACTACAGTACTAACAGGGAATCATGTTATTCTTATTGACAAATCCATACAATAGTAGTGTAGAAATATTCCCCTATTCAAAGATATCATGGCATAAACAAATAATAACGAGTAAACGTCCCCATAACGGCTCCAGCGTAGCCTCCCTCCCTCCCTCCCAACACCACCTCCTTTTCACTAACCGTCAAATTTAAGGGGGTAGTGCTTCGTTTTTGGTCTATAAGTATATATTAATTAATTTATTTATTGTTTTCCTCGCTAGACCTCCATCAAACTTT
This sequence comes from Paralithodes platypus, assembly GCA_032716605.1. Classification (NCBI taxonomy): domain Eukaryota; kingdom Metazoa; phylum Arthropoda; class Malacostraca; order Decapoda; family Lithodidae; genus Paralithodes; species Paralithodes platypus. The sequence goes on along the minus strand of CM064492.1, from coordinate 70,879,930 downwards.
AAAAAAAAAAAAAAAAAAACACTTCGACCTCCTTTCAAGATTATTTTGTACATTTTTTCGGTAGAAAAATGGCCCGGCCGAAGGCCAGTTCCTTCTAAAATGTAAGGCTCACTCTCGCTCGCACGGAAAAAAATCAACACCTAAATGGCACAAAAGGTCCTAATATTGACAAAGAATTGAGGCGAAAGGTCTTAAAATCGCCAAATTAACAGAACGAACGTGTTAAAATCTCAAAACGAATATGCTAAACATGAGGGAGAAGGGGTTCCAGAAAAAGCGACTACTACCCCCTACTGATTACCAAACATTGACGCAGAAACAAAAAACATATGTGTTTAGAACATGTTTGGCGATTTTAAGATCTTTCGCCTCATTTTTTGTTTTCAATTTTAAAACCATTCGTGCCATTTATATGTCGATTTTTCCCTGGCGAGCGAAAGCGAACCTGCTATCTAGGAGGAAACGGCCGAAGGCTGCTTCTCCTAACATGCTCGCTATCGCTCGCCAGGAATAAATCGACATCTAAATGGCACGAAACGTCTTAGGATTCACAAAGAAATGGGGCGAAAGGTCTTAAAGTCGCCAAACTAATAAGCGATAGCGAGCCAGCAATTTAGGAGGGTCCGGCCTTTGGTCGTGGCATTTTTCTACCGAAAAATACACAAATTTATCTCGAAGGGAGGTCTTGTGAGTATTGTTTGAAGCTTGATGGAGGTCTAGGGAGGAAACAAAAAATATCTATATAAATAAATATCTATATAAATAAATATATGAATAAATTCAAAAATCGCCCTTTACCAATTCCTTCTAAGAGTCACATTTGCCAAGGACATTAAAATCGTGCTAATTTTCTATTTCCAGACTGATCATGGTAACTGTCACCAACCCTCACCCAAGGTCCATAGATACTCAGTATCGTATCTATGGACCTTGCCCTCACCTACCTATCATAAATTATATATAGATATCACACATTCTCTCTCTCACACACACACACACACACACACACACACACACACACACACACACACACACACACACACACACACACACACACACACACATGGTTAATTTATGATAATTTGTATTTTGCACTAGCATAATTATTGTATTAATTTCTTGTTTTAATGTAAAGTATATTATACTCACCCATTGTAAACTGAGCTTACCATTTTCATATCTGTACATCTCATGTTCATCCACTAATTGTAAAATGTGTATTTTCAGCTCATGAGGCTGCCATTCTTTAATAAACCGTTTATTATTATTGTTTATTATTATTATTACACACACACACTCACACACATACACACTCACACACACACACACTCACGACTCAGCAAACGTATGTATAATCCTTGTGGTGGGGTGGTAAGTGTCGCAGTGTGGAGGGAGGGGGGGAACTGTACTGGGGTTTAATATAATTGTTACTTTTGGCAGGGGGCTGGGGGGGTTACTTTTGGCAGGGGGCTGGGGGGGGGGGGGGTCTCTGTAAACACTAAAGGCCGCATCATACAGAGGTCGACTGCGACCCGACAGTAACCCGAAGGCATTGACTTGCAAAAAAAAATCAAATTTTTGCGGTTCGGGTGTATTCGGCCCGATAATCGGGCGACATCGGGTATGATTCTGGTATGTTCGAGTGGTTCTAGTCATGCTCTGGTCATCACCCGAATGTTCGGGTGAGTCGGCCAAAAGTTAGTGTATGCGTTAACTTTTGGGAAATCCTCGAGTGCGTTCGGGTCAAAAAACCGTTACAAAATCTTCGAGTCACCTTCGATTTACATTCGAGTCGTATTCGGCTTACATTCTACCATATTCTGATCGCATTCGACCTATTCGGGTCACTTTCGAGTCAAAAAATTTAACCCGATTCATACCAGAATTGATCGAACCTAAGTGGACTTAGACCCGATGATGTAGACCGTACCCCGAATTAGACTCGATGCTCAGTGGAAAATTCCTACATAAACTTGTTCGAAAGTCAACTGTTACTTGATGCTGACCCGAATTTCAGGATGATGACTGGATGGATACCCGAATACTACTAGAAAATGACTCGATGCATGTCCGACATTCCTAATTAGACTCGATGATTATTGATTACTCGATCGTGATCCGAATGACTAGAATGTAAGTCGAAGGCTAGTTGAAGCTGCTCTGTCCTCCAGGGCCTTCCGGATGTCAGTCACCTGGAATATACCACCATCAGATGCTGACCCGTTCGCTCCAACGTCAACGTACATAAATTTTCCCAGGTGATCGACTATTGCCAGGAGCACAATGGAGTGGTAGTGCTTGTAATTGTAGTACAAGGATCCACAGTTGCTTGGAGGCTGTATGGCAATGTGCTTCCCATCAATTGCCCCAATGGTGTGTCCGAAGTTCCACCTATCCTTGAAGCCCTTGGCGACCTCCTTCCAACCTTCAGGTGTTGATGGGCACACTATTTGCTCCTCCATGTATTCCTGTATGATTGCCTCACATGTCTCCCGCACTGCCAGTGATATCGTGTTGGCACCTACACGGAAGTTCAGTGCCATGCTCTTATAGGCCTCGCCAGTGGCCAAAAAGCGTAGTGTCATGGCAACTCGCAGTCCGGGCTCCAGGGGCTTCTTCCAGTTGGTCTCGTCCTTCTTGATCCTGGGTGTGACACGTTCGACAATCATATTAAACAGCTCCTCGTCCATACGCAGAAAGTATTTATAGGTAACCACGTCAGTTTCCTGGAGTTTCTTCAGCAACTGGTGGTAATGTCCGTGTGTCTCTCGCTGTGCCACCCATGGCTTGACGCTGCAGCTTCGGGGTTTCCTTGGTCGTCGTGGCCGTCGAGGTTGAGCACGTTGGGGTTCACGTTCTTTGTCCCTGATGGCGCGGGCAGTAATCTGATATCTGAGGTTGGCATTAACTATCTCCTGCCTTAAGATTGCCAACTCCAATGCCTCGTCATCCATCTCTTCTGGTCGTGATGGGTCCGGGAGGTTGCTTTCCTGTGACATGTTGTTGTGTTGGGTGCACTGTACAAATGAAGTTTGTGTGAGCACACCCTCTCTTTATATAGTGGGGTGATGCATACCCTCATAATCGTGTCATAATCGACTTATTCTAGTCACGTTCGACTTACATTCTGGTTTCATTCCGGTTGGGTTCCTGACTTCGGGTGGGGTTCGGTTTTCATTCGATTTTAAGTTGGGTTACTTCGGGTGTGATTCGGATTTAGCTCGGGTTGGTATCGGCTACTCGGGTCACCGTCGATTAGCTTTCGACTCATGGTCGATTCAATTCCGTTCAACTTCTGGTTAGTTTCGAGTAATATACGGGATAACATCGACTCGTATTCGAGACGCATTCGAGTCCCTCGGGTAGCATTCGAATTGCTTTCTAGTCATAGTCGGGGTAAGAGTCTCATTCCGGGGACTTCGGGTGAAAAGTGCAAGTCATTGCCTTCGGGTTACTGTCGGGTCGCGGTCGACCTCTGTATGACGGGGCCTTTATGCTACACTTAGTCACGGATGTACGCAGACAAACATTAAGTGGAGGTTTTTAGGTTGTTCCCTAGACCTCTATCAAGCTAAAAACTACACCCCCTAGACCCCCTTTCAAGATAAATATGTACATTTTTCGGTAGAAAAATGTCCCGGCCCAAGGCCGGTTCCTCTTAAATTACAGGCTCGCCAGGAAAAAATCGACACCTAAATTGCACGAACGGTCTTAAAATTGACTGAAATTGGGCGAAAGTTCTCATGATCGCCTAACTTATCTCCAAATCTTAAAAGCATTGGGGCTAAACATGAGGGAGAAAGAAGTCCAGAAAAAAATCCCTCAAGTGGAAATCTCCCCTTAACTGTACTGTACAAATTACTCGACAAACTATTTGTATTTAATTTAATTTAATTTTTCTTATATTAGGAGGTATTTACTTTGTTCCCTAGACCTCCATCAAGCTTAAAATTATACCCCCTTGAGTCCCTTTCAAGATAAATTTGCACATTTTTCAGTAGAAAAATGTCCCGGCCGAAGGCCGGTTCCTCTTAAATTACAGGCTCGCTATCGCTCGCCAGGATAAAATCGACACCTGAATGGCACGAAAGGTCTTAATATGGAGTGAAAGTTCTTAAAATCGCTAAACTAATGGGGCGAAAGTCTTATAATATCAAAAGCAATGGGGCTAAACATGAGGGAGAAGGGGGTCAAGAAAAACATCCCTTAAGTGGAAATCTCCCCAAGAAAGAAGGAAGAAAACAAATACATTTAATGACAACAAATTACATGTGCCTAGTCGCATCCTCCTGTCTGAAAGAAGCTGTAACAATTGTCTTTAAACTGCTGTTGGTTGCAGATTGGTGGGAAATGACTCTGAGAAAGGGAGTTCCACAGAGAAGTGGTTCTGAGAATCAATGAGTTTTGAAATGCAGAAGTTCTACGTTCTTGAGGCGAATTTTGTTAATCCTGGGCGTTACCAGCTGCCCCAGTAGCCTGCCTCGGGGAAACACAATAACAATATATGGATAAAATAACAAGGGATGCAATATCTATTCGTATATGTAAGGGAGGAAAAACATTGTGATTATAGGGTCATTGATCATTCGTATTGCTCTATATTGACATTAGTCTTGCATACATTTGGATATTCACTACATAAACCACAACTCTTTATACTACAACCCAATAGAACTACATAACGTATTAATATAAATACGACTACAGAGAGGTAAACACACACACACACACACACACACACACACACACACACACACACACACACACATGTATAGGTTTAGGTTCTGGATGCAATTCTCAATAAACCGTTTATAATTCATATTATTTTTATATTATTATTATTATTATTATTATTACATTCACATACACACACACACACGATTACAGACACCTCATTAGCACGCACCCTCCACACAAGCGGTCGAACACACATGCATGTTTGCAACAACACACACACACACACACATACACTCATGTGTACGCAATAGTACTACGCATACATACACACATACATGCAAACATTTGTACACGCACACACACAAACACCAAACTACGTCATTAGTACGTACCAACCTCTCCTCTTCACCCTGACATACAACACACACAAACACATGTTGGCATGCAAACATATAAATTATACACAAGGTCAGACTCGCATAGCATGCAAACACAACAGACACACACACACACATTGTAGTGTGTCACATTGTAGATAATCTCTCTCACTACATAGACTCCTATAATGACACGTGCGATCACACACACACGCGCACACAATACAACCTTTTCACACACTTCAAACAAGGAACTATGTAATGTGTTCCACTAAAGTCTTTATATTTTCCCGTTGATGGTAAATTCAATCCCTTCGGATCTGATTTTTCGACCCTTAATGGCAACATATTATACTGCTACGGCTCTGCGTCAAATCATTGCCAGGTTTTCATAATCAACACATATTTCGCTACAATATATTGGTAATAGCCGAGTAATCAAGATGGTGAGATAGCAATTCAGGTGAGAAAAAACCCAAAAACAAACTATGGTTAAATTTCACGGTTTCCTTTTTACCATGAGAAGGCGTTCAATAATTCCTGACCAATGACTCTATGTGTGTGTTGCGTCCTCTGAAGGTGGATAGGGTTTCCTTATTCAAAGTGTTACAATTAACTCTTTCTGTACCGGCGACGTTTTTTGTATTTCATTCCAGCTATATTTAGACGATTATGTGCAGCTTAAGTAGGATCTATGGTAATACAAAGGAATTAATTAAGATAGTTCGAAGCCAGTTAATTGCTAGAGGCCCTTCTTAAACTGAATAAAATCGTCTAATATTAGCCAGAATATAATGGAACAGACGGTAAAGAAGGGGTTAAGCAAGAATCAACAGTTGTGAAGATCCTAAAGAGGTTGCTTGCTGTTGGGTATGGATGCATTAACCCCTTCAGCACGATGACGTAATTTTGATTTTATTCTGCTTACCATTAGACGATTTTCCTTAGTATACAATCTACCTCTTGGACTCAAAGCAGGGTGTCAAACGAAAACCGAGTCCATTCTTTGTAAGGTTTATTAATGTATATGTAAAGTTAAAATTAAGGTTTATTGTTCAAATTATGTCTTTGCAAGGGATCAAATATATACCTAAAACAATGCTATTTCATGTTAATTATCTTGTAAGCTTTCTCATATTCATTCAAGTCTTCAAACAAATTTGCTCCCGTTTGACACCCTGACTCAAAGGGGTAAATACGATCTCCTTAAACCATTTGAGTAACATAGGTCCTTCTTAAACGGCATAAAATCGTCTAAATGCAACCAGAATAAAGGGTAAAAAGGCGTCAACGTGGTGAAGGGGTTAAGAGTGGACTGCCAATCTGCCATCGAAAGTATATTATTTGATTCCATGGTGGCCTTGAACCCCCGACAGGTTATATACTGTGGCCTACATCCAGAACTAGTTGCATACAAAAACTTCTATGACAACAACACTCGCAACTCCACCTAGCTACCAAATGATGTAGCGGGTTTTTATTGGAACCGGTGCCAGAAACAGAGTCAATGTCTCCCACTGTTTAGCCCCATTATTTGTGTTTAGATATTAAGTAATTTGCCCTATTATTTTGGCGATTATAAGACCTTTGTGCCATTTAGCTGTCGATTTTTCTCAGCGAGCGATAGCGAGCCTGCAATTTAAGATGAACCAGCCTTTGGCCGGGGCATTTTTCTATCGAAAAATGCACCAATTAATCTCGAATCAGGGTCTGTTCTTAAGATTGATAGAGGACTAGGGAGCAAACTAAAAACACTAAACTAAAAATAATACAATAATAGAAAACCTTAAGTGTGCCAGTCTTCCACACAAAGCTATTACCGTAGAATATGAGTGTGTGGTGGCTTACACAAAGACTGCCTATCAACCAAAGGATGTAGCGGGTTATTATTGGAACCGGTGCCGGGAACAGTGTCAATGTCTCCCACTACATTAAGGGGGAGTTTCCTGGACCCCCTTCTCCCTCATGCTTAGCCCCATTAGTCTGACATTTTAAGACATTCGCCCTATTACTTTGGCGATTTTAAGACCTTTCGTGCCATTTAGGTGTCGAATTTCTCCTGGCGAGCGATAGCGAGCCTGCAACATAAGAGGAATAGGCCTTCGGCCGTGGCATTTTTCTACCGAAAAACGCACACATATACTGTATAAGCTTGATAGTAGTCTTGGGAGCAAACTATTAACACAAAATATTAATAATAATATATAAATAAAAAAAAATACAAAAAAGACATAGAAAGTGTATTATATTATATTGTGGTGGTCTAGAAAAAGCCTTATTAGTGACCAAAGGATGTAGAAGGTTTTTATTGGAACCGGTGTAGGGAATAGGGTCAATGTCTCCCACTGTTTCTCTCTAATGTTTAGCCCCATTAGGGTTTTTTTTTTTTTAGATATTAAGTCATTCGCCCTATTATTTTGGCGATTATAAGACCTTTGTGTCATTTAGGTGTAATTCTTTTCCGAGCGAGCGATAGCGAGCCTGCAATTTAAGGGCCGGAGCATTTTCTATCGAAAAATGCACCAATTTATCACGAATCGGGGTCTGTTCTTAAGCTTGATAGAGGTCTAGCGAGCAAACTAAAAACACAAACATTATTAAATAAGATAAAACTTCAAGGGTGCCAATCTGCCACAGAAATCTATTATATTATTTTGTGTTGGCCTAGAAAAAGACTCGCTATCGACCGAAGGATGTAACGGGTTTTTATTGGAACCGGCGTATAGGGAGCAGTGTCAATGTCTGCCCCTGTGAACACCGGGGCACACGTTGGTCATTATCACCGGTAACAGGTAGTCTATACTGGATATTATAGTCTATCATTAGCCAGTAACTACCACATTCATACCCACCACAAAACATAAGCTGTGTGGACTGGTTGTGGGGGTTACAATTACATAAGGTGTGTGGACTGGTTGTAGGGGGTAACAATTATATAAGGTGTGTGGACTGGTTGTGGGGCTAACAATTACATAAGGTATGTGGACTGGTTGTAGGGGGTAACAATTATATTAGGTGTGTGGACTGGTTGTAGGGGGTAACAATTATATAAGGTGTGTGGACTGGTTGTGACTAACAATTACATAAGGTGTGTGGACTGGTTGTAGGGAGTAACAATTATATAAGGTGTGTGGACTGGTTGTGGGGGTAACAATTATATAAGGTGTGTGGACTGGTTGTAGGGGGTAACGATTACATAAGGTATGTGGACTGGTTGTAGGGGGTAACAATTATATAAGGTGTGTGGACTGGTTGTAGGGGGTAACAATTATATAAGGTGTGTGGACTGGTTGTGGGGGTAACAATTACATAAAGTGTGTGGACTGGTTGTAGGGGTAACAATTATATAAGGTGTGTGGACTGGTTGTAGGGAGTAACAATTATATAAGGTGTGTGGACTGGTTGTAGGGAGTAACAATTATATAAGGTGTGTGAACTGGTTGTAGGGGTAACAATTATATAAGGTGTGTGGACTGGTTGTAGGGGTAACAATTATATAAGGTGTGTGGACTGGTTGTAGGGAGTAACAATTATATAAGGTGTGTGGACTGGTTGTAGGGGGTAACAATTATATAAGGTGTGTGGACTGGTTGTAGGGGTAACAATTACATAAGGTGTGTGGACTGGTTGTAGGGAGTAACAATTATATAAGGTGTGTGGACTGGTTGTAGGGGTAACAATTACATAAGGTGTGTGGACTGGTTGTAGGGGTAACAATTACATAAGGTGTGTGGACTGGTTGTAGGGGTAACAATTACATAAGGTGTGTGGACTGGTTGTAGGGGGTAACAATTATATAAGGTGTGTGGACTGGTTGTAGGGGGTAACAATTATATAAAGTGTGTGGACTGGTTGTAAGGGTAACAATTATATAAGGTGTGTGGACTGGTTGTAGGGGGTAACAATTATATAAGGTGTGTGGACTGGTTGTAAGAGTAACAATTACATAAGGTGTGTGGACTGGTTGTAGGGGGTAACAATTACATAAGGTATGTGGACTGGTTGTAGGGGGTAACAATTACATAAGGTGTGTGGACTGGTTGTAGGGGGTAACAATTATATAAGGTGTGAACTGGTTGTAGGGGGTAACAATTATATAAGGTGTGTGGACTGGTTGTAGGGGGTAACAATTATATAAGGTGTGTGAACTGGTTGTAGGGGGTAACAATTATATAAGGTGCGTGGACTGGTTGTAGGGGGTAACAATTATATAAAGTGTGTGGACTGGTTGTAGGGGGTAACAATTACATAAGGTGTGTCGACTGGTTGTAGGGGGTAACAATTATATAAAGTGTGTGGACTGGTTGTGGGGGTAACAATTACATAAGGTGTGTGGACTGGTTGTAGGGGGTAACAATTATATAAAATGTGTGGACTGGTTGTAAGGGTAACAATTACATAAGGTGTGTGGACTGGTTGTAGGGTGTAACAATTATATAAGGTGTGTGGACTGGTTGTAGGGGGTAACAATTGTATAAAATGTGTGGACTGGTTGTAAGGGTAATAATTATATAAGGTGTGTGGACTGGTTGTAGGGGTAACAATTACATAAGGTGTGTGGACTGGTTGTAGGGGGTAACAATTACATAAGGTGTGTGGACTGGTTGTAGGGGGTAACAATTTCATTAGGTGTGTGAACTGGTTGTGGGGGTAACAATTACATAAGGTGTGTGGACTGGTTGTAAGTGTAACAATTACATAAGGTGTGTGGACTGGTTGTAGGGGGTAACAATTACATAAGGTGTGTGGACTGGTTGTAGGGGGTAACAATTACATAAGGTGTGTGGACTGGTTGTAAGTGTAACAATTACATAAGGTGTGTGGACTGGTTGTAGGGGGCAAAGGGTAACAATAACTAAGTGTTTGTATTATTGCAAGTGTAGCTAGCTCAGCAGTAGATAAATTAGCTAGTTTGGCAGGCATAAGTAAAGATATGAAGCTAGGTAAATCATGGCTATCTCACTATCCATACTTTATGAATATTGTAAAATTAGAAAAAGAAACCTAATTTAATTAGCAATGCATAACAAATGTTATGTTGTTGGTTACAGAGGATACAATAGGAAACTAGTACCATAAAAACAAATATATTAATATACATTTCTACACATCAACTACAAAACTATATATACTATCTATTGTAAAAGCAAGTTCAATCCCAAATCAAACCAGACAGTTATTACTGCATACATAAAAACATAGGGGGTCCACGAATGCTTATGAGTGGGCTAGATAAATCAAGGTCTATGGTATCCAAGTGTACTTACGAAAAGGATTCGAAATATTTCGTCATAATCCATACATATGTTATACAGATATCTCGCTCACTAGCAATTAAACAGGTATAATGTTATTTCGAAATACCTATAATACTTAGTGAACTTGGTTTTCCAAAAATAACTCCTTAACAAAATATAAAAAGATGTACACATTATTTACATGGTACCATTCGTACCCGTCATGAAACAAATGTTATTGTAATTTATAATATAATAATGATTAACATTTTGTGTAAATGTATATCGGAATTCTTAATATATGAAGAAGCCTCCAGTTACATAATTCGTAATAACCATTCTATATTTACTTGTTCGCCCCTACAAATGGCAATGTACAGTAATTGTTTTTTCTATTGTTACACAACTCCTCCTGAAGGTAGTCGTCGAACCATTAAGTCTGACTGTACAGGAGCCACCAAACTCTCCGTGTTTCCCCCCACAACCACACACTATTGTCAACAAAGCCTGTGTCCGTTTCCATGGCGACAGGAACACCTATAGGACCACAGACAGACTGTGAAAGTGAACGTTTAACTTTTACCTTGTGACTCCCGAACAATCCTTCCTGGAACCGGCGCCACATGTTACAATCGCCGTTGTTGGGCAGGTTTATAATTTACAACAATTCTGGCACGCTCAAACTTTCCTTGGTATAATAATAATATAGATCCCCTTCGGTGATCATTTCGTCTGGCAATAGATAGATAGATAGGAATTGTTACCTCCGCCAACGAAGTTGGACAGAGGATATATTTTCGTCTCAGTTTGTTTGCCTATCTGTCTGTCTGTAAACAAGATATCTCACAGTTATGAAGCGATTTTCACGAAATTTGGTGGACAGAGGAAGAAGTGATTTAACTTAGGAGGCGATCCGGATCATATATCACACTGGTGTAATTGTTGTAAATTTAAGTTTATTTTGGGACAAAGCCAGCGTTGGCGGAGGTATGTTCTCTACCGGGTGCCGCTCTAGTTCGTTTCCTTTAATTAATATTCACCACTTCAAGTTATTATTAAGTCGTATGTGGTGTTGTATCTCTTATGATAGCGATAGCGAGCCTGTATTTTAGGAGGAACCACCTTCGGCCTGGACATTAGCGTACCGAAGAATGCACAAATTGATCTTGAAGGTGGGTCTTGGGGGTATTTTTACTTGAGCAGAATTTCTCAAGCCAAATGAATGCCTCCTTCCCCGCAGCCCCCCAAAATAACCAAGAATCTAAACTAAATTAAAAATAAACTAAATCTAAACTTAACTAAACACTAAACTAAATCTAAACTTAACTAAACACTAAACTAAATCTAAACTTAACTAAACACTGAACTAAATCTAAACTTAACTAAACACTAAACTAAATCTAAACTTACCTAAACCCTAAATCTAAACTTAACTAAACACTAACTAAATCTAAACTTAACTAAACACTAAACTAAATCTAAACTTAACTAAACACTAAACTAAATCTAAACTTAACTAAACACTAAACTAAATCTAAACTTAACTAAACACTAAACTAAATCTAAACTTAACTAAACACTAAACTAAATCTAAACACTAAACTAAATCTACACTAAATTAAAAAATAAACTAAATCTAAACTTAACTAAACACTAAACTAAAAATATCGATATCTTCGGTTCCAACTTCCGTATAACCTGAAACTCGTCTGTGGTCAGTTAAGGGGAAGTGGGGGGGGGGGGGACGCAACTCCCTACATTTCGAGACACTTAAAGGGGAGATGTGTCGTTTTTATGGTGCCCCTTCTTCCTCGTGTTTAGCCCCATTAGTTTTCAGATTATAAGACGCTCGGCCCATTAGTTTGGCGATTGTAAGACCTTTCGGCCCATTTCTTTGTTAATATTAAGACTTTTCGTGTCATTTAGGTGTCGATTTTTTCCTGGCGAGCGATAGCGAGCCTGTCATTTAAGAGTAACAACCGGACATTTTTCTTTCGAAAAACTTACAAATTTATCTTGAAGGAGGGTCTTGGGCGGGCGGATGTTATTTTAAGTGTGATGGAAGTCTAGGGAGCAAACTAAAACAAAACTATTAAAAAGATATATAAATGAGCAGATAAATCCCCCCCCCCCCCCCCCCCCTTAAATAATAGTTTAAGTTGTCAGGGGTGATAAACTATACATACTATGACTACGACCCTCTCTATACTCTGTTTATTTTCAACTGACGGTAAATTACAAAGTTCCCATCATTTTTTGTTTCACTTATTATGAAGATTTTGTAGTGAAATATGGTGCTAATCTTATGAACTTGGTCTGAATATGATGCAGAGAAATGGTAGGTAGTTTCATATTTTGTAGTGAAATATGGTGCTAATCTTATGAACTTGGTCTTAAGGGGGGTGACCTGTTTTTTTAATGTTTCTCCTTTTTTCTCTTTCTCTGGCTTGTATCCATTCGGCCTCATTCAGCCAACTATTTTAAGACGTTTATCCCCATCTAGGTGTCGATTTCTTCCTGGCGAGCGATAGCGAGCCAGCATTATATGAAGAAATCCGGCTTCGCCGGAGAAATTGTTCAACCGAAAAATGTACAAATTTAGCCTGCTGTCAATTTTTTTTTAAAATATGCTGGCTCGCTACCGCTCACCAGTAAAACAGTTACACCTGGATGGGGATAACAGTCTTAAAACAGTAGGCTGAATGGGGCCGAATGGATACAAGCCGGAGAAAGAGAAAAGGAGAGATCATAAAGCAGGTCACCCCCCTTAATATGATGCAGAGAATTGGTAGGTAGTTTCATATTATGCCACTACGTATGGATAAATTAGCTACTAAGGGATTCAATTTACCGTCAAATGAAATGAAAGCGAGTCTAGTTAACCCTTTGAGTACCAGCGACGTGGGTTAGATTGTATTCTGGCTATATTTAGACGATATTATGCAGCTTAGGAAGGATCTGTGGTAGGCAAAAGGGATGGTTCGAGATAGTTTGAAGCCTTGTTATTGCTAACGGTCCTTCCTAAGCTGAATATAATCGTCTAAATATAGCTAGCATAAGATATAACACACGTCTCTGGTACTGAAAGGGTTAACCCGCTCAGTAACAAGGAGGATATTAGGCATTTTTTTTTATAACACCAGACGATTTTACACAGCTTAGGATGGACCTCTATCAAATATATCTACCGGTCATCTCTATCAATTTAACTTAGTCAATACATAAATAAAATGTTAATGAAAATGGTTGTAATACTTACTCTTAGGGGGAGACTGTCCGTTTGTTTGGTCTATTAATTAATTTATTCATATATTTTTTTAGTTTCCTCCCTAGACCTCCATCAAGCTTAGAAAAACACACCCTAGATAGACTCTCCTTCAAGATAAATTTGTAAATTTTTCGGTAGAAAAATATCAGGCCGAAGGCCGCTTCCTCTTAAAATTGCAGGCTCGCTATCGCTCGCCAGGAAAATATCAACACCTAAATGGCACGAAAGGTCTTAAAATTAACAACGAAATGGGGCGAAAGGTGTTAAAATCGCCAAACTAATGGGCCGAACGTCTTATAATCTCAAAACTAGTGGGGCTAAACATTAGGGAGAAAGAGGTCCAAAAAAACGGTCTGCCTCCCCTTAAGGTGGGAATGTTTACTTATTGGTTAATTTATTCACCTATACAGTATATATTAGTATTGCTTCCCTAGACTTCCACCAAGCTTAACAAAAACTCCAAGATCCCCCTTCTAGATAAATTTATATTTTTTTCGGTAGAAAAGGTTCCTCCTAAATTACAGGTTCGCTGTCGCTCAGTAGGAAAAAATGGCACGAAAGTTCTCATTATTGACAAATAATTGGGGCAAAAGGTCTTAAATTCACCAAACTAATGAGCCAAACGTCTTAAAATCTCAAAACTAAAGGGGTTAAACATGCAGAAGGGGAACCAGAAAAAACAACCCTCGCCCCTTAATCCAATTTAGTATAATGTTATTATGTTAGTTGATGAGGATCGTACATAAAGCAGGTCATTGAAGACAAAATCATCAAAATTACTGTAAAATACAATAGGTCAAAAGTTACTTAGAAAACAAAATAAAGCTGGGTACGGTTCTCTCTCTCTCTCATATTTCCTTTTAATACAGGCGTTCTTGACCGCCTTAATCCTATCTGGTACAAATCCAGTCTTTATGCCTCACATACCCCGTAGCGCTGCTGTTTTCAAATACATTTTATTGTTTTCTTAAATTACTTGTTATTATAATTAAAAAAACAGTGTTTTTAAATACTCCCGAGAAGTCTATTTCGATAGATTCAAGGGTTTATGGGCTAGGCGGTTGCAAACAGACGCATAAATATCTATCAATCTATCTACCTACCAGTATATATATATATATATATATATATATATATATATATATATATATATATATATACACCTTTTTTGTTTAACCCTGTAACCTGACTAAAACAGTTGACGGTACAGTACATTACAGTGGTTAACCTGTTACTACGAATGAACTCTTACTAAAGGTCACTAGAACACAACACCTCAACCAGTTTTTATCAGCCAAATCAATGATATAATAATATACAATTCATGCAACACCGACCAATTCAATTACTTTATAAACTTTTAAAACTCCCTGCATTAAATCTTAACTTCTGCAGATCTGAGTCAATTGATAAGGTATAATATAAAAAACAAGTCTACGTAACAACTGAGTAACCAAAATAGTAACATAGCAATTTACCATCAGCTCGATACTAATATAATATAATTTGTATGTTGCTGTTCGGATCATTACTTTGCCAGTAGCTCATTCCAGCATTTTTGGCAATACTTTCTGCACGAAGATTATTTGCAAAGGATATAATGTGCTGTAATATTTTCTTTTATATTCATATTGGTAAGATGTTTTGATAACAGTATTACATCATAATGAAGAGAAACACCATTTGAGGAGCAGCACTTCCTGACAACCTTGCAGATGGCTGTTATCTGTAAAAGCAGTCAATAAACCATCAAATGCGGTTTCTATTCATACTGTTTATTTGTTTAAGTTCAATTTAACATGTTGATCACCATTTTAACGGATACTAGTAATATAAATTATCTACGTAAGTCAAATGAAAAGCAGCGTATAAATCCACAGGACTCATTTAACTTGATTTAGGCCTAATTATGTACTAGATGTATTGGCTGAGGGTGTGATTGTAATTATGTACTAGATGTATTGGCTGAGGGTGTGATTGTAATTATGTACTAGATGTATTGGCTGAGGGTGTGATTGTAATTATGTACTAGATGTATTGGCTGAGGGTGTGATTGTAATTATGTACTAGATGTATTGGCTGAGGGTGTGATTGTAATTATGTACTAGATGTATTGGCTGAGGGTGTGATTGCATAAGTTTGTATAAGCGTATATGTTAATAGGTTACAGTCTTCGATATTATTAAAAGCATCTCGTAGCACCTTGAGGGGGGATCGTTGCTTTTCTGTTCCCCTTTCTCCTTCATGTTTAGCCCTAATAGTTTTAAGATTTTAAGACGTTAGCCCCATTAGTTTATCGATTGTAAGACCTTTCGACCCATTTCGTTGTCAATTGTAAGACCTTTCGTGCCATATATGTGTCGATTTTTTCCTGGCGAGCGATAGCGAGCCTGTAATTTTAAGAGGAACCGGCCTTCGCCCGGGAAATTTTTCTACCGAAAAATTTATAAATTTATCTTGAAGGGGGTCTAGGGGAGTATTTTTAAGCTTGATAGAGGTCTAGCAAGGAAGCTAACCAATAAATAAATATACCAAAGAATAGGCACTATCCCCCTTCATCCAAACATTTACGACGCGGGCACTAATATCAATTCTTAACTTTATCTAACTTGAACGATTATCCAACCATCTTGCGTAACTTGGAGAGGTCAACTGTGAATTACTAGTGACCCTACAAATCATCACAGACCTTGACATTTTATAAATCTACCGGTTCTTCAATAATTATGTCTCCCCGCTTTCTAGGTTTGATCAGACTAAACAGGTTCAACTGTCTAATGAGGTCATCGTATATGTGGTATCATTTGTGTGACGCTCCTCTGACTTAGCTCTACTTATTCAATAGCCTATCATTTCTAGATCGTGTTGACCAGATTTGCCCACAGTACTCAGAAGGGTCAGGCGAGTTCAATATACTGTATATATCGGTAGAACAGGTGTGTGTGTGTGTGTGTGTGTGTGTGTGTGTGTGTGTGTGTGTGTGTGTGTGTGTGTGTGTGTGTTT
>CM064492.1:70813367-70860867 GCA_032716605.1 Paralithodes platypus | reverse complement strand
TTTTCTCTCGTTTTCTTTTTCTCTCTTTCTTTGGCTTGTATCCATTCGGTCCCATTCAGCCAACTGTTTTAAGATGTTTATCCCAATCATAGGTGTCGATTTCTTCCTGGCGAGCGATAGCGAGCCAGCATTGTATGGAGTAATCCGGCTTCGCCGGATAATTTTTGTAATTGAAAAATTTACACATTTAGTCTGCTGTCAAAACCGTTTTTAAAAATATGCCGCGAGCCAGCATATTTTAACCGACACCTGGACATATTTTAACCGACACCTGGGTGGGGATAAACTTCATAAACCAGTAGGCTGAATGGGGCCATATGGATACAACCCAAAAAGAGAGGGAGAGAGAGAGAAATAAACGAGATGGGCCCCCTTAAAGGTGGGGGCTCATGGGTTGAGGTAAACATCGACAAATAATCGCCAACCTGCATATAATTATCTTGTAAAATGCAATGTCACTGAAATAATTATTAACAATGGTATAAAGGATTTTGCGGATCGTCTATACCGGGCCTGTGACGTCATAGTGACGTCACACCAGTATCCTTAGCCTAGACTGGATGGTGGACTTGCACTCTTGTGACGTCACAGGCCCGGTACAGACGATCCACAAAATCCTTTATACCATTGTTAATAATGATTTCAGTGCCATTGCATTTTGCAAGATAATTATGTACAGCTTGGCGATTATCATTCCATGTTTATCTCAACCCATGAGCCCCCACCTTTAAAGTTACCATAGCACATTATTTTCTGGCTACTAGTATACGATTTTCTTCAGATTTGGAAGGAACTGTGGGAGTCAGAGAGTTAATAATTGAGATAAGCCTTCGCGATACTATACTCGGTTTAATTTCAGCTGACGGTAAATTGAATCCCTTACCAGCTAATTTATCGATACTTAATGGGCAAATATGAAACTACTGTGTGTCTGCATCATATTAAGACCTAGTTTATATAATCAACATCATATTTCTCTGCAAAATCTTCAAAATAACTTCAGAAATCTTGATGGGAACTTTGAGATCGTACTTACCCATTTGAGTAGTAGAGGTAGATTGTATATTCAAGAAAATCGTAAAATGGTAAAAAAAAGGGTAATGAAAGTTATGCAATCGTGCTGAAGGGGTTAAGAGTGGTCTTCATTGTGCGGCTCGCGAGCCAGTGGCGGCTCGCAATGAGGACCTGATTGGCGGCTCGCAAGAGAGGAGAGAGAGAGAGAGTATTCATCAGTAATCAGAGAAAACACCCAGGCTTTATTGTGGTCGGCAGTGAAGGTTCTGTGGGGGCGCTTGGTTATGGCCTTAGCCTTGCTCGGGGCCTTGGGGCTGTTCGGCCAGGCAGCATGGGGAACAACAACAACAACAACAACAACTCCATAGTATTAGATATCAATTGCATCATTATGCCATATCAGGCGTATCACTTAGTCTTAATACAATTGCTAATGGGAATAGGCCTAGTAGCCCTGGCAATTCTTTACTTTTCATAATTATTCACCATAAAGAGAACAGGAGAAAAGAGAGAGCACCCATTATACAGAAATGATGAGAGAGAGACAGAGACAGAGACAGAGAGACAGAAACAGAGACAGAGAGACAGAGAGAGAGAGACAGAGACAGAGAGACAGAGAGACAGAGAGAGAGAGAGAGAGAGAGAGAGAGAGAGAGAGAGAGAGAGAGAGAGAGAGAGAGAGAGAGAGAGAGAGAGAACAAGCCTTCTGTACAGGAACTGTATTTTCTTTACGTAAGTCCAGCGCTCGGCGGCCCATACTCCACCAGTCTTGTCCATTCACGCGTTTTATTAACACCACATCAGAAAAGTGGGTTATCGTGTCTCGTTAATTAGTGTTATTTTATGACATGTATGGACCTAAACTCGTATTCTTACATATTCAAACGCTGTATTTTCCAGAGAAATAGAGTCACTAATGCACATCTGGATATCCTAACAAGAATAGCAGGGACCAATTACAAGTACAGCATGGAGAAAGTTGGCTCATTTCCGGCCATCACAACATTAAATGAAAGTATTTATTTTTTAAATTGATACAGTATTAATAAAGTCAAGAATTTCAATATAAATTATTTTTACTAAAGAATTTCAATGTAATATTTGTTACTTGTCTTGTTCTATAAATCTGTGGCTATGGAAACCCACCAAAATATGTAATTTAGTTCCTATATATATTTGTTTCTGCTTATCCTTGTGGCTTATTTGCCTTATAGCTTATGCGGCTCTCACTCTGAATATGTCCTGAACTTTTGGCTCTCTTGAAAAAATTAGTGAATAACACGGCCCGGAGATGGTTCGTTTTTCTGGTCACCCTTCTCCCTTATGTTTAGCCTCATTAGTTTTCAAATGTTAAGACGTTTGGTCCATTAGTTTGGCGATTTGAAGACCTTTCATCCAATTTTGTTGTCAATATTAAGACCTTTCGTACAATGTAGTGTCGATTTTTTTTCCAGGCAAGCGAAAGGAGCCTGAGCCTGAGCACGGCCTCCGGCCGTGACATTTTTCTATCGAAAAATTTACAAATTAATCTCTTTGGATGTTGCTTTAAGCTTGATTGAGGTCTAGGGAGGAAACTAAAACCATTATAGACAGATGAACACATACGGAACTGACTACGGCCCTCCTCCCTTAAGAGACTAACAACCCCTTTGATTACTGCTTTATGATGTGTTTATTGCCCCAGTGTATTGGTCACTCTCACTGATGATGTACCGGTACTGTATAGTTGGAGAGTTTAGTCATATACTGAGTAGCCTACTTTAACACCATTCACTGTACCAGGAGACATTATTGTATTCTGGATCCCCTTCTCCCACATGTTTAGCCCCATTAGTTTTCAGAATTTAAGACGTCCGCCCTATTTCTTAGTTAAATCTAAGACCTTTTGTGCCATTTAGTGCTTGATTTTATCCCGGCGAGCGATAGCGACCCTGTATTAAAGGAGCAACCGGCCTTTGGCCGGGCCATTTTTCTACCAAAAATTAACAAATTGATCTCGAAAGGGGTCTTGGGTCTTGGGGGTATTTCTAAAGCTTGCTGGAGTTCCAAGGAGCAAACTAACAACCAAGAATAATATATAAATAAATAAATAAATAAATAAATAAATAATAACAACAAAAAACCCAGCCCTTAATACAGCTCTACACTTGTCCCAGGTTGATGTGTTGGCAGCTGTACTGTACCTTAGAATCAATATTGTTGGCCAGGAAACAAGTCGCACTAACACCGCTACTAAGAACTTTGTTTTGTTTTTTCAGGTGACGGTAAATTGGCATGTCCCCGTCTGTATTGTTTAGGTATCACGAATATTGTGTAGCGAAGTGTGTTGCTAGTTATGAAAGCATAGTATTAATATTAAGCATAAACACAAAGCGGTTTCATATTTTTCATTAAGGGCAGAATATTTTTAAGTATTTTTTTTTTTTTTCCTCCCTACACCTCAATCAAGCTTTTATAAATAATACCCCCATGACCCCCCTTCGAGATCAATTTGTGCATTTTTCCGTAGAAATATGTCCCGGCTTTCGGCCGGGTTCCTCCTAAAATTACAGGCTCGCTATCGGTCGCCAGGAAAAAATCGACACCTAAATTTGTACACTTGTTCTTGTTATACCTTTCTGTAAATGATAAGGTAAGGAATAATGAAATGAAGAAGGAGATAGAGACATTTAGACCAAATGGAAGATGAAAGAGTTATAATATTAGGTGACATGAATGCCCATGTAGGGTTCAAAGGTAAACAAAAACTAAATTATAATGGACACATTATACTAGATTTGATGGATAAATGTAAATTAAATATGTTAAATGATGACCAGGAGTGTAATGGGGAGATAACATGGCGAAGAAACGAGCAATCTAGCGTAATAGATTATGTTTTAATTTCAGATAAAATGTATGAAGATTTTAAAAGTATGAAAATAGATGAAAAGCAAGACGTTTATGATCTGTCAGACCATAACCTTATTGAGGTATATTTTGAGTGGAATAATTCAAATAGTAAATCCTTTAAAGGGAAGAAATGGGAAACAAAAGAATACTATAAAACAAACGAGGAGACCATAGTCAAATTTATTAGGGAACTAGAAAATAGAATAACTAGAGAAGAGAGTAACGATATAAGAGTCTTCAATAGAGTAATGAAGGAGACAGCTGATGATATACTTAAAACTACCTATAGGAGGAGATTAGGAAGAGACAAAATAAAACAAGAGGCACCATGGATGAATGACAGTATTAGAAAAGGTATAAAAAAGAGGAGATATTATAATAGATTAACCCCTTCAGACTCGTATGACGCAGAGGTTGCCAGATTAGCAATAAGAAATAGTTCTCTCACTCTTATAATTACCTCTCCAAAATTAGTTTTCTGCCCACAGCTAACTCAAAGACAACTGCAGAGGTTGAAGTAACTAAACTAAAGGTTTGTAAATACCCCTGATGGTAATAAAGCCTTTAAAGTATCCCTAATAGGCTCAAAATTGCGTCATATGTCGGAGAGGGTTAAGAAGAAATGCTAAAAATAGAGAGGAAGAGGAGAGAAGTAACATACTTTTCTTGGAACAAAAAAGTAAAGTACAGAAAGAGATCAGGGAAGCCATTTATATACATGAGAGGAAAAAGACTAGAGAGATAATAGAGGGAGGAGATGCGAGTAAAAAGATGTGGAAATATATAAATAAACTAAGAAACAAAGTCAAAACGAAATAAAAGAATTAAAACTTTATAACGATGAAGGAGAAGTATTGTCAGATAAAAGGGCTGTAGAGGAATTAAATATGTTTTGGAGTGGTATATATAAAATGCATGACAATAACATCGAGGAAGTTTGGAATGAGGATATAAATAGGGAATATAGAGAATTAAAAGAGAAAGAAATGGAGGACAGGCAAGAAGGTAAATTATTTAAAATAGGGATGAATGTAAATGATGAACACAATTATAACATACAATCAGTCACAGTTACAGAGGAGTTACGGGAACACATGGAAATGGCTTTAAGAGTTAATAAAAACATAAACTACATGGAGAAACCAAACATTACAGTGGGATAATTAAAGGAAAATATAAAGAAATTAAAGAATAGAAAAGCAGCAGGCCTTGATGCAATGAAACCTGAGTTATATAAAGCATTGTCACAAAGTGATAAGTGCTTAGAAAAACTTGCAATGTGCTTTAATAATATTATGGACACAAATGTAATTCCAGAAGAGTGGAAGAAGTCAAAAACTGTTATGTTACCAAAAGTAAATAAACCAAAGGTAAATGAATTGAGGCCAATTGCTCTGACAGACATATCATATAAACTTTTCATGACGACAGCAATTAAAAATAAAATAGAAGAACACATTAGGGAGAATGGAGAGGTAAGGGAGACACAGAGTGGGTTTACAAATAAGGGTAGAATCGAAAATAATCTTTTTATATTGAAATACTGTATAGATAAAATATTTAAACAAAAGAAGTCACTCACAGTAATCTCAATAGACTTTAAAAAGGCCTATGACTCCATCAGAAGGGAGAAACTGATAAAAGTATTAAAAGATTACAATATAAATTCAAATGTTATAGACATAGTAAGTAACATATATAAAGAAGATAGTACAATTATAAATAAGGGGCAAGTAAATGAGACGGAGATTAAGGTAACAAGCGGCATCAGACAAGGCTGTACGGGGTCCACAACATTATTTAAATTAATAACTTATGAAATAATTAAGCAGTTAGAAAATAAAAGAGGGTTTGTAGAGGAGTGTTTCAAAATAAATTCATTGTTTTATGCCGATGACGGGCTACTCTTGGCTCATACAATCCAGGAAGCAGAAAGAGTAATAGATAAATTAATAGAGATAGGGGGAGAGTGTGGCTTAAGTATAAATAAAGACAAAAGTAAAATCCTAATATTTAATATGAAAAACAAACCAAACAATATACGAGAAATAGAAGTGGTAAAACAAATTAAATATCTAGGAATACAAATTAATGATAATAAAAAATGTTTTAAAACCCAGAAAATAGAAGCTTTGGATAAAGCAAATAGAATGGCTAACCTTACATACCCGGTAATATCACAAAGTTGTAATAAAATACTTATTGGAAAAACATATTGGAAAAGTATTGTGATACCAGCAGTCCTGTATGGCTCGAATGTTATAGGTTTTTCAAAAACAGAAATAAATAAATTACAAAATATAGAGAATAGGGTTTTTAGACACATATTAGGGGCACCCAGATATGCCCAAAAGGTAACCTTAAGGGGTGAAATAGGAGCCTCATCAATGGAGGCAAGAATTATGGAAGGTAACATAAAATATCTTAAATATTTAGTAGGAGAGGAAAGTAATGACTTGCTAAGAAGAATCACAGAGGAAAAACTTAGAAATAGTAAAGATCCCTAGACTGCAGAAATTCGAAAGTATGTAGGGAATTTGAAGTTAGGAGAAACAAATTTAGCAAATATTAAGAAGGACGACATTAGAAAAAGAGTTCTGGACTGGGATTCGGGAAGATGGCGAGAGGAGTTGGCAGAGAAGAGTAGCCTAGAAGTGTATAGGAGTTATAAAAAGGAGATTAAGAGCGAGGAAGATATTTATGACAACACACAGGCATCTATAATATTTTACAGATGTAGGACAAATAACTTAAATCTAAAAGATAGATATAGGCATGTGGGAGGAGAGACACAATGCGATCTGTGTAAGGAAGGAACAGAAGACCTAAAACATTTTCTACTACACTGTTCATTTAATAAAGCATGCAGAATAAAAGATCCAGGGTTCCAACAGCCTTATATTGAAAATGAAAACCAAGTCATCGGACATCTTTTATTTAACAAAGAAATGAGCGATAGAGTGAAACAGACAATCTATCAAATGTGGAGAGTACGAGAGAAAAAATTGAAAGAACTGAAATAAGAAGACTGAAGAGAGAAGAAACAAGAATGAAGGAAGAAGAGAGAAGAAAGAAGATTTCAGAAAAAGGGATGAAAAATTAGATATATTTATTTTTAGACAAATGAGCACGTCACAAAAAGTCACAAAAAAAAAATAACAAAAACCTCTTAGGGAAGTGCCGACGTTAAGGCTAAACTTCCCGAATTCCAACTGAACTGAACTGAACTGAAAATTACAGGCTCGCTATCGGTCGCCAGGAAAAAATCGACACCTAAATGGCACGAAAGGTCGTAATATTGACAAAGAAATGGGGCGAAAGATATCAAAATCGTCAAACTAATGGAAAGGACGTCTAAAAATCTCAAAAACTAATGGGGCTAAGCAGGAGGGAGAAGGGAGTCCAGAAAATAAAACACCCCCTTATGCTTCGAAAACTTTCTGCTAAAGGATTATATTTACCGCCAGGTGAAAATAAACAGACTATAGTGACAAAGGAAAGATCCACCTCTCACTGAAACTATAGTCCATTCATTATAGGTAGGCCAGAAGTACTGACCCATAACCTTTGTAACTCAAAAGGGGCTAGAACAAATGGGCTGTACATTTCCACACCCATTCCCTATCTGACTCTTCCCAAATGACTGGAGTAATCGAACTAATATTTCTACCATATGGGAAGAGTCAGTCAGGGAATCGGTGTGAAAATATACAGCACATCTGCTGTAGCTCTTTTTGAGTTACAGAGGTTAGGGATCACGATTTCTGACCCACTTAATATAAATGGAGTTTAGTTTGTTGTGTGCGTTCATTTTTATTGTCCATACTGAAACCTGTGACTTATTATAATATATCAGTTTTGAAGAGGAAAGTCGCAAACAATAGCCTATATTTCCAAGGCCTAATATTTTAATTGTATCTATATCGAGGGTGGTCTTTTTGGACTCTGCTATTTTGACAAATTTTGACATTTTGGCTATTAGAAGACATTTCACGCCACTAGTTTACCAATTATAGGGCGATTAGTCCCATTCAGGAGTCTAATTTTCCCTGGCGAACGAGAGCGAGCTGGCAATTTACGAGTAACCAGGCTATGGTCAGAACAATTTACTTTGCTTTTTTTGTTCGGTTCTGTACTTAGCTTTAAAAAAAAAAAAAAAAAAAAAAAAAAAAAAAAAAAAAGGGGGGGGGGGCATTCTGTGGAAGGTTTATAGGATTTTAGTTTGAAGTAAAAACAAATAAACTCAATATTGCTATATATCATAACCCAGTATATCATTAGCAACACAAAAACACAAACCATGATAACCTCGAAATCGTCGGATCATCGAGTTGAATATATATTACGTTATACCTAATAATAATGTGTACGGTGGCGCTAATAGGTCATGTTTCAGCTGTCCTTACGTTTGGCTGGCTCTGTGCTGTAATAATGTCTGCCAGATGTTGAATAGGGTGGGTAAGTGTAGGACTAGGTTTGTAAATCTCCTTTCGAAATGAATAAATTATGTTTACATATTGCTGAAACTAATTATGGATCAAAATATACTTGGTGCCGAGACTCCACTTATTGACCGATTGTACAAGAACACTGCACCCTCCCAATGGCTTATCTCACACCAAAGCCTTAGAATCCACGATCGGCTATTTTGAAAGAGATCACACTATTTATAAACACCAGACTCTTATCCCGTCTAATCTGAATATAAACAAAACAAGAAAAACTCACCACATTAAACTGATAATTTCCGAGTTTCAGGCTATAAGGAAGTTGGAGCCGTAGATATCGATAGTTAATAGAAATACGACAATAAAGGAGGAGGTTTCTGATGGCTAAAGATGTACTACAACCGTATTTAGCTTGTAATTCTGCTAAATATCGATGTCAACAACTCCAACTTCCATATAGAACGAAACTCGCAACTGGTCAATTAACAATAACAAGAACCAGAAACACATTCACCACATCTAAATTGAATGTAACAAACAATATTTTGCACTATCAACCGCTCTCTTTTTTCTGTCTTCGTGGTGCGATGCATAAGGTGTTGATTTTCGGTGTGAGCATCCTGGATTCGAATCCACGGACTGCCACATGTGTTTGTAAAATTTCATTAATCGATTTTAGGAGTATAGTTGGTTGTTGGAAGGAACATAATAATTTATAATATCACACTTTCATAGCGATTTCACAATGTCAGATATTTTCCACATTAAGGTTATTAATGGACCGCCTTCTCCCTCATGTTTGGTCCCACTACTTAAGATATTTTAAGACGTTCGCCCCATTAGTTTGGAGATTTTTAGACGTTCGCCCCATTCGTTTGGCAATTTGAAAACCTTTTGCCCCATTTCTTTGTCAATGTTAAGACCTTTCGTGCCACTTAGGTGTCGATTTTTACTGGCGAGCGATAGCGAACCTGTAATCAGGAGGAACCGGCCTTTGGTTAGAATATGGCCTTTAAACGTCTCTTTAGAAGGGGACAGTACGCTCATGTATCGAAAATGGTTCGCATGTGTGGGAAGGTTTCACTCATACCGCACTTCTTGAAAGGGTAGAGTCAAAGCATTTTGTCTCATCAACCCACCTACTCCTACTTATTCCCTACAAGCTCTCTCTTCACGCTGCAATGCTGTATCTCTCTCATTTTCTACCACTATTACAATGAATAGTGTTCTTCAGAGCTTTCTCAGTGTATACCTCCTCCCTTACGTAGAGTAGGGGGCGCCCGCCTTTCAACACACTTCCACCAATATTCTTTCCAACTCTCTAAAGGTGGTCTAACCCAAGAGTGTACCAACTTTCCCAGTCTTTCTTCTACTCAATAAGTATGCTTTGGAACCCTCTCCCTAAATCTGTCTATCCCTCGTCCTATGACTTGAACTGCTTCCAGCTCAGTGTGTGCAGCTATTTTGACTCCAACGTAACTTGAATTTGGCTCACTGTCACTCTTTCAACTTTGGGGAGTAGGGGAGGGACACTTGTTACAGGCAGCTTTGCCTTAAACAGGAAAACATACAAAAACACATTATGATGTTTTTTATGGTTATAATTGTCGCATGCAAACGTCGTTTCAAGCCATCAATCACACGATTCCCACAAAATACCCATTACTGAGAAAACGCCTATTAACCCAATGAAGATAATGACGCATTTTGACAGATTATGTTGGTTATCATTAGACTATTTCATTCAGCTTAGGAAGGATCTGTGATTTTATACGAATATAGATAAAAAACCAAGCACTACCCTCTTAACCTCTGGAACTCAAAAAGGACTTGAGTAATCAAGTTCATTTGTCTACCAATTGGGAAGAGTTGGCCAGGGAACAAGTGTAGAAATGTACAGCCCATTTACTCTAGCCCTTTTTGAGTTGCAGAGGATAGAGGTCACGATTTTTTGGCCTACTGCTAATCAAGGTCCATCAGATAAAATGGTAAAATGAATCGTTAACAACTGAATGTCGTATGCTTAATGGAATAATATGAGGCTACTGTGTCTCTGCGTCGCATTAATGCCAATTTTTCATAATCAAAAACAACTTTTCGCTACAAAATCTACTTGATAGCTGAGTAATCAAGACATTGACATAGCAAATAACCATCAGCTGGAAAAAACAATAGATTATAGTATTTATAAACCTTGTTACTAATAATAAGGGTATACGGTAGCTTGCGTGGAAGCGATCATTCCACACCATCACCGTAACTATCGCTGTATTCCGACCATATTTAACCCTTTCATGATACGATGACGCATTTCTGGTTGTGTTAACTGGCTATTATCAGACGATTTTGATCAGATTTGGAAGTCAGAGTTAATCGAGATACTCTTTACCCTTTTAACTCACACGGGTCCTTCCTAAGCTGCATAAAATAGTCTAATGATAGCCAGACTAAACTGCCACAACGCGGCATAAATCCTCAAGGGGTGAACTTAACCCATTCAGTGCCGGTAACGTCCTTTTAAATTTATTCTGGCTACGATTAGACGATTTTATTCAGTCGATTAACAGGCTTCGAACTATCTCACTTCACCTCTTTTACTATCACAGATCGTTCTTAAGCTGCACAAATTCGTTTAAATATTGCTAGATTATAATTGAAATGACGTCGCCGGTACAGTAGGAGCTAAATATATAAACAAAACCGCACTCTCACCTTCATCAAGCCGTGTAGAGTGCGTTACCGGCCGCCCACGCACCCATGCACACCGCCGGGGAGTGCGCGAGTGAGTGAGTGTGTGTGTGTGGGGAAGAGAGAGAGCAAGAGGGGAGCGGTACAGGTGTGGGCCGCCAGGTGACCGCGGTAAGAGTGAGGGGAAAGTGAGGGGAGAGTGAGTGAGTGAGTGAGTGAGTGAGTGAGTGAGGGAGAGGGAGTTAGAGAGAGAGAGGGAGGGTGGGGGAGTGAATGAGTGAGTGCGTGAGAGGTGATAGTGGTGGTCTGGTCTAACCCCTCCCCTGGTCTGGTCTACCCCTTTCCCTCGTGCCATATTCGACCCCTTGCGCTCTTTCTTTCGCTACTCGAATACTTTTGCGGTTCTTTGGTTTTTAGTAAGTTACTCCTTCTGCCCCATTTTCTATTGGATTCTATTTTATGACATTAGTTCTAAAATGTTCGTGTTTGTTTTTATTATGTTTCTCCTTGTTCCCTACTATATATTGGGCTATAATTCGTGACATTCGTTCTAAAAATGTCTTGTCTTTATTATGTTTCTCCTTCTTCCCTAATGTCTATCGGATTCCTTTTCGTGACATTCGTTCTAAAATGTTCCTGTTTGTTTTTATTTATCCTTTTATTTATCCTTCCCCATTTTCGGTTGTATTGTATTACGTGACATGCTATTCATTATCTGCTTGTGTATCTTCATGTCCCTCCTTAACCCCTTTCTACTGGATTTATACAGTGACAAGCTATCCATCATCTTCTTACCACACCTTTAACCCTTTGTATTGGATTATAATATGTAGTGACCTTCTACCTAATATCTTCTCCATTATCTTAAGGGACCCCACCTCGATTCTTGTTCTCTTTCTCTCCCTCTCTCTTCAGCTTGTATCCATTCGGCCCCATTCAGCCAACTGTTTTAAGACGTTTACCCCCATCCAGGTGTCAATATTTTCCTGGCGAGCAGTAGCGAGCCAGGATATATATATTTTTGTTTCGACGGCAAGAAATATTTGTGCATTTTTCGATAGAAAAATGCCTCCGGCGAAGCCAGATTTCTCCATACAATGCTGGCTCGCTATCGCTTGCCAGGAAGAAATAGATACCTGGACGAGGATAAACGTCTTAAAACAGTTGGTTGAATGGGGCCGAATGGATACAAGCCAGGGAAAGAGAGAGGAGAACAAGCTAAAGAAAAGCCGGTGACCTCCCTTAAGTTCCTGAACTTCCCATTATATCAATCCCTTGAAAACGTACGAGAGTGGGTGATTATATTTGCAACTGGTTTGCTTGGGAAACAAACTCACTTGTTCAATTAGTGGCGTACTTTCTATGTGGTGTGTTACGATCCAGGTTCTCAAAGACACAGGGCTCTTCAACATTGGACTAGATAATGGCAAAAAGCAACAACGGTAACACTAGATCCAACCCCTGCCTTAAACACTGGAAAACAAAACCCCATTACCCCCCTGAGTCGTGCCTGGACAACGAGGTATCCTATGACTCGGTAACTGGTGCACACACACTAGGCTGACGCTCAATGAAACAGCCTATTCTCAAACAGTAAAAGATTACTCGATTATGTTACACAAAGAAAAGATAGTTAACGTGATTAATTAACGTTACGGTAGATACTCAAATAACTGGCACTCCTGTATTAAAGAAAGTGCAATGCTAGTCCTGCAACATCAACTGGAAACTTCTGAAATAAGTCTGATGCTGGGAAGATGTTCGTAAAGAATCTTGAACAATTATAATGCAGAATACGGGTCACAATAAATGCTAGGACATATAGTAATAATAGGCAGGCGAATAATAAAGACTGCGCAAAGGTAGTAATGCTCGACAACTAAAGAAATGCTTTGTGACACAACGCAACAGCCTACTCGGGTTGTGCAACTCAACAAGCTCGGCTCAAAAGTGCAGTGAATAATAATGCTGCATACATATAATAATGGGGCTTATCTCTAACCAGTGTCTGCTCAGTTAATAAAGTCTAGCTGGGGTATCAAGGCAGGGCAACAATGGGCGAGCATGCGGCTCATAGCCTAACGTTGTCCGAGGGTGGTATAATGAAGATTACGTTATATGACGGGGATGCTCTCTTGATAAATCTAGGTCTCTAGTACCTAGCTCCATCCTGGCGATCCCTCAGAAGTCAACACAAAGAGGCAGCACTATGTTGTGAGGGATAGGCTATGGCCCTCTCACACCACAGCGCTGTGCTCGCAAAGTAAACAAACCCGAAGACAACTTAGGCTCCCACAGTACCTGTCGATGTCGTGCAGAGCTTAGCTAACACTGTACACATCGGAGACAACGACACAGTAACCTTACACCTAGTCTAGCTTTAGATAACCAAGAAGAATCACTCAACACCTTGCAAGGGAGACATATACCGGTCTACAACCTTCCCGAGAGAGGACACATACGGAAAAGTCCGTCTCTCTAAACCTCAATAAAGCATAATACCTCCTTAACCTAATACATGGAAATATCTGAGAGCTTCGCGTACAATACGACTGGTCGACGGTGAACGTCTATGCTGAAACCAGAAGGGATGTTGAGTTTAATAAAGATTAGAGAATGAGAAAGGAGAAGTCGAGAGAGAGAAATAGTATGCAAAGTAGCGAGTATGGGGGACAGAATTGCAAAGGATGTACGCGATACGCGTGTCAGGCAAGCTCTGAGCTGATAAAAAACACGAGGCAGCGACGGGAAGGGACTAGTTGACCACCCGGCCGCCAACGCCGTCAGCGCCCAAGCGAGCCGTGTCATAGCTCACCACGCTGCTGGGTGTACTCCTTCACACTCTCTCGCTCGCCTCCCACACAAGCAACATTTATATTATAGCGAATATAAAATATAAGGCGCGGCCACAGACCAAAACAAAGACCACTTCTAGACTGTCTGTGGCAACACGACACTAATGAAATAAAGCAGATCATTCTAGGACAACTGTAGCCTATCCCCCCATCCTGGCGAGCGCTAGCGAGCTGCAATGCCCCACGCAACCATTCTGCTAACGCCGGGAGGCGTCACCCCCCCCCCCCCAAGATATGGGACACTCAACCATGAGCCCATATCTGAACAGGCAGAATGTCGCTAAAATCTGCCACTCCTAACCACTCTGCCACTCATGGAATGCAAGCTCAGTCTCCTAAAAAAAAAATACAACATTTTTATATAATAAAATCTTATCACCTTTCCCAAATATAATACATTAATTCATAACATTGTGCTCCCAGAGTGAGCTTTAAGAAGCACAGCCTACTGAGGGAAAATCATCTGCACTCAGTACTCAGCTACAATATTATCTTTAAATTAATTATTAAAAAGAAAGTTTTTATATAATTTTTCATATTTTATTTTAATGTTGTTTTTTGGCGGCTACTATAGATGTAGCCTAATTTTCTTCTAATCAAAGCCAACAACTCCTGCCCTGCGACCCTACGCTGATGCTACACACGCGAGCCAACAAGCACCAGCGCAAAAATACACCGCGAGCCAAGACAGGAGGCTATATCAACATACTGTGGTAGCCTACCCCGGATCCTCCACCCGCGACAGACAGTCCGCAATCACATTCTCACAACCGGCAGTATGGCGAATGTCTAAGTTGTACTCTTGCAACATGAGCGACCATCTGGTCAGCCTCATATTCCGGTTGTGGAATTGATTGAGGAATTTAAGCGGGTGGTGGTCAGTATACACTACCATGACTGGCCCATATGCAGGAACATAGACCTCAAAGTGTCTGAGCGCTAACACGATTGCCAGCAGTTCCTTTTCAACAACCGAATAGTTTTTCTGTGCTGAATTAAATTTCTTTGAAAAGAAACTGACTGGATGCTCAAGACCTTCCTCGTCTGTCTGCAAAAGTACGGCACCAGCCCCTACTCCGCTGGCATCAGTCGCCAACTGAAATGGTCATTCAAAGTCCGGGGCCCTGAGGATAGGGTGAGTGCATAAAAGGTGTTTAACTATTCGAAATGCCTGCTCACACTCAGGTGCCCAGCGGAAATTTTTATCTTTAGCTAGTAGATCTGTCAAAGGAGCTAACACAGTAGAATAGCCTCTTATAAAGCGGCGGTAATACCCAATCATGCCCAAAAATCTCATGATCTGCCGCTTGGTGGTCGGCCTGGGGAACAAGTCGATAGCCTGTATCTTCTGTTGGGGCGGGCTCACCTGCCCTAACCCAACCACAAACCCCAGATACTGCACCGTGGCTTGCACAAAGTCACACTTGCCCAGATTAACCACCAAGCCTGCTTTACTAAGTTGACTAAATAAGGCTTCTATGTGCTCACAGTGACTTTGGAAATCGTTGTCATAAATGATCACGTCATCAAGGTAGACAGTACAGTTTGGGATGTCTGCTACGATGTCGTTCATTAAGCTCTGGAAAGTGGCCGGTGCATTTTTCAGACCATATGGCATCACGTTGCAACGGTAAGTACTGCCATCCACCACAAACCCGCACACCTCTTTAGCCCGCTCAGACAGTGGTACTTGCCAGTAGCCTTTGACGAGGTCTACCTTGGTCAAGTACCTTGCTTTCCCGATCTTATCCACACTGTCATCCACCCGGGGAAGAGGATATGCATTGGTGGGGGTCAACCCGTTCAACCGCCTAAAGTCAATGCAGAACCGAACTTTTCCATCAGGTTTGGGCTGCAGAGTGACAGGAGAAATCCACCGTACTGCCCCCTTCTCGATCAAGCCTCTCGCCAGCATATACTCCAGCTCGTCCCTGAGCGCTGGGAGTTTAATGGGTGGCACCCGATAAGGTATCGACTTGAAGGGGGGGTGCTCTCCTACTTCGACATCATGCACCGCTTGAGTAGTGAGGCCTGGGTGCTCGGCAAATACAGTGGGGTATGAATCGAACAGGTGCTGCACTGCCACCTGCTGTTCCTCCGGCAGGTGCGCCAGAGCATCGTGCGCACATTGGCTCGAATTCCCCGCCCACTGATCAGCCGAGACATGACAATCCCAGTTATCATCCACCTGATCATTGCTGCCCCCCTCTCCTTCTCCACCATGACTGCGGCAGGTCAACACAGGGACAGCTAGTGACTCAGGTGGGCGCCTCACATACTCCTTCAACAAATTAATGTGGCATAGTTGGTTACGCTTCTTCCGGTCTGGAGTGGCAACTAGGTAATCTAGATCGGAGATCTCTGACACCACCCGATAAGGCCCAGCGTACTTGGCAGCCAGAGGATGACCTGACAAAGGCAACAGGACCAACACCTCTTGACCTACCTGAAACTCCCGGAGTTTCGCCTTAGTATCGTACCTGTCCTTCATACGGGCCTGCGAACTCACCAAATTACGCCCGGCCAGCTCCAGACTTCTAAGCATTCTCTCCCTGCTCTCAAGGACGTATCTCAACATAGAACATGGCTTAGCGGTACCTTCCCAAATCTCCTTCACCATGTGGAGAGGGCCCCTCACCTGATGCCCGAAAACAAGCTCATTCGGACTGAAACCGAGACTCTCTCCAGGTACTTCTCTTGCCGCGAACAAAACATACGGCAGACCAAGGTCCCAATCCTTTCCGTTCTCTGCGCAGTAACATCGAAGCATGCTTTTCAGCGTGGCGTGCCACCTCTCCAACACCCCTTGACTCTCCGGGTGATACGCAGAAGAGACGACAGTGCTGATGCCATGCTGAATCATAGTTTGTTTGAACAGATTAGATGTAAAATTAGAACTTTGGTCCGATTGCACCTCTTGCGGGTAACCATACCGCGAGCAATACAAGAGCAGGTTCCGGACAACAGTTTTCGCCGTGCCATTTCTCATTGGATATGCATCAGGATAACGAGTGGCCACATCCATGATAGTTAATAGAAATTTATTACCGGCACTAGTAGGGGGTAGGGGTCCGACCATATCAATGATGACCTTACTGAAGGGCGGTCCACTGACAGGAATGGGGGGTGCAACGGGGCTCTCGGAATTGTTTGGTTAGGTTTTCCAACCCTCTGGCACGTATGACACATTGCTATCCAGGTTACTACCTGCCCCTTCAACCCCGGCCACCAAAAAAAAAAATCTAAAGCCGCCACCGTTTTTCTCACCCCTAGATGTCCTGCCAGTGGTACGTCATGCGCCAACCTCAGTAGGCTATCCCTGCACTCCCGTGGCACCACCAACTGGTCCACTACTCCGGACCCCTCTTGCCAACTACGTTTAGGGTCTTGAAAACGCCTATAGAGGATGCCTTCTAAATACAAAAAATCTCCTGGCTGTGCATCGCCGTCCTCGTCGAGCTCTACAGCTCCATTAGCACACGTTTGGAGCTCAGGGTCCTCTAGTTGCAACCGACGTATATCTGAGGGTGCCAAGCGATCTAACTGCTCCCGGAGCAATGCATGACCTTCCCCGATACTGGGCTGCTCCCTCTGTCTCTCTCGATGTACATAACGTTGCTGTCGTGGAGTCTCGTCATGCCCAGCCTCGTCACTCTCGATGACAGGCCCAGGGGCTACTCCAGCATTAAATAATGGTGCTAATACTGAATCACCCAGGAGAGCCGCCGAGTCAAAACTCTTAAAACCAACTCCAGCTTTAGCCTCCTCCTGTTGATCGTTCCTCCGCTGGTCTGAAGACGGAGGACTAGGCTGTGACACTTTAGCTGCCCGAGCTCGGGTGACAACACACGCCATGGGTTGTGTCTGGCACCGCTCGACCCACTCTTGCTCTTCCCTACTCACGTCGGCCGGCCTCTCGGCAACGACTAAGGGTAGAACCTCAGAAGCGGGCATTGCAAAGTCGTTGCCGAGAAGAAGGTCGACGCCCTCCACTGGCAGTTTCTCCACAATCCTGACATCCAATTCACGTGCCACACCATCCACCTCCAACTCCAACCGCACCAGCGGGTATGACCGAGTTGCATTAACCCTCTCCGACATATGACGCAATTTTGAGCCTATTAGGGATACTTTAAAGCCTTTATTACCATCAGGGTTTTTTACAAACCTTTATTTTAGTTACTTCAACCTCTGCAGTTGTCTTTGAGTTAGATGTGGGCAGAAAACTAATTTTGGAGAGGTAATTATAAGAGTGAGAGAACTCTATTTCTTATTGCTAATCTGGCAACCTCTGCGTCATATATGTCTGAAGGGGTTAATACCCTGCACCACTACCACCCGAGCCGCGTTTATAGGGTAGCCAGTCAAGTTTTTCATCAGAGTCTGGGAAGCACCTGTATCACGCAAGACCTCTACTCCATGCTTGCGCCCCGCCCACATCACGCAACCCCGCCCTCTATGGTCGCAAAAAACATCCCGAGCAGGGTTCGAGCCTCCCAGGTGCTTCTGCATTGGCTGTGCCTCAGCCTCTGACGAACTGCCCCGGGCAAACTCAGACGACTTCGGAGACACACCAATGTTGCAGGCCAAAGACACAGCTGCTGTAGGTGGTTTGCTAGGACAGACTCTTGCAAAGTGACCCTTTTTATGACAATGATAACACTCCAACTCCCCTTTGGGCTTCCCTTGGTACTGGGAAGGGCCCGGCCCCTTCTTAAACGGGACGGTGCTAGTCTTGTGGTCAGTCTTGGTATCATGGCTCTTGTACTTGTTTGCATAAGGTATATCACTAACTCGGGGGGGTGGGGCATCACGCCCCTTGTTACCTGCCTCACTACGCTGTGCAGACCCGCACCCACGAATTAGTGATAGCCGGAGGTCAGCCATCTCAGCTGCCTCCTGTAGAGTTTTTGGTTGCTTTTCTTTCAGGTTTAACGTCAGGTCGCCGCCCGTGCATTTGAAAAACTGCTCTAAAAGCACCAACTGTTTAATGTCGTCAAACATAGTAGCTTTCTCCGACCTCAGCCAATTCCCAAAAGCATCGGACAGCTCCCGGGCATGTTCCAAAAAGGTGCTCTCCCGACCCTTGGTAACACCCCAGAACTTCAACCTGTACGTCTCTGGTTGTAGTTCGTATGCTCTCAGGACAGCCTCCTTGAGTTCCTCATAGATAATACAAGACTCTATAGGCAATGCATCATAAGCCTCGAGTCCCTTGCCCACAAGTCTAGAGGAAACAAGGGCTGCCCACTTCTCCCCAGGCCACTGGTGTTCCTGGCACTTCTTCTCGAATCTCATGAAAAATTCGGTTCATCAAATACAGGGACTAGCTTCAACAGGTGCGACAAAGACTGATCATGCCCACGATTCCAACCACCGAGACGTTGCCCTGTCGTTTCCACCCGAGTCTTCTCAAGATCGATATCTGCACGGTACCTGGTAGACTCAGCCTCCGACTGGGCTTTTATTCTCGCGAGTTCGAGATCAGTCTGTTGTTTAGCCTTAGCGAGTTCGAGATCAGCCTGTCGCTTAGCCTCTATCTTAGCGAGTTCGAGACGTTCCTCACGCTCAGCCTGCATCTTAGCCATCTCAAGCTGGAAGAGCATTTCTGTAGTGAAACCTTGAGGAGGAGGTGAAACTATTGGAGGCCCACCCAGCGATCCTAAACCACGCTGCCAGCGGCTATCGGCCTGCGGGAACGTACTAAACTCCGGCATCCTAGAGGTCCCGATGGGAGTAGAGTGGAGGGGGGGCTCGAGCAGAAGTCCCCGAGCACCCTCTCCACCCTGGACCTCACTAGCCGCCCCCAGTACGCAATGCCCTCAAATAGTTCTTCTTGATGCCATGAGCCACCTTAAGCCCCATGAGGGGAGCCAAACACTGTAGACCATACTTGCTAATTCCCTCTAGTCGATCAGCTGTTATAGGCACCTCCTAAAACTTCTTTGCGGCCTCCTCACTAGTTACTAACCCCCCTGGCATCTGCCCATCAGAGCCTGCATCATTCCCTGAACCCTCAGTATGATCTGATTCGTCTCCCATGGTGTCCACCAAAAAATTTCACGTTTATAAAAAAAAAAAAAAAAAAGTACCCAAGCTCCTATGTAGCACTATTCATTTGCCAAAAATGTCTGAAGACTCTCAAGTGCTATACTACTTTGCCAAAAAAAATCTAACGTGCCCACTATATTCCTCAATAAAACAAATTACCACAACAATCCTGCAATTATCTCTTAGTTCACAAGATCCTGGCAAGGTCGCCATTTGTTACGATCCAGGTTCTCAAAGACACAGGGCTCTTCAACATTGGACTAGATAATGGCAAAAAGCAACAACGGTAACACTAGATCCAACCCCTGCCTTAAACACTGGAAAACAAAACACCATTACCCCCCTGAGTCGTGCCTGGACAACGAGGTATCCTATGACTCGGTAACTGGTGCACACACACTAGGCTGACGCTCAATGAAACAGCCTATTCTCAAACAGTAAAAGATTACTCGATTATGTTACACAAAGAAAAGATAGTTAACGTGATTAATTAACGTTACGGTAGATACTCAAATAACTGGCACTCCTGTATTAAAGAAAGTGCAATGCTAGTCCTGCAACATCAACTGGAAACTTCTGAAATAAGTCTGATGCTGGGAAGATGTTCGTAAAGAATCTTGAACAATTATAATGCAGACTACGGGTCACAATAAATGCTAGGACATATAGTAATAATAGGCAGGCGAATAATAAAGACTGCGCAAAGGTAGTAATGCTCGACAACTAAAGAAATGCTTTGTGACACAACGCAACAGCCTACTCGGGTTGTGCAACTCAACAAGCTCGGCTCAAAAGTGCAGTGAATAATAATGCTGCATACATATAATAATGGGGCTTATCTCTAACCAGTGTCTGCTCAGTTAATAAAGTCTAGCTGGGGTATCAAGGCAGGGCAACAATGGGCGAGCATGCGGCTCATAGCCTAACGTTGTCCGAGAGTGGTATAATGAAGATTACGTTATATGACGGGGATGCTCTCTTGATAAATCTAGGTCTCTAGTACCTAGCTCTATCCTGGCGATCCCTCAGAAGTCAACACAAAGAGGCAGCACTATGTTGTGAGGGATAGGCTATGGCCCTCTCACACCACAGCTCTGTGCTCGCAAAGTAAACCAACCCGAAGACAACTTAGGCTCCCACAGTACCTGTCGATGTCGTGCAGAGCTTAGCTAACACTGCACACATCGGAGACGACACAGTAACCTTACCCCTAGTCTAGCTTTAGATAACCAAGAAGAATCACTCAACACCTTGCAAGGGAGACATATACCGGTCTACAACCTTCCCGAGAGAGGACACATACGGAAAAGTCCGTCTCTCTAAACCTCAATAAAGCATAATACCTCCTTAACCTAATACATGGAAATATCTGAGAGCTTCGCGTACAATACGACTGGTCGACGGTGAACGTCTATGCTGAAACCAGAAGGGATGTTCAGTTTAATAAAGATTAGAGAATGAGAAAGGAGAAGTCGAGAGAGAGAAATAGTATGCAAAGTAGCGAGTATGGGGGACAGAATTGCAAAGGATGTAGGCGATACGCGTGTCAGGCAAGCTCTGAGCTGGTAAAAAACATGAGGCAGCGACGGGAAGAGACTAGTTGACCACCCTGCCGCCAACGCCGTCAGCGCCCAAGCGAGCCGTGTCATAGCTCACCACGCTGCTGGGTGTACTCCTTCACACTCTCTCGCTCGCCTCCCACACAAGCAACATTTATATTATAGCGAATATAAAATATAAGGCGCGGCCACAGACCAAAACAAAGACCACTTCTAGAATGTCTGTGGCAACACGACACTAATGAAATAAAGCGGATCATTCTAGGACAACTGTAGCCTATCCCCCCATCCTGGCGAGCGCTAGCGAGCTGCAATGCCCCACGCAACCATTCTGCTAACGCCGGGAGGCGTCACAGGTGGTGGTGGCAGTGGCGGTGGTGGTGGTGGGGTGTGTGTGTGTGTGTGTGTGTGTGTGTGTGTGTGGCGTACCTTCTATGTGGTGGTTTGTTGTGTGTGTGTGTGTGTGTTCGTGGCACACCTTCTATATGGTGGTTTGTTGTGTGTGTGTGTTAGTGACACACCTTCTATGTGGTGGTTTGTTGTGTGTGTGTGTGTTGTGACGCCTCCCGGCGTTAGCAGAATGGTTGCGTGGGGCATTGCAGCTCGCTAGCGCTCGGCAGGATGGGGGGATAGGCTACAGTTGTCCTAGAATGATCTGCTTTATTTCATTAGTGTCGTGTTGCCACAGACAGTCTAGAAGTGGTCTTTGTTTTGGTCTGTGGCCGCGCCTTATATTTTATATTCGCTATAATATAAATGTTGCTTGTGTGGGAGGCGAGCGAGAGAGTGTGAAGGAGTACACCCAGCAGCGTGGGGAGCTATGACACGGCTCGCTTGGGCGCTGACAGCGTTGGCGGCCAGGTGGTCAACTAGTCCCTTCCCGTCGCTGCCTCGTGTTTTTTACCAGCTCAGAGCTTGCCTGACACGCGTATCACCTACATCCTTTGCAATTCTGTCCCCCATACTCGCTACTTTGCATACTATCTCTCTCGACTTCTCCTTTCTCATTCTCTAATCTTTATTAAACTCACCATCCCTTCTGGTTTCAGCATAGACGTTCACCGTCGACCAGTCGTATTGTACGCGAAGCTCTCAGATATTTCCATGTATTAGGTTAAGGAGGTATTATGCTTTATTGAGGTTTAGAGAGACGGACTTTTCCGTATGTGTCCTCTCTCGAGAAGGTTGTAGACCGGTATATGTCTCCCTTGCAAGGTGTTGAGTGATTCTTCTTGGTTATCTAAAGCTAGACTAGGGGTAAGGTTACTGTGTCGTTGTCTCCGATGTGTGCAGTGTTAGCTAAGCTCTGCACGACATCGACAGGTACTGTGGGAGCCTAACTTGTCTTCGGGTTTGTTTACTTTGCGAGCACAGCGCTGTGGTGTGAGAGGGCCATAGCCTATCCCTCGCAACATAGTGCTGCCTCTTTGTGTTGACTTCTGAGGGATCGCCAGGATAGAGCTAGGTACTAGAGACCTAGATTTATCAAGAGAGCATCTCCGTCATATAACGTAATCTTCATTATACCACCCTTGGACAACGTTAGGCTACGAGCCGCATGCTCGCCCATTGTTGCCCAGCCTTGATACCCCAGCTAGACTTTATTAACTGAGCAGACACTGGTTAGAGATAAGCCCCATTATTATATGTATGCAGCATTATTATTCACTGCACTTTTGAGCCGAGGTTGTTGTTGAGTTGCACAACCCGAGTAGGCTGTTGCGTTGTGTCACAAAGCATTTCTTTAGTTGTCGAGCATTACTACCTTTGCGCAGTCTTTATTATTCGCCTGCCTATTATTACTATATGTCCTAGCATTTATTGTGACCCATAGTCTGCATTATAATTGTTCAAGATTCTTTACGAACATCTTCCCAGCATCAGACTTATTTCAGAAGTTTCCAGTTGATGTTGCAGGACTAGCATTGCACTTTCTTTAATACAGGAGTGCCAGTTATTTGAGTATCTACCGTAACGTTAATTAATCACGTTAACTATCTTTTCTTTGTGTAACATAATCGAGTAATCTTTTACTGTTTGAGAATAGGCTGTTCCATTGAGTGTCAGCCTAGTGTGTGTGCACCAGTTACCGAGTCATAGGATACCTCATTGTCCAGGCACGACTCAGGGGGGTAATGGTGTTTTGTTTTCCAGTGTTTAAGGCCGGGGTTGGATCTAGTGTTACCGTTGTTGCTTTTTGCCATTATCTAGTCCAATGTTGAAGAGCCCTGTGTCTTTGAGAACCTGGATCGTAACAGTGTGTGTGTGGCGTACCTTCTATGTGGTGGTTTGTTGTGTGTGTGTGTGTGTGTTAGTGGCACACCTTCTATGTGGTGGTTTGTTGTGTGTGTGTGTTAGTGGCACACCTTCTATGTGGTGGTTTGTTGTGTGTGTGTGTTAGTGGCACACCTTCTATGTGGTGGTTTGTTGTGTGTGTGTGTTAGTGGCACACCTTCTATGTGGTGGTTTGTTGTGTGTATGTGTTAGTGGCACACCTTTTATGTGGTGGTTTGTTGTGTGTGTGTTAGTGGCACACCTTCTATGTGGTGGTTTGTTGTGTGTGTGTGTTAGTGGCACACCTTCTATGTGGTGGTTTGTTGTGTGTGTGTTAGTGGCACACCTTCTATGTGGTGGTTTGTTGTGTGTGTGTGTTAGTGGCACACCTTCTATGTGGTGGTTTGTTGTGTGTATGTGTGTGTGTGTGTTAGTGGCACACCTTCTGTGTGGTGGTTTGTTGTGTGTGTGTGTTAGTGGCACACACTCTATGTGGTGGTTTGTTGTGTGTGTGTGTTAGTGGCACACCTTCTATGTGGTGGTTTGTTGTGTGTGTGTGTTAGTGGCACACCTTCTATGTGGTGGTTTGTTGTGTGTGTGTTAGTGGCACACACTATGTGTTGGTTTGTTGTGTGTGTGTGTTAGTGGCACACCTATGTGGTGGTTTGTTGTGTGTGTGTGTTAGTGGCACACCTTCTATGTGGTGGTTTGTTGTGTGTGTGTGTTAGTGGCACACCTTCTATGTGGTGGTTTGTTGTGTGTGTGTGTTAGTGGCACACCTTCTATGTGGTGGTTTGTTGTGTGTGTGTTAGTGGCACACACTCTATGTGGTGGTTTGTTGTGTGTGTGTGTTAGTGGCACACCTATGTGGTGGTTTGTTGTGTGTGTGTGTTAGTGGCACACCTATGTGGTGGTTTGTTGTATGTGTGTGTTAGTGGAACACCTTCTATGTGGTGGTTTGTTGTGTGTGTGTGTGTTAGTGGCACACCTTCTATGTGGTGGTTTGTTGTGTGTGTTTGTTAGTGGCACACCTTCTATGTGGTGGTTTGTTGTGTGTGTGTGTTAGTGGCACACCTTCTATGTGGTGGTTTGTTGTGTGTATGTGTTAGTGGCACACCTTCTATGTGGTGGTTTGTTGTGTGTGTGTGTTAGTGGCACACCTTCTATGTGGTGGTTTGTTGTGTGTGTGTTAGTGGCACACACTCTATGTGTTGGTTTGTTGTGTGTGTGTGTTAGTGGCACACCTATGTGGTGGTTTGTTGTGTGTGTGTGTTAGTGGCACACCTTTTATGTGGTGGTTTGTTGTGTGTGTGTTAGTGGCACACACTCTATGTGGTGGTTTGTTGTGTGTGTGTGTTAGTGGCACACCTTCTATGTGGTGGTTTGTTGTGTGTGTGTGTTAGTGGCACACCTTCTATGTGGTGGTTTGTTGTGTGTGTGTTAGTGGCACACACTCTATGTGGTGGTTTGTTGTGTGTGTGTGTTAGTGGCACACCTATGTGGTGGTTTGTTGTGGGTGTGTGTTAGTGGCACACCTTCTATGTGGTGGTTTTTTGTGTGTGTGTGTTAGTGGCACACCTTCTATGTGGTGGTTTGTTGTGTGTGTGTGTTAGTGGCACACCTTCTATGTGGTGGTTTGTTGTGTGTATGTGTTAGTGGCACACCTTCTATGTGGTGGTTTGTTGTGTGTGTGTGTTAGTGGCACACCTTCTATGTGGTGGTTTGTTGTGTGTGTGTGTTAGTGGCACACCTTCTATGTGGTGGTTTGTTGTGTGTGTGTGTGTATAATAATAATAATAATAATCGGTTTATTTCGAGCCGGCAGCCAATGAGGCTGAAAATACACAATTCTTAACCTAATTTATCCTAAGTAGTCAACAGATTTGACTCTGGCTGCCACAAGGGCGCCTACATACCCCAAGAAGGGGTAGGATGTGGGCAGGGAACCAGGTGGAACCCAGAGGTGGCGCATCCACACCTAACCTCCACAGTCCGGAAAGTTTTTGACAGAAACCTCACCGGCAGGTAGCTGGGATCGAACCCGCGCTACCTGGGTCAAGCGACTAGAGTATGGTGACTTAGTGCGCTCGGCCACTGTGACCGTATGTGTGTGTGTGTGTGTGTGTGTGTGTGTGTATTAGTGGCGTACCTTCTATGACAGTTGTTTTCTACACAAAAGCAGGCAAAAAACTGCAGCAGAAACGATTCATTGGAACTCCGATGGAGGCGCTGCGCAAAACTGACGTTTACGCTAACTCGGATAATGCTTGTTTCTCAGTATACCAAACATATATTTTCATTCTTTTTTGCACTTATCTACTCGGCACTATCCCCCAAATAAAAATTAACGGCCAAAGTAATTTTACGAGACCCTTCGAAAATGCGATATTTCGACAGTACGGTACGGACCTGTGGACTTTTTGAGCGGTCAAATCAC
This sequence comes from Paralithodes platypus, assembly GCA_032716605.1. Taxonomy (NCBI): domain Eukaryota; kingdom Metazoa; phylum Arthropoda; class Malacostraca; order Decapoda; family Lithodidae; genus Paralithodes; species Paralithodes platypus. Next base: position 70,834,649 of record CM064492.1, on the reverse strand, counting down.
GACCGACGAAATTGAGTTGCATACACCCTAGGATTGCTCAGGCTGAGTGTAGGTCAGTAGCAAAAATATTTTTTAACTCCAAGCACATTTGCACCGAGGGCAGGGCTTACAAGTTTGGCATTTTCGCCAATTGTGCCGTACATTTGATAAGAAAATGCATATGCGAAGCCTAATCGACCTTATACCTCCTCAAATACCCAGGTAGATGTCCTTCTCAAGCTGAAAAGGGTTACCAAGTGTATTCTAATGTTACAAGCTACACGAAAGCAGGCAGACAACCGCAGCAGAAGCGATTCATTCAAACTCCGATGGAGGTGCTGCGCAAAACTGACGTTTACGCTAACTCGGATAATGCTTGTTTCTCAGTATACCAAGTATATATTTTCATTCTTTTTTGCACTCATCTACTTGGCACTATTCCCTAAGTAAAAATTAACGGCCAAAGTAATTCTAAGAGACCCTTCGAAAATGCGATATTTCGACAGGTACGGACCTGTGCACTTTTGAGCGGTCAAATCACGACCGACGAAATTGAGTTGCATACACCCTAGGATTGCTCAGGCTGAGCGTAGGTTAGTAGCAAAAATATTTTTAAATTCTAAGCATATTTGCACCTAGGGCAGGGCTTACAAGTTTGGCATTTTCGCCAATTGTGCCGTACATTTGCTAACAAAATGCGTATGCGAATCCTTATCGACCTTATACCTCCTCAAATATCCAGGTAGATGTCCTTCTCAAACTGAAAAGGGTTGACCAGAGTATTCCAATGTTACAAGCTACACGAAAGCAGGCAGAAAACAGCAGCAGAAACTATTCATTTAAACTCCGATGGAGGCGCTGCGCAAAACTGACGTTTACGCTAACTCGGATAATGCTTGTTTCTCAGTATACCAAATATATATTTTCATTCTTTTTTGCACTTATCTACTCGGCACTATTCCTCCCCCCCCCCCCACCCCCAAGTAAAAATTAACGGCCAAAGTCATTTTACGAGACCCTTCGAAAATGCGATATTTCGACAGGTGGACTTTTGAGCGGTCAAATCACGACAGACGAAATTGAGTTGCATACACCCTAGGATTGCTCAGGCTGAGCGTAGGTTAGTAGCAGAAATATGTTTTAATTCTAAGCATATTTGCACCTAGGGCAGGGCTTACAAGTTTGGCATTTTCGCCAATTGTGCCGTACATTTGCTAACAAAATGCGTATGCGAAGCCTTATCGACCTTATACCTCCTCAAATATCCAGGTACAGTAGATGTCATTCTGAAACTGAAAAGGGTTGACCAGAGTATTCTAATGTTACAAGCTACACGAAAGCAGGCAGAAAACCGCAACAGAAGCGATTCATTTATACTCCGATGGAGGCGCTGCGCAAAACTGACGTTTACGCTAACTCGGATAATGCTTGTTTCTCAGTATACTAAATATATATTTTCATTCTTTTTTGCACTTATCTACTCGGCACTATCCCCCAAGTAAAAATTAACGGCCAAAGTACAGTAAACCCTCGCAATCTCGGACTAATTGGGGGGAGACCCAGTCCGAGATGACCGAAAATCCGAGATGTCCGGAGTCCGGCTTGTGTCCGACCTAACAGAGGATAAAATCCGACCTAACCAATGTACGTCCGAGGCAACAATGAACTCGGAGACTACGGAAAAAATCCGACCTCAAGAGAGAAGTCCGCATCAACCTAGAAAACTAAGACAACCCTATTCGAACCCTATAATCTGTAATAGAAAACACAGTACATGTATTTTAGTTTTACAATATGTATTGTACAGTAGGCTATATTACATTTACCCCTTCATAGCTCTTGTCTGTAGTCTTGATGTCCTCCCTCCCCCCTCCCCAACACTACATTAATTACTGCAGCATCTCCTTTTCACCCCCCACCTCCATCTCACTGTTCTTCTCCACCTCACTGTCCTTCTCCACCCCACTGTTCTTCTCCACCCCACTGTCCTTCTCCACCCCACTGTCCTTCTCCACCTCACTGTCCTTCTCCACCCCACTGCCCTTCTCCACCTCACTGTCCTCCACCCCACTGTCCTTCTCCACCTCACTGTCCTTCTCCACCCCACTGTCCTTCTCCACCTCACTGTCCTTCTCCACTGTCCTTCTCCACTCACTGCCTTCCCCACTGTCCTTCTCCACTTCACTGTCCTTCTCCACCTCACTGTCCTTCTCCACCTCACTGTCCTTATCCACCTCACTGTTCTTCTCCATCTCACTGTTCTTCTCCACCTCACTCCCCTTCTCACTGTCCTCCTTCACCTCACTGTTCTTCTCCACCTCAATGTCCATCGCACTGTTCTTCTCCACCTCACTGTTCTTCACACCCCCACTCTTAGGACCATACCCCTTGCCTGTCATGGAACCCTTACATTTACCCTTACCCACACTGTCCTTCTCCACCTCACAAACAATGTCAGGTTCAGGTATATCCATGGGCACAGGCGTGCTACTCATTAATTCATCCAAATCCATGTCCAAGTCTGAGAGTGGCAGTGTCTACAGTGCTCCACGATGTGCTAGCAACTGAGGACACACTTGGGAGAGAGGAGGTGCTGGCAACTGAAGCTACACTGTGGAGGGAGATGGTGCTAGCAAGCGACACCCCACTGGTAGCAGACGAAGTACGAACTCTGGAAGGAGCAGAGGGTACAAAGAAGGAGCTGATTTTCTGTTGTTTTTTCCGATTAAGGTGTGCCCTCTGTATATGGAATCGACCATTACGCAGTGGTTCATATAGGGACTGCAACTTTGGGTCACCTACTTGAGTCAGAAACTGAAGAATGGTGTCAAAGGAGTCTAGGGCATGCGAGACTGATATCTTGGCCCCCTCTGTCTCTTCGTCCGACTCATCCTGGGTCTCTTCCTCGGCTACCCCTAACACCTCGGCTGCAATTTGTTCATCAGTCTTATGCTCGTGTCCAGGTAGGTCTCTATCCTCTTGCAGCCAGTCGTCAACTTCTTCTTCGGGGAGGTCACCCTGGTTATCTTGGTTCAAGAGGTTCCTGAAGTCAGCTGCCCCAAACCCTTCAAAACCCGGATCTTGCACCTTCGGGATATTTAAGACCTTGGTCCACCCATTCTTCAGTGTGTTGAAAGAAACTTCTCACCACGCCTCTGCCCAATTGTAGATGCAGTCTTTCAGGGTATACTGCTTCAGTTTTTGTAGAGATTTCTTCCCGCGTGTATCCACATAACCCTCTTCGTCCATCCCATCTTCTATGATGACAAGGCATTGCTCCAGGAACTTCCTTTGTAACGCCTTTTGCAAGCTTCAATTATTCCTTGGTCCATAGGCTGAATAACACTTGTGGTATTAGGAGGCAGGAACATGGTCTTAATTTTGCCGTTGGCACTCTCCAGTTTCGTGGTACAAGGGTGGGCAGGTGCGTTGTCGAGCAAGAAGATGGCAACCGCTTCGTCATAGGGTACACCATACACTCGATTCTGGAACGAGCGAACGTCGGGTACAAATCTCTTGTGAAAGAAATCCTCAGTGATTACCTGGTTATACCAAGCTTTCTTTGATCCATAATAGTCGACTGGGAGTTGCTTGTTAATGATGAGGTCCTTAATTACTCACGGCTTCTGAGATTTTCCGACGATTGTAGGGGTCACACGGTGGCTTGCGTCGGCATTAGCACAACAAAGCACTGAAATGCGCTCCTTCACAGTTTTGTGGCCAGGTGTTGACGTGATTTCTCGGTGGGCCTGTGTGTTGGAGGGTAGAGAACGCCAATACAAGCCAGTCTCGTCACCGTTATAGAGTTACCAATGTTGAAGGTGTTCCTCGGTTATAAGGGCGTGGAAGCGTTCAGTGAAGGGTTCTATGGCCGAAGTATCGGCGCTTAAAATTTCACCACAAATACTCCGGTTTGTGAGGCCATGGCGGTTTCAGAACCTCCACAACCACCCCTCGCTAGCCTTGAAGTTTGGGTGATGAAGATGCTGTCCGAAGCGTTCTACTGCATGTTGTATCTCGATGCCTCTCACTGGTACGCCCTCAGCACGAAGTTGTCTGTACCACTTCAGCACTGCGTCGTCGATTTCTTGATAGGCTAGCTTGGCCTTGCGAAAGATCTTGGCGGTAGAAGGACCATGAAGCACAGCTGTGCCATGATGCCGGACTTTTTCCTTGTCTCGGATGAAGTCGTAGATTGTCGATCTGCCTAAGCTATACTTCTCCTGAAGTTGCTTGGCTTTCATCAGACTGTCCAGATCCTTTAACATCTGTAGCTTTGTTTCTAGTGATACAGAAGTCACCTTACGCTTAGGCTTATCCTTGGGAGGCATGGTGAACAAAATAAATGGCACGCGTCGATGTGTAACACAACAGAGCTTGGTGCGGACTGACGCTCCCAGCCTCCCACGCTCGGTCCCCGGATGCAAGATGGCGTCGGACCTCCCTTCTGTTTCTCGGATATTCACCCTTATTGTCCGGTGATGTGGGGTCGTCATCCGACACGTCATCCTTTGTCGGACACCGTTACGACACATTTCGGAAATATTAGAGATATCAGAGGACGGTTATGACGGACATTTTCCGAATACTTATATAAAGTCCGACAACGTCAGACTGTCAGAACGATGACGGAAATGTCCGATATACGGAAGTGCATGTCCGAGAGGCCGTAGCCAGTCCGACTAGTATGGGTTTCCGACTTCTAGAGGTCCGAGATGGCGAAGGTTTACTGTAATTTTACGAGACCCTTCAAAAATGCGATATTTCAACAGGAACGGACCTGTGGACTTTTTGAGCGGTCAAATCACGACCGACGAAATTCAGTTGCATACACCCTAGGATTGGTCAGGCTGAGCGTAGGTCAGTAGCAAAAATATGTTTTAATTCTAAGCATATTTGCACCTAGGGCAGGGCTTACAAGTTTGGCATTTTCGCCAATTGTGCCGTACATTTGCTAACAAAATGTGTATGCGAAGCCTAATCGACCTTATACCTCCTCAAATATCCAGGTAGGTGTCCTTATCAAACTGAAAAGGGTTGACCAGAGTATTCTAAAGTTACAAGCTACACGAAAGCAGGCAGAAAACCGCTGCAGAAGCTATTCTTTTAAACTCCGATGGAGGCGGTGCGCAAAACTGAAGTTTACGCTAACTCGGATAATGTTTGTTTCTCAGTATACCAAATATATATTTTCATTCTTTTTTACACTTATCTACTCGTCACTATCCCCCAAGTAAAAATTAACAGCAGCCAAAGTAATTTTATGAGACCCTTCGAAAATGCGATATTTCGACAGGTACGGACCTGTGGACTTTTGAGCGGTCAAATCACGACCGACGAAATTGAGTTGCATACACCCTAGGATTGCTCAGGCTGAGCGTAGGTCAGTAGCAAAAATATTTTTTAATTCCAAGCTCATTTGCACCTAGGGCAGGGCTTACAAGTTTGGCATTTTCGCCAATTGTGCCGTAAATTTGCTAACAAAATGCGTATGCAAAGCCTAATCGACCTTATACCTCCTCAAATATCCAGGTAGATGTCCTTCTCAAACTGAAAAGGGTTGACCAGAGTATTCTAATGTTACAAGCTACGCGAAAGCGGGCAGAAAACCGCAGCAGAAGCTATTCTTTTAAACTCCGATGGAGGCGCTGCGCAAAACTGACGTATACGCTAACTCAGATAATGCTTGTTTCTCAGTATACCAAATATATATTTTCATTCTTTTTTACACTTATCTACTCGGCACTATCCCCCAAGTAAAAATTAACGGCCAAAGTAATTTTACGAGACCCTTCGAAAATGCGATATTTCGACGAACGGTCAAATCATGACCGACGAAATTGAATTGCATACACCCTAGGATTGCTCAGGCTGATTGTAGGTCGGTAGCAAAATATTTTTTTATTTCTAAGCTCATTTGCACCTAGGGCAGGGCTTACAAGTTTGGCATTTTCACCAATTGTGCCGTACATTTGCTAACAAAATGCGTATGCGAAGCCTAATCGACCTTATACCTCCTCAAATATCCAGGTAGATGTCCTTCTCAAACTGAAAAGGGTTGACCAGTGTATTCTAATGGTACAAGCTACACGAAAACAGGCAGAAAACCGCAGCAGAAGCTATTCTTTTATACTCCGATGGAGGCGCTGCGCAAAACTGACGTTTACGCTAACTCGGAAAATGCTTGTTTCTCAGTATACCAAATATATATTTTCATTCTTTTTTGCACTTATCTACTCGGCACTATCCCCTAAGTAAATATTAACGGCCAAAGTAATTTTACGAGACCCTTCGAAAATGCGATATTTCGACCTGTGCAGTTTTGAGCGGTCAAATCACGAAAGACCAAATTGAGTTGCATACACCCTAGGATTGCTCAGGCGAAGCGTAGGTCAGTAGCAAAAATATTTTTTAATTCTAAGCATATTTGCACCTTGGGCAGGGCTTGAAAGTTTGGCATTTTCGCCAATTGTGCCGTACATTTGCTAACAAAATGCGTATGCGAAGCCTAAACGACCTTCTACCTCCTCAAATATCGAGGTAGATATCCTTCTCAAACTGAAAAGGGTTGACCAGAGTATTCTAATGTTACAAGCTACACGAAAGCAGGCAGAAAACCGCAGCAGAAGCTATTCTTTTAAACTCCGATGGAGGCGCTGCGCAAAACTGACGTTTACGCTAACTCGGATAATGCTTGTTTCTTAGTATACCAAATATATATTTTCATTCTTTTTTGCACTTATCTACTCGGCACTATCCCCCAAGTAAAAATTAACGGCCAAAGTAATTTTACGAGACACTTCGAAAATGCGTTATTTCGACAGGTACGGACGGACCTGTGGACTTTTGAGCGGTCAAATCACGACCGACGAAAATGAGTTCATTACACCCTAGGATTGCTCAGGCTGAATGTAGGTCAGCAGCAAAAATATGTTTTAATTCTAAACATATTTGCACCTAGGGCAGGGCTTAGAAGTTTGGCATTTTCGCCAATTGTGCCGTACATTTGCTAACAAAATGTGTATGCGAAGCCTAATCGACCTTATACCTCCTCAAATATCCAGGTAGATGTCATTCTCAAACTGAAAAGGAATGACCAGAGTATTCTAATGTTACAAGCTACACGAAAGCAGGCAAAAAACCGCAGCAGAAGCGATTCATTTAAACTCCAATGGAGGCGCTGCGCAAAACTGACGTTTACGCTAACTCGGATAATGCTTGTTTCTCAATATACCAAATATATATTTTCATTCTTTTTTGCACTTAGCTACTCGGCACTAATCCCCAAGTAAAAATTAACGGCCAAAGTAATTTTATGAGACCCTTCGAAAATGCGATATTTCGACAGGTGGACTTTTGAGCGGTCAAATCACGACCGACGAAAATGAGTTGCATACACCCTAGGATTGCTCAGGCTGAGCGTAGGTCAGTAGCAAAAATATTTTTTAATTCTAAGCATATTTGCACCTAGGGCAGGGCTTACAAGTTTGGCATTTTCGCAAATTGTGCCGTACATTTGCTAACAAAATGCGTATGCGAAGCCTAATCGCCCTTATACCTCCTCAAATATCCAGGTAGATGTCCTTCTCAAACTAAAAAGGGTTGACCAGAGTATTCTAATGTTACAAGCTACACGAAAGCAGGCAGAAAACCGCAGCAGAAGCGATTCTTTTAAACTCCGATGGAGGGGCTGCGCAAAACTGACGTTTACGCTAACTCGGATAATGCTTGTTTCTCAGTATACCAAATATATATTTTCATTCTTTTTTGCACTTACCTACTCGGCACTATCCCCCAAGTAAAAATTAACGGTCAAAGTAATTTTACGAGACCCTTCGAAAATGCGATATTTCGACAGGTGGACTTTTGAGCGGTCAAATCACGACCGACGAAAATGAGTTGCATACACCCTAGGATTGCTCAGGCTGAGTGTGGGTCAGTAGCAAAAATATTTTTTAATTCTAAGCATATTTGCACCTAGGGTAGGGCTTACAAGTTGGGCAGGGCTTACAAGTTTGGCATTTTCGCCAATTGTGCCGTACATTTGCTAACAAAATGCGTATGCGAAGCCTATTCGACCTTATACCTCCTCAAATATCCAGGTAGATGTCCTTCTCAAGCTGAAAAGGGTTGACCAGAGTATTCTAATGTTACAAGCTACACGAAAGCAGGCAGAAAACTGCAGCAGAAGCTATTCTTTTAAACTCCGATGGAGGCGCTGCGCAAAACTGACGTTTACGCTAACTCGGATAATGCTTGTTTCTCAGTATACCAAATATATATTTTCATTCTTTTTTGCACTTATCTACTCGGCACTATCCCCCAAGTAAAAATTAACGGCCAAAGTAATTTTAAGAGACCCTTCGAAAATGCGATATTTCGACAGGCACGGACCTGTGGACTTTTGAGCGGTCAAATCACGACCGACGAAAATGAGTTGCATACACCCTAGGATTTCTCAGGCTGAGCGAAGGTCAGTAGCAAAAATATTTTTTAATTCTAAGCATATTTGCACCTAGGGCAGGGCTTACAAATTTGGCATTTTCGCCAATTGTGCCGTACATTTGCTAACAAAATGCGTATGCGAAGCCTAATCGACCTTGTACCTCCTCAAATATCCAGGTAGATGTCCTTCTCAAACTGAAAAGGGTTGACCAGAGTATTCTTATGTTACAAGCTAGACGAAAGCAGGCAGAAAACAGCAGCAGAAGCGATTCATTTAAACTTCGATGGAGGCGCTGCGCAAAACTGACGTTTACGCTAACTCGGATAATGTTTGTTTCTCAGTATACCAAATATATATTTTCATTCTTTTTTACACTTATCTACTCGGCACTATCCCCCAAGTAAAAATTAACAGCCAAAGTAATTTTACGAGACCCTTCGAAAATGCGATATTTCGACGAACGGTCATATCACGACAGACGAAATTGAGTTGCATACACCCTAGGATTGCTCAGGCTGAGTGTAGGTCAGTAGCAAAAATATTTTTTAATTCTAAGCTCATTTGCACCTAGGGCAGGGCTTACAAGTTTGGTATTTTCGCCAATTCTGCCGTACAATTGCTAACAAAATGCGTATGCGAAGCCTTATCGACCTTATACCTCCTCAAATATCCAGGTAGATGTCCTTCTCAAACTGAAAAGGGTTGACCAGAGTATGCTAATGTTACAAGCTAAACGAAAGCAGGCAGAAAACCGCAGCAGAAGCGATTGATTTATATTCGATGGAGGCGCTGCGCAAAACTGACGTTTACGCTAACTCGGATAATGCTTATTTGTCAGTATACCAAATATATATTTTCATTCTTTTTGCATTTATCTACTCGGCACTATCCCCCAAGAAAAAATTAATGGCCAAAGTAATTTTACGAGACCCTTCGAAAATGCGATATTTCGACAGGTACGACGGACCTGTGGACTTTTGAGCGGTCAAATCATGACCGACGAAATTGAGTTGCATACACCCTAGGATTGCTCAGGCTGAGCGTAGGTCAGTAGGAAAAATATGTTTTTAATTCTAAGCCCATTTGCACCTAGGGCAGGGTTTACAAGTTTGGTATTTTCGCCAATTGTGCCGTACATTTGCTAACAAAATGCGTATGCGAAGCCTAATCGACCTTATAGCTCCTCAAATATCAAAGTAGATGTCCTTCTCAAGCTGAAAAGGGTTTACTAAAATTTTATCATGCTATAATCTACACGAAAGCAGGCGGAAACCCGCAGCAGAAGCGATTCATTGGAACTCCGATGGAGGCGCTGCGCAAAACTGACGTTTACGCAAACTCGGATGATGCTGGTTTCTCATTATACCAAATATATATTTTCGTTCTTTTTTGCAATTATCTACTCCGCACTATCCCCCGAGTAAAAATTAATGGCCAAAATAATTTATCGAGAATCTTTGAAAATGCGATATTTCCACTGGTACGGACGGACCTGTGAACATTTTGAGCGGTCAAATCACGACCGACGAAATTGAGTTGCATACACCCTAGGATTGCTCAGGGTGGGCTTAGGTCAGTAGCATTTTTTTTTTTTAATTCTAAGCACATTTGTACCCAGGGCAGGGCTTACAAGTTTGGGATTTTCGACAATTGTGCAGTACATTAGCTAACAAAATGCGTATGCGAAGCTTAATCGGCCTTATACCTCCTCAAATATCTAGGTAGATATCCTTCTCAAGCTGAAAAGGGTTGGCTAGAGAATTCTAATGCTATAATCTACATGAAAGCAGGCAGAAAACCGCAGCAGAAGCGATTCATTGGAACTCCGATGGAGGCCCTGCGCAAAACTGACGTTTACGCAAACTCGGATAAAGCTTGTTTCTCAGTATACCAAATAAATATTTTCATTCTTTTTTTTACTTATCTACTCAGCACTATCCCCAAAAGTAAAAATTAACGGCTCAAATAATTTATCGAGAACCTTTGAAATTGCGATATTTCCACAGGTACAGACCTGTGAACATTTTGAGCGGTCAAATCACGACCGACGAAATTGAGTTGCATACACCCTAGGATTGCTCAGGCTGAGCTTAGGTCAGTAGCAAAAATATGTTTTAATTCTAAGCACATTTGCACCCAGGGCGGGGCTTACAAATTTGGCATTTTCGACAATTGTGCAGTACATTAGCTAACAAAAGGCGTATGCGAAGCCTAATCGACCTTATACCTCCTCAAATATCTAGGTAGATTTCCTTCTCAAGCTGAAAAGGGTTGACTAGAGTATTCTAATCCTATAATCTATACGAAAGCAGGCAGAAAACCGCAGCAGAAGCGATTCATTGGAACTCCGATGGAGGCGCTGCGCAAAACTGACGTTTACGTAAACTCGGACAATGCTTGTTTCTCAGTATACCAAATATATATTTCCATTCTTTTTTGCACTTTTCTACTCGGCACTATCCCCCAAGTAAAAATTAACGGGCAAAATAATTTTTCGATAACCTTCGAAAATGCGATATGTCCACAGGTACGGTATGGACATTTTGAGCGGTCAAATCACGACCAACGAAATAGAGTTGCATACACCCTAGGATTGCTCAAGCTGAGCTTAGGCCAGTAGCAGAAAGTGCTTTTAATTCTAAGCACATTTGCACCCAGGGCAGGGCTTACAAGTTTGGCAATTTCGACAATTGTGCAGTACATTAGCTAACAAAATGCGTATGCGAAGCCTAATTGACCTTATACCTCCTCATATATCTAGGTAGATGCCCTTCTCAAGCTGAAAACGGTTGACTAGAGTATTCTAATGCTATAATCTACACGAAAGCAGGCAGAAAACCGCAGCAGAAGCGGTTCATTGGAACTCCGATGGAGGCGCTGCGTAAAACTGACGTTTACGCAAACTCGGATAATGCTTGTTTCTCAGTATACCAAATGTACATTTTCATTCTTTTTTACAATTTTTCTACTCGGGACTATCCCCATAGGACCTCAGAGGCTATCAACCCTTCTGGATTATTAAGCCAGCACACTGTAAGGCAAGAATAGCATCAGGAGTGGAGCCAATTTTCAAGAACTCCAGTCCCTTGTCCTTATTAGATAGTCGTTGAGCTACACTCGACCCGTGTTGGTCACATCTTCTCAAAACTATAATTCATAGCTTCGAAACTTTGTGAATAGACTATAAAGCCTATAACAATATTTAACTGAAGCCTCGGTCTAGGTAGAATCAACAAAGCATGCCTAACAATATCAAAAGTTAAGAAACTAACTTAAGTATACCAAACACCGATCTTCTATTCTATCTATTGCCCGACGCCGTGATCCCCGAAAGGGTGGCCACGAACGAACCGCCCCCATGCACCTCTGTCCCCAGTCAGTCGACGCCCCTCCCCCCAACCAGCACCGCCTTCGTTCATATACTTCCTCACTCCATCCTTCCACCTCTCTTTCGGTCTACCTCTCCCTCTCTGTCCCTCCACCTCGCTCTCGTACACCCTCTTAGTCATTCTCTCGCTTTCCATACGTTCCATATGGCCGAACCATCTCAAGTTGTTCCTTTTCACACTTTCCAGCACATCTACCTCCACACCACACCTCCTTCTTACTTCCTCATTAGTCTGTCTATCCCTCCATCGATCTTACATATAAATATTTTATACATTATCAAGTTATCAACATTAATCAATTGTCATGATAAAAAAATACTCAGATTTTCTCTATGCAAATATTTTCCACAAACAGGAATAAAAACAAGCTGACAAAAGCATCACCAACAGCAACAAGTGACCCCAATACCACCAACCATTCATTCCCGTCATCAAACTGTCGTGGTATAACATATGACCATCATTATATCCAGGAACACATCACCGGCAGTACCCTCCTTTCTGAGTGACTGAGGTACTAACACAGGACCACTAATAGTTTCCATAAAGAGGCACGAGACTAAAGGCTGCACTCTGTATCGGTCATGAGAAAATAACTCCATTATTAGAATGGTCAGTGTCTGCTAAGAAGTTTGGGCTCAGCAGGCTATGCCATCACATTTCGTATTGTCTTATTTATGTACTGATTACATAGTATGGCAATAAATTTTTATTATTACTAATAACTAGACTAGCCTGTCATAATTTTATTATTAAATTTGCATAGAGTAAAATAATATAGCTATAGTATAGATGATCATCATCATCATGCTAAGTATTGAACCTGACCAGTAAAGGATCATCTAGATCACATACAATAATCGAGTTTATCAGTTGCTAATATACTCATACAACGCAACGCCCCAAATGTAAGTATGTTAAAGTGTGTGTGTGTCTGTGTCTGTGTGTGTGTGTGTGTGTGTGTGTGTGTGTGTGTGTGTGTGTTACTCAGTTACTTGTTCGTCAAGGGGAATCCACGCAATGCGAGCTAAGCTCATTATTATCGCGCCTCCTTAACTGGGAATGTATTGCGTGAAATGCATGTTAAGTGTTTTATGTACTGTTGGAATGGCTGTGGATGTGTGTGTAGTCTGTAGTTTTAGCCAATTGGCGACATTGGAAACGAAGGCTTAGGGTGGATCTGTTTGGTACCATTCTCACTTTAGACGGTACCGTCTCGCCCGAAGGCTTAGGTAGCCGTCAGCTTAGGTGAACCATATGATACCCATCTCGCCTTGTACCATTTTTGCCAACCCCAGATGGGACGTCACAACGTCGTCCACTTATTCCAGGTACCTATTTACAGCTAGGTGAACTGAGGCTAACACATGAAAGGAGACAAGCCCAATTTGTCTCCGCCCGGTCTGGGATTGAACCCCCGACCCCTCGTGTGTGAGACGAGAGCTCTACCTACTAGGCTACGGGCTGTGTGCGTGTGTGTGTGTGTGTGTGTGTGTGTGTGTGTGTGTGTGTGTGTGTGTGTGTGTGTGTGTGTGTGTGTGTGTGTGTGTGTGCGTGCGTGTGTTTTCACAGAGCTTTAAACCTCCCCCCCCCCCCCCCCCGACCCTCCCCCGCCATCACCCCACCCCACACTGCCCCTCCTCTTCGAAACAAATGTATACATTTTTCGGTAGGGAATACTGGCCGAAGGGCGATTTCTCCTAAATTACGGGCTAGCTGTAGCTCGTTGGAGAATATAGACACCTAAATGGCACGAACGGTTTGAAAACTGACAAAGAATCTGAGCAAAATGTCTTAAAATCACCAAATTAATGAGGCCAACGTCTTAAAATCGCAAAACTAACGGGGCTAAACATGAGGGAGAAGGGGTCCAGAAACAAGTCCTTAGTGACTGGGACAGTACATATGCCTTAACCCCATTCTTCACATTTCCTACCACTATGCCTTTCTTCCCCACCTCCTCCTCGTAGAACGCCACCATCTCCATCACCACCAACACCTCCATCCTTCTCCATCACCACCACAAACCACACCACCACCACTCACATCACCACCACTCCCATACTCACCACCATCACCACTACCACCTCCACCACCACTCACATCACCACAACTCCCATACTCACCACCACCATCACCTCCATTACCACTGCCACCTCCACCACCACTCACACCACCACCACTCACATCACCACAACTCCCATACTCACCACCATCACCTCCATTACCACTACCACCTCCACCACCACTCACATCACCACCACTCCCATACTCACCACCATCACCTCCATTACCACTACCACCTCCACCACCACTCACATCACCACAACTCCCATACTCACCACCATCACCTCCATTACCACTACCACCTCCACCATTCACACCACCTCATCCACCATCAGCACCACCACCACCCTCCACCTATCACCAACCTACAACACAACTTCAGCAATAACTTTCTAACTTGGCTCTACTCTCAGGATTACATTTCCAAGACCCGTGAGCACCTTTTTAGCAAACTTTATTGCGCGATTGATTCCCGCACATCTAAAAACTTTCAAAATAATGTGAGTAATTATACAAACTTTTGTGTGTAAGACCTAGAGAATTTGCATTTAAATATTTCAAAATGGTTCATGTACAGCTAGTGACAAATGTTCGTGAGCTCTTGCTATTTTTTATACAAATATATCCATTCACATTGATGTTCTGATCAAAACATATATATATATATATATATATATATATATATATATATATATATATATATATATATATATATATATATATATATATTTGATTTGATCTGAACATCATTCTAAGTGGATATAATTGAATGAAGACAAGAGCAAGAGCTCACGAGCATTTGCCAGTAGCTGTACATAGTGTAAATTGAAAGAAGTATCATTTTGTTAATGTTCTTGCAATTACTGCTACAAAGAATATAATTTATCTCGCAAAACGTAAACACACCAAAACACACCAAAACACACACACACACCAAAACACACACCAAAACACACACCAAAACACACACACACACACACACACACACACACACACACACACACACACACACACACACACACACACACACACACACACACACACACACACACACACACACACACACACACACGTTATAGGCCAGTATGCACAGTAGAAAGGAGTACAAAGGAACACAAGAATGATATTGATCCTTACAAGGCAGATTGTTGCTATGTTACCTACAGTGCATGACATTAAGGGGAGTCACCGTTTTTTTTTATCTTTCTCTTCTTTTCTCTCTTTCCCTGGCTTGTATCCATTCGGCCCCATTCAGCCAACTGGTTTAAGACGTTTATCCCCATCCAGGTGTCAATTTCTTTCTGGCGAGCTATAGCGAGCCAGCATTGTATGGAAAAATCCAGCTTCACCGGAAACATTTTTCTATCGAAAAATGTACAAATTTAGCTTATCAAAAAAATATATATATATATGCTGGCTCGCTACCGCTCGCCAGGAAAATATTGACACCTGGATGGGGGTAAACTTCTTAAAACAGTAGGCTGAATGGGGCCGAATGGATACAAGCCAAAGAGAGAGGGAAAGAAAGAGAAAAAAAAGCGAGGTGGGCTCCCTTAATGAAAGCATGTGATCCTCCCGGGATTCGAATCTGGGTTGGTGGTGTAATGGCTTAGATGCTTATGTTCTGGGTGTGGTGCCCCGAGTTCGAATCCCGGGAGGATCCTAATTATGCTTTCATTAATTTATTCAAGTACAATGGGGGTTTGTAATGGAGGATTAATGTTAAGAACAGGGTGTTCCTTAACCCCTACTGTACCGTAGGATACAGTAATAAAAGTCCTCCCCATTCCCAAGCAATGTGGCCAAAATGGCAAGATAGAACAACCTTCCACCTCAAGAGATGAAGGAAGACTGGCTCCCCCAGCCTTCAGAGGGTCTTATATAAACTGAGAAGTGTTGCCATATCGAGAGCAGTGCTCAAACGGTCGTGGTACCAGACACAGCCTGATACAGGCAGTTACAAGGAAATTACATTACTGACGACTACTAGCCGTCTCGCTGGGACTTGGGAGTGACTTATCTACTGACGGCTAGTAGCCGTCGCTGGGATTTGACGGGTTAATGTACACATGCAGATCTTAAACACTCAAACCATTACACCATCAAGACACTTAAAAGGTTAAGTACATGACTAAGATTATAATTATATCCATTATCGAATCTCAAGGAATGAGTCATTAGTTTATGTTTACTGCCCTTTATCTTGTTCAGTAGTGTACGGTTGCCCAAATAAGTTGTGTCTCCGCTATCATTACGTTTTGCTCGCTGTGTGATGTATGTCTGTCAGATATTGAATACGGTGTGTAAAGATAGGAACATGGTTGTATATCTCACTCGAAACGATGAATTAAACCTTAGATATTGCCGATAACAATTATTGATCGATATATACTTGGTGCCGCAGCATCACTTATTTGGCCGACTGTACCATGAATACTTGTCCGCGACTGTACCATGAATAGTTGTCCGCGACTGTACACACTATAAACATATAACTAGGCCATCGTTGTTCCCTAGACACTAATGTTTAATAATTATGGTGATGAGTAATTATTATGGAGCGTCTTCTGTGGGTATGTGTGGTGATGTATGGAGGAGGGGGAGAGGTCAATTAGCGCCCCCCTGACCCCCCCCCCCCCCCTGATCATTAGTCACTCTGTGGACCCCTCCTCTTCTAGGACACCACTATTACCTTAGTTAAGGGGGGATGGGCTCAGTTATTTGCTCATTTGTATGTTTGATTTTATTAATTTATTAGTTTCCTCCCTAGACCTCCATCAAGCTTAAAAAACAACACCCCCCCAAGACCCTGCTTCAAGATAAATTTGTAAATTTTTCGACAGAAATATTTCCCGGCCAAAGGCCGGTTTCTCTTAAATTACAGGCTCGCTATCGCTCGCCTGGAAAACATTGACACCTAAATGACACGAAGTCTAAATATTGACAAAAAAAATAGGGTGAAAGGTCTTAAAATCGCCAAGCTAATGGGCCGAACGTCTTATAATCTGAAAACTAAGAGCTAAACATGAGGAAGAAGGGGGACCAGACAAACGACCACATCTCCCCTTCCAATAGTGTCCGCAGATAAAGACGGCCCAACGCTCTGACTGCTATAGTGTATTCAAGCTAACCCTGGCAGACATTGGTAACGCTGCCTTGCTAATCTGTTCGGGTGACGCTGCCCCTGTATGTAAACCCTTCAGCACGATGACGCCTTTCTACATATCATTCTTGCTAAAGATAGACGATTTTATGCAGTTTAAGGGGGGATGGTTCGCTTTTTGTATGTATTCATTATTTTTCTAGTTTCCTCCCTAGACCTCCATCAAATTTTTAAAAACACCCTTTAGATCCCCCTTCTAGATTAATTTGTACATTTTTCGGTAGAAAAATTTCCCGGCCGAAGGCCGATTCTTCCAACATTACAGGCTCACTATCGTTCGCCAGGGAAAAAATCGACACCTAAATAGCACGAAAGGTCTAAATATTGACGAAGAAATGGGGCGAAAAGTCTTAAAATCGACTAACTATTGGGGCAAACATCTTAACATCTTAAAACTAATGGGGCTAAATATGAGGGAGAAAGTGGTCCAGAAAACCGACCCATCCCCCCTTAAGAAGGACCCATATTATTCAGAGGACTTATATGGAGGTCGTCTTTACCCATTTAAGTCTTAGAGGTAGATTCTAAGCTAAAGAACATCGGCTAATGGTAACCAGAATATGATGAAAATTACGTCATCGTGTGGAAGGGATAAAGATGGGCTATATAAATACATAGAAGGGCAGTGCTTAGTCCCATTAGTTTTCAGATTTTATGACGTTCGGCCCATTAGTTTGGCGATTTTAAGACCTTTCGTCCCATTTTTTTTGTCAATATTTAGACTGTCCGTGTCACTTAAGTGTCGATATTTTCCTGGCGAGCGATAGCGATCCTGTAATTTATGAGGAACCGGCCTTCGGCCGGGACATTGTTCTATCGAAAAATGTACATATTTATATTGAAGAATGAGCAGAACGTCATCAAATCTGAAAACTAATGGGGCTAAGCATGAGGAAGAAGGGGGACCATAAAAAACGACCCATCTCCCCTTAAGGTAACGCTATTGCATATTACCGTCATCTGATAAGGTAGACTATACTGTACAATATCCCTAACATCTATGTCGTCGAGTATTGAACCGCATGTCTTTACTGATTTGTCATATTTTTGTATTACTTTTTATTTTCTTAATTTATATATATGTGTGTGTGTGTGTGTGTGTGTGTGTGTGTGTGTGTGTGTGTGTGTGTGTGTGTGTGCACAAGCGGTAGTGTGTGTGTGTAATAATAATAATAATAATAATAAACGGTTTATTAAAGAATGGCAGCCTCATGAGATGAAAATACACATTTTACAATTTAGTGGATGAACATGAGATGTACAGATATGAAGATGGTAAGCTCAGTTTACAAAAAAAAACATATAATAATAATACTAAACGGTTTATTAAAGAATGGCAGCCTCATGAGCTGAAAATACACATTTTACAATTTAGTGGATGAACATGAGATGTACAGATATGAGGATGGTAAGCTTAGTTTACAAACAAAATAAATAAATACAATAATGATGCATGTGCAGAATACAAATTATCATAAAACAACCATGAGAGTAAGTGATATACAGTACATATACACATTTATTTACTTACTCATATACAGAACATACGTATATACACGTACGTGCGCACATACATATACATACATATATAGGAACATAAGAACATGCAGTAAGTGTGCACATGTCCGTATACACAAACGCTCACGTATGCACACAAACATACATACATACTGAAACTGTTTTGGTAAGGTCAGGTAAAGAGGGTGCGGGTACTACAATGGGAGGTTAATCCTCGGTAGTGTGTGTGTGTGTGTGTGTGTGTGTGTGTGTGTGTGTGTGTGTGTGTGTGTGTGTGTGTGTGAGACAGAAGGCGAAATATGGAAGAGCTGGGCGTTCTATTGTTAAGGGTGGAAATACATGGATGAAGATACGCGAACACTTAATAATAGATAATGCTTATGCATAGATTTATAATCAGAAGTTGCGCTAGTGAGCAATATGTTCTCGCTCATATGTACGTATATTTACATACATATGTGACCATATAAATATAAATACACGTACAGTACATATATATATTATATACCTTATATTCTCAACCGGGCTCGAACCATTGACAGCACGTACACACAGACATACATATACATAAATATATGCACATTACATGCATATATGCTCTTCTCTTATCCTACCTGATACTCTCAGCCGGGCTCGAACCACAAACAGTATACACTATACACATATATATATACATAAATAACGCATACATACATACACATATACGCACACATACATACACATATACTGCACATACATAGATACATATATACACATATACATAAACAAACTCAAGCAAATACATACATAATTATATTCTAATACACACACGCACACACACTTATGCATATATTATTAAAGGTGGGCGCGTATATATGGTGTGACAGACCGTTATTACACATTATTAATAATATTAACAATGGTTGGGATAGGACTATTTTTATATCTGTCAGTTCTTGCTCTTATTGGTTGGAGTGTGTTGAAATGACGAGCTGCACGTGTAGGTCTAGGGGCGTCTGGTGGAAGTAAGTTTCTGTGTCGTGGGTGAACAAGCAGCTTAGATGCAAACTGTTTGAGTGTGTTGTAGTGGTGGGTTGAAAGTGCAGGTATGCTAAGGGTGGTGAGAGCTTCCTCGTACCCTGGATATGTGCCACCCAGGATGATCCTGCATGCCCTCCTCTGAACTCTCTCCAGTTGACGTTGTTGTGTTAGGGTTAGAGAGGAGGACCAGGCGGGAGAGGCGTAGGTGAGCTTAGGGAGTATGAAGGTGTTATATATACTCTTCAGCTCATTCTCCGGCGCCCCCAGGGATCTCAACCGCCTTAGCATAAATAACTTGTAAGTGGCGGTCCTGACTGTGGTAGTTACATGTTTCTTCCAGTTCAGTTTGTTGTCCACAGTGATTCCGAGGAGTTTGGTGGACTCAACAAGCTGAAGGGGATGAGGACCAATTGTGACAGTGGGTGGAGGAAGGTCGGTAACGGAAGTGTTGATGTGCATGACCACTGTCTTGTCATGATTGATAGTCACATGATTGTCTGTGGTCCAGGCTTGAAGACGGTCGAGGATGTCTTGTAGGGGGTCATAGTTAGGGGAGGTGTTATCGACAGTAATGCCGACTGTCGAGTCGTCCACGTACTTCCAGTGGAATGGGGTGTCCTTTAGGGCATCATTAATCAAGATGAGGAACAATAGAGGCCCCATCTTTGTGCCCTGTGGGACTCCACATGTGATGTCTAGGAAGGTGGAGATGAAGCCTTGGTATCGCACTGCTTGTCGTCTGTCACTAAGGAAGTCGGTCAACCACGCAACCAGGGTAGGATGTAGCCCCAACTTTATGGCTTTGTTGATGATGATGGTGTGGTCAACAAGGTCAAATGCTTTCCTGAAGTCAATAAAGGCAAGGGCGAGGGAAGTCTTTCTCTTCTCAAGATTTGTGTGTGTGTGTGTGTGTGTGTGTGTGTGCGCGCACAAGCGGTGGTGTGTGTGTGTGTGTTCGCATCTCATCCCCATTTCTTTAAGACCTTTTGTGCCATTTAGGTGTCGATATTTTCCTGGCGAGCGAGAGCGAGCCTGCAAAGTGTCAAACGATAATCGAGTCGATTCATTTTAGACTATATTATTGTATAATTATGTAAAGATGAAATTGTGGATAATAGTTCAAATTATGTCTTCGGAAGTGATAAAATGGCCAAAAAAATACGTGTTAATTATCTTGTATTCCTTCGTAAATTCATTCAAATCTTCAAACAAAATTGCTCCGGTGTAACACCCTGAGTTCACGAAAGTTTGAGTGTCAGTACTGTGTGTGTGTGTGTGTGTGTGTGTGTGTGTGTGTGTGTGTGTGTGTGTGTGTGTGTGTGTGTGTGTGTGTGTGTGTGTGTGTGTGTGTGTGTGTGTGTGTGTGTGTGTGTGTGTGTGTGTGTGTGTGTGTGTGTGTGTGTGTGTGTGTGTGTGTGTGTGTGTGTGTGAGCCAATAAGAAAGCAGAACAGTGTGACGCTCAGCTGTGACTGATAGGCTGGTTGGAGTGTGACGTCGTATGTGTGAGCCAATAAGACAGCAGAACAGTGTGATACTCGCCTGTGATTGGCTGGTTGGAGTGTGACGTAGTGTGCGTATGAGCCAATAGGAAAGCAGAACACTGTAACGCTCGACTGTGACTGGCTGGTTGGAGCGTGACATCACGGGAATCGAGCGACACTTGTTAACTCCTTCAAGTGTGGTGATGGGCTGGTCTATC
>CM064492.1:70688367-70808367 GCA_032716605.1 Paralithodes platypus | reverse complement strand
AATAATTTGGTAATATTACAATATATATTTACATTTTACATTCAATAATAGTCCACTAATATACTCTAATATACTAAGTTAGGTTAGGTTTTGGTAAGGTTAGGTTAAACATATTGTTCAATGATTCTTAGTAAATAGGCATCTGAAAAACAGCTACACCCGCTACACTGGATCTTACGGGGCATTCTGCCCCCTCTGACCCCATTACGAAAATCTACGGTTACTCACTCCACCCCAACTGGATCTCTACCGTTTTACCCAACCAGTGGGGTGTGGGGGCGGCAGCCCCCACCCATAATACTAGGATAGGTTAGGTAAGGTTGTTAGGTTAGGCTAGTGTCTCTCTGAAACGTAAAATCCGTGTCACATCTAGATTGATAGACTTTTGTCAGAGGGGGCGGAATGCCCTTATAATCCATTTTCGCATATTGTTACCTATACCACATCACTTACCTCGTCGTACCTTCCTGTTAAATACAACAATATTTTGTTTAGCTCGTATAGGTGCAATTATAGAAATTTACCTTTTTTAATTTTTGGTTAGGCTATCACCGCTGGTGGCCTATTTCTGCGTATTTAAAAAAATTAAATTTTCAGTTAGGCTATCACCGCTGGTGGCCTAGGCCTATTAGTGCGTATTTCATAAACAAAAAAATCGGTTAGGCTAGGCTGTCACCCCTGGTGGCCTATTTCTGTTTAAATAAAAACAAAATTGTTTTCGTTAGGCTATCACTGCGTATTTAAATTTTAAAATTTTCGGTTAGGCTATCACCGTTGATAACCTATTTCTGCGTATTTCAACATTTTTGTTTTCGGTTAAGCCTATTTAAGTAAGTGAAGTGTTTTTAAAGTGAGTGAAGTGTTTTTAAGCGAGTGAAGTGTTTTTAAGCGAGTGAAGTGATCTGAAGAGGGTGACCGTCACCATGCCTCGTGCCTGTACGAACTGCGCCGGTAGGTTTGGTGCTTCCATGTTTGCTCCTGCCGACTCTGCCAGCAACGAGAGGATTTTACAGCAAAATTAGATGAAGCCCACAAGATCAACGCCCTCACCATGAAGCTGGAATCACTCCAAGAGTTCGTAACACTCAACATTGGAGTATCACCAACTCCAGCTGCCACCACCGCCCCAACGTCAACTGCCAACAATCCAACACCTGCAGTAGCCACTGCAGCAGATGCTTCCGATGAACCTGAGCCGACATCAAACCAGGACAACCGCTCTGTTCACCGTAGTCCCTCCCCCACTCCTCATGCAAGAAGCCTGCTAACACGAACAGTGCCAACCCCTCAGACCCGTTCTAACCACTCCTCTCCCCGACCTGTATGCAGTCTCGCCACCACAGGTTTCCGGATTTACACCAGTGAGAAACGGTGCACGGCCAACGCAACAAAGGTCTCATCTACCAGTCACAATGTCAAACATATTTGAGATCTTGGTAGAGATGGAAGACGAACCAGAAGAGACCAGGCTCGTTGAGGATTCCATCCTACGAGGACAGGTCGAAGAGTTCTGCGACGGAGTCCCAAATCGACGAAAGAGATTTTGCATCCCAGGAGCTGGAGTGGACGACATTGTGGAAGCCTTAGAAGATACCACAAAGGATAAAAATGAAAATACCCTTTTTGTCATCCATGCTGGTTCAAATGATGTCATGCGCACCAGATCCGAAGAGCTGATGGAAAAATATCGCAAGTCAAGGAATATCATCATCTCCGGCATTCTCCCCAAGATCGATGCACCTGACAAATTCTACGACAAGGTCTTCAGCACAAACAGCCGACTAAAATCTTTGTGTCTGAAGGAAGAAGTTGAATTCATCAAGCTCTGGGATAACTTCTACAACCAGCCTACTCTGTTCCACAAGGATGGGACTCATCTAAACCCTGTAGGTTCAACACGCATGGGTCGTCTCCTACACGAAGCAGCCCGCAGCCATGGATAAAAAAACACCATTCGAGAAGAAACAGCAGCGACATAAATCATCCAACGCCAAACAAAAAACAGAGGCAACCGATGACCGCCAGCGGTGAGGACCGAGGACAGCCATGAACATAAATGTATATCCGACCAGAACCAAAATTTTGATTAAGGAGCGGTCTGTGAATTCTAAAATCACAAATTTAAAGGTCTTCTATGCAAACGCTCGTAGCATACCCAATAAATTTTCAGATTTAGAGGAACTAGTGTTTACAGAAAATTACGATGTTATTGGCATAACAGAATCTTGGCTCAATACAGAAGACAGAGACTTTTTAGCAGAGTATTCACTTCCCGGTTATGTAACGTTTGAGAAAAGCTGAATAAATAAAAATAGAGGTGGCGTTTTACTTTTTATTAAAGAAAGTCTTAACCCGACCCTCTTGTCAAAACCTCAAATTGTGAACGTCGACACATCCTTTGTGCTAATAAAGAATAATAAAGGTACAAAAATAATACTTGCACTAATATACAGACCTCCAGCTCAATCAGTGCAAACTGACGAGAAATTTATGAGCAAATTGCAGACTTAAGTAACTCGCAAGATACCGTATTTATTGGCGACTTCAATTTACCTGTGATTACTTCACACTCTGGACAAGACCTGTATGCAAACTTGCAAGAGAGTTCGCTATATCAATTTGTTAGATCTCCAACCCGTGGAAATAATTTCCTTGACCTTGTACTTTCAACAAAAGAAGAATTGATAGAGAATTTGAATGTCGGTGATGAATTCAGTAACAACGACCATCGTACGATAACTTTCAATTTAAAGTTTACTAGTAACGAACCAAATAGCAGCATCGAGAAAGTCCCTAATTTCAAGAAAGCAAACTTTTGTAAACTTAGAGCAATGTTTAAAGAAACTGACAGGAGCTTTCTAATTAACAATAACGACATAAATACATCTTGGGAATCATTAGCAAACACTTACCTAAAAGCAGTGCTAGACTGCATACCATCGAAAATACGGCGTACAGGCCATAATGATAAGCCCAAATGGTGGAATAAAGATATTTCAAACTGTCTCCTTGCTAAAAAAAGTTTGCTAATGATAGATTAAAATCCTCACAAAATGACGAAGAACGGGTGAAATTTGTAGAACTACGCCGCAAAGCCAAAAAGTTAATTAAGCAATGTAAAAAGACCCTCGAGTTACATGTTGCCTGTACATGTACCTGTACAGTAAAACAAACCCAAAAGAATTCTATAGTTATATCAGAAAGAAGAGAGTAGTTACTTCAACTATTGGACCGTTAGTCGATGAAAATGGAAAATATACCAAAGACAAAGTACAAATGAGTAATGCCCTCAATACCTTCTTTGCATAAGTTTTTACAACAGAGGACCTCATTGATATCCCGACAGCATCGCCGATTCAGATAGATAATTCTGATGTTCTAAGCAATATCACCATTACAGAGAGAGAAGTATTGAAATATTTAGATAAACTCAAGGTAAATAAAACGCCAGGACCTGATACAATCTCACCAAGAGTTCTAAAGGAAGCTAAGCATGAGCTCTCCAAACCACTGACATTGCTATTCAATAAATCCTTGCAGTCTGGAACTATGCCTGATCAGTGGAAGCTAGCTAACGTAACACCGATTTTTAAAAAAGGCAGCAAATCCCTACCCAGTAACTTTCGTTCAATTAGCTTAACCTCAGTTGTATGTAAAATTCTAGAAACGCTCATAAGAGACAGACTCGTAAATAACTTAGAGGAAAATAACATACTTAAAAATACTCAACACAGCTTTCGTAACAAACGTTTCTGCTTAACAAACCTCTTAGACTTCTTCCACGATATCCTCAACCTCTATGACGAGAGTAAAGCTGTAGATATTATACACCTTGATTTTCAAAAGGCCTTTGATAAAGTTCCTCACAAACGTTTACTGCTAAAACTAAAAGCTCATGGAATACAAGATGGTGTGTTGAAATGGATAGAAAATTAGCTCCGCGACAGAAAGCAAAGAGTAGTCATAAACGGGGTAAACATTTACCTATGGTCCCGTTAAAATATCCTCAAGTAACCTATTAAAAACTGTTCAGGGGACTGGTTAGAACTTGTAGGATGTTTAATTGAAGGTCGGAAATCAGTATTTACTGAGAAATAACAGTCTTAAAATGCGCGATGTTTTACGGGATGGTCTGTACGCCGCCACATACGCGCGGCCCCGCCCACTGCCCAAAATGTACAAATATTAGATTAGATTAGATTAACCTAACCTAACCTAACCATAATATAATATATTATAATATAATATAACATTACCTGGGAAAGAGAGGGCAGGGACCCTGGGTGCCTCATAGTGCATTTTAAGACTTATTTCTCAGTAAATACTGATTTCCGACCTTCAATTAAAGATCCTACAAGTTCTAACCAGTCCCCTGAACAGTTTTTGATAGGTTACTTGAGGATATTTTAACGGGACCATAGGTAAACATTTATCATAAACGGTAAGGCATCTAAATGGACCAATGTAAGTAGCGGGGTACCCCAGGGATCGGTACTAGGACCAATTATCTTTCTAATTTATATCAACGACCTAGATGAGGGTCTCACCTGTACAATCTTAAAGTTTGCTGACGATACAAAAATTGCAAATAGCGTACTCTCAAAACAACAAGTTGACGATATGCAACACAATCTAGATAAGTTGTCATGCTGGGCCCAAATTTGGCAAATGAATTTCAATGCGGATAAATGTAAAGTAACTACATATTGGATACCGGTACCGTAATGAGAAAGTAATCTATTCGATGAATGGCACTCAGCTTAAGACTGTAGACAGAGAAACCGATCTGGGAGTAACAATATCAAGTAACCTAAAACCGAGTCAACAATGTACAGAAGTCGTTAAGAAGGCAAACAAAATAATTGGCTTTATAGGCAGGTCATTTGAGCATAAATCCAAAGAAGTTATCCTAACTCTTTACAATTCCTTAGTCTGCCCTCTTCTGGAATACTGCGTTCAATCCTGGTGCCCTTATCACCAAAAATATATAGACAAGCTAGAACGAGTTCAACGTAGAGTTACCATAATGATACCTAGCCTAAAGAACAAAGCATACGAGGAGCGTCTTAGAGAATTAAATCTATTTCCTTTAACCCAGCGCAGATTAAGAGGCGACTTAATTCAAGTGTTCAAAATCATCAAAGGCATCGACAATATGAACTGTAGTAAGTACTTCACTATCGACCAATCTAATTACACGCGGGGAAACGGTTGCAAAATTATTGGTAAATCTTTTAACTCACACGAATCTAAGAATTTCTTCTTCAATTGAGTTGTCAATTTGTGGAATGGGCTTCCCCGAGATGTTATTGACTGCAGCACCGTTGATTCTTTTAAACTTCGCCTAGACAAATATCTTGCATCAAACCCGCGACTGACTGCGTTTGTAGATGAATAACTTTATTTTATCCCCTCTCAGTTACTAACCCATCTGTCCCCTACTAACTTCCTAATCCTGCCACGGACATTAGTTCCAGGGCAGTAGTTCCCTTTCCAATGTTCCCTTACCCACTCTAAACCACTATTTGGACACTTGATCCTCAGTGGTTTGGAGGACAAGCAGCCTAGAAGGGTCACTAGACCTGTTGTTGCTTAATTTCCTTTGTACTCCTTTGTACACACACAGTCACACATTACTCTTCATTAAATTTTCATCTGCTTTATTTTGTATTTCTTGTCTCTGCATTGGTTTTAATATATTCCGTTCCTTGTACTTTCATTTTTTATTTCGTCAACTTCCTGATCTATTGTGTTCATTGTATGTGAGTCTCTCTCTCTCTCTCTCTCTCTCTCTCTCTCTCTCTCTCTCTCTCTCTCATCAGAAAGAGATGACTAGATATAAACATAGATACAGTAGACTACATCTATAAAGTAACACTATTTTGCTGTTTTCCTGTCAACCCCTCCTACTCCTGCTCAATTACGTCGATATACTTAGAACAATTCCGGACGAAGGCTTATATTTTGACCTTTCATTTATACAAGACATCACAAATACTCTACCTCCCTAGCATTTATCCAAGCACTTTACTTTGAACTTTTCAGAATGTACATCACAGTGATCACAAGGTACATACGCAAGCAATCGCATCACTTACGGCATTTTCATTATACCATGGCTACTCATAGACGATTTTATTCAATATAGGACACCTCTAGGGATTAAAAAGCTACAAACTATCTCAATGAAGGACTGATCTGTTATGGATACCTGCTATTTAAACACACGATGTCATCAAACATTTAGAAACTCGCGGTGGATGGCTGACATAAGACTCATGTACAAACTACTGTCTGTGCTCTAACCCGTACCTGGATCTCTCTCCCTCATCAATCTTTCCTTCATCCTATGACTTAAGCTGCTTCAAACTGTGTGTGTCCAGACATTTTTACTCCAACGACCCTAGAATCTGGCTCTCTTTGTCACTCTTGGCTTTAGGGAAGACACTCGTGACTCGTTACAGACAACCTGCCTTTTGCCTCCTTCATACACATAGGAAACAAGCAAAAAAGGTTTGGATTTTTTTTATTTTAATACCACGAATTTTTTCAGTGTTTTTTATAAACAAAATTGGTCATTTGCATCAATATATAGTGTTTGTAATTAATTAGAAATCTCGGGAAAACCTATTTTCCCCATTAGGCCTATCGATCGATGTTGAGACACGCTCGCTCCCCGATAGTGATTTGAAAAGACATTAGCCTAACCTAACAACCTTACCTAACCTAACCTAGTATTATGGGTGGGGCTGCCGCCCCCACACCCCCGCTGGTTGAGTACTAATCCCTTAATAAAAAAATAAAAAAAATGCTGTCGATTATACGAAGGTGAAAGAAAACTCGATGAAGTCTATGGTGTTTACTCTGCAATTTTCAGCTTGATTTTACATTGATAACGGGAAAGTGGGAAAGTACCGTATTGACAACCTTGTTACGAAAATTATATTTTAGTACCATACTTTTATATTAGGTTTTTCCGAGGGTTTAACACATTTTCATATGATCTTTAGAGCTATCGATGACTGAAAGTACCGTATTGGCAACCTTGTTACGAAAAAGACATTTTAGTACCATACTTTTTTATTAGGTTTTGCCGAGGGTTAAAACAAATTTTCTGGTAGCGTTCAAGGAGAGTAGTGCCGCCTTATTTTGCATGTTTTTGTTTTGTTTTTGTTTTTTCAAGGAATAGTGTTTTATTGTTGTTTATCATGGTTTGAGTGGAGGATTTGTATTAGTTTACCCATTACTCCAACAATCTTAAGATACCCCCCCCCCCCCCACTAGTGGGGAGGGCTATCAAGACAGGGAAAATGTGGAGTTAAAGACGTAAAAAGGCGATGAGGAGGTATTAAAACAAAACTTGGCTCGGGTTTTCATGAATTTTAAAGACATATAACCCCAAAATGGAGAAACCCGAGCCAAGTTTTGACGAAAGTTGGCTCGGGTTTTCTGATGTTTCAGAGTCCCAACACACAGTAAGCTAATTATGAAAGTTGGCTGGGGTTTTCATGTATTTGAACCGCATAAAACCCCCAAATTGAAAAACTCGAGCCAATTTTTGGCGAAAGTTGGCTCGGGTTTTCCGATATTACAAAGTCCAAAAACACAGTAGGCTCACCGAATGTTTAAACTTGGGGCAACAGTTGTGATATCGGGTGTATCACCTAGCTCTGAACGGGTATATCATAGTGTTTACTATACCCCTTTAAAAGGACATTAGCCTAACCTAACAACCTTACCTAACCTATCCTAGTATTATAGGTGGGGGCTGCCGCCCCCACACACCCCTAAAAAGGGTATATCATAGTGTTTACTATACCCCTTTAAAAGGACGGTTCAATGTTTTTTAATACCACGAATTTTTGTGATATATTTGAATATAAATATTAAATCTATATGCTCTAAAGATCATAAGAAAATTTGTTTTAACCCTCGGCAAAACCTAATAAAAAAGTATGGTACTAAAAAAAAAATCGTAACAAGGTTGTCAATACGGTACTTCCAGTTATCGACAGCTCTAAAGATCATATGAAAATGTGTTAAACCCTCGGAAAAACCTAATATAAAAGTATGGTACTAAAATTTAATTTTCGTAACAAGGTTGTCAATCGGTACTTTCCCGTTATCAATGTACAATCAAAGCTGAAGATTGCACAGTAAACACCGTAGACTTCATCGACTTTCACCTTCGTATAATAGACATCCAATTTTTTTTTTTATTAACCAAGGGATTAGTACTCAACCAGCGGGGGTGTGGGGGCGGCAGCCCTCACCCATAATACTAGGTTAGGTTAGGTAAGGTTGTTAGGTTAGGCTAATGTCTTTTTAAATCACTATCGGGGGGGGGGGGGGGGGGGGGGGGGACGTGTCTCAACATCGATCGATAGGCCTAATGGGGAAAATAGGTTTTCCCGAGATTTCTAATTAATTACAAACACTATATATTGATGCAAATTAACAATTTTGTTTATAAAAAACACTGAAAATTCGTGGTATTAAAATAAAACATTTCCAAAAGGACATTAGCCTAACCTAACAACCTTACCGAACCTATCCTAGTATTATGGGTGGGGGCTGCCGCCCCCACACCCCCGCCCCCACACACCCCTAAAAAGGGTATATCATAGTGTTTACTATACCCCTTTAAAAGGACATTAGCTTAACCGGAAATTTTTTATTTTAATACCACGAATTTTCCGAGTGTTTTATATAAACAAAATTGTTCATTTGCATCAATATATAGTGTTTGTAATTAATTAGAAATCTCGTGAAAACCTATTTTCCCCATAAGGCCTATCAATCGATGTTGTTCCCCGATAGTGATTTGAAAAGACATTAGCCTAACCTAACAACCTTACCTAACCTAACCTAGTATTATGGGTGGGGGCTGCCGCCCCCACACCCCCGCTGGTTGAGTACTAATCCCTTAGTAAATAAAAAACACAAAAATTGGCTGTCGATGATACGAAGGTGAAAGAAAGTCGATGAAGTCTACGGTGTTTACTCTGCAATGTTCAGCTTTGATTGTACATTGATAACGGGAAAGTACCGTATTGAGTGGTAGTGGTGGGCTGACCCTTTGTCAGAGTGAGGGTTGGTGTCCTCTACTTCCCATAGCCCCTTCTATCTTTTTCTCCTTCTGCATCTCTAATTTTTTCAAATGGCGTAGGGATGCGGCGACCCCAACGCCCGCCACTTTCTGGTGCAGGTAGCCTCCTCTGTGGTGGAGGGGTGAGAAATTTCCACCACCGCTTTTCTCCGGTGAGACGTAGAAGTCGGCTAAAGGGGATCGGGGGCGGGGGGCCTGGTATCCTTCTCCCCTTAAATAAATCTACCAAAAAAACGAGACAGAGATAGGGGCGAGGGAACGCGTTCGTGGTCTCGGACCCTAAGAATAGGAGCTTTGAATGTGCGTGGATGTAGTACGAATGAGAAGCGAGAGGATATTGGAAGGTTATTTGAAAGAAGGATGTATGATGTCCTTGCACTGAATGAAACAAAGATGAAAGGAGAGGGAGAAGTGGATTTTGGAAACGTGATGGGTAGAAAGTCTGGAGTACACGAGGGAGTCAGGGGGAAAGAAGGAGTGGCTATTATTGTGAAGGAGGAGTTGAGAGAGTTTATAAAAGAGTGGAAAGAGGTGTCATCAAGGCTAATGTGGGTGAGAATGCGGTTTAAGGGTGAAAGGTGGGTTTTTGTAAGTGCGTATGGACCAGGAAGTGAAAGAGAGTTAGACGAGGTAGAGGGTTTCTGGGAGGATTTGAGAGATTGTCTACAAGGGTTTGATGAAAATGAAAATGTTATAGTTTTAGGGGACCTAAATGCTAGGGTAGGAAATGAGCCTGTTGAGGGAGTCATCGGTAGTTTTGGTGTGGATGGTGTAAACGAGAGTGGAGAAAGACTGAAAAATGTATGTGAAGAGTGTAGATTGAGTGTAGGTAATACGTTCTTCAAAAAAGGCGTATACACAAGTACACCTGGCATAGACTTGTGAGGGGAGAGATTGTAGAGAGGGCATTGATGGATTATGTGCTGGTGACAAGGGAAAGATTGTGTAGACTGCTGGATGTGAATGTGATGAGAGGTGAGGCGGAGGGTATGTCAGATCATTACCTGGTGGAGGGAAAGCTAAGAGTTAAGAGTTACAGGAGAATAAGAGACAAGCGTGAAGTAAGAGAGGTAATAAAAGTTAGTGAGTTAGAGAAGAGTGAAAAAGAGAGGGAGTACAAGGAAAGGCTAAATGAAAAGTGGATGGAAGTGAGAGAGATGGAAGAGAGAAGTAGAGGTTGAATGGCAACAGTTTAAGGAAGGAGTGAAAGCAAGTGCAGAGGTAGTATGCGGCAAAAGGAAAGTAGGAGGCAGAGGTATCAGGAAGGGAAGCGAGTGGTGGAATGATACGGTGAGAAAGGCAGTTGAGGAGAAGAGACAGTGTTTTGAGAGGGTTTTACAGGATGGTAGTGTTGAGGTATGGGAGAGGTACAAGGAGAAAAGGAGAGAGGCAAAACGGAAAATTAGAGAAGCGAAAAAAGATGCAAATGAAAGGTGGGGCCAAAGGCTGAGTGAGAATTTTGAAGAACGAAAGAAGATGTTCTGGAAGGAGGTAAATAAAGTAAGGAAAGGAGGACAAAAGAGGGAAGAGTCAGTGAAAGATGAAAATGGAGAATTACTAGTGGAACCAGTTGAAGTGAGGAAAAGATATGCCGAGTATTTTGAATCTTTGTTAAATACAAGAGATGGAAGAGAAGCAGTGATTGAAGCAGAGGTGGATGGATATAGGTTACCCAGGCCACCCAGGTGGCAGGGAATGAATGAAAGGATTGAGGAAAATGAGGTGAAAGAAGCAGTGAAACAAATGAGAGCGGGAAAAGCAGAATGTTTGGATGGTATTGCTGTTGAGTGTATAAAGAAGGGTGGAGATGTGATAATAGATTGGTTGGTTGAGACTTTTCAATGTGTGCTTTGCTGTGTCAATGGTACCAATAGACTGGAAGAGTGCATGTATTGTGCCGTTGTACAAGGGGAAGGGAGATCGGCAGGAGTGTTCAAGTTATAGAGGTATTAGTTTATTGTCAGTGGTTGGAAAGCTGTATGGCAGGGTGTTGATAGAGAGGATAATAAAGTGTACGGAAGTTGCAATAGGAGAAGAACAGTGCGGTTTTAGGAGGGGAAGAGGGTGCGTGGATCAGATGTTTGCAGTAAGACAGTTATGCGAGAAGTATTTAGAGAAGCATAAGGAGATATTTTGGGCTTTTATGGACTTGGAAAAAGCGTATGATCGTGTGGACCGTGAAGCAATGTGGAAGGTGTTAAGGATTTATGAAATAGGAGGAAATTTGTTAGAAGCAGTTAAGAGTTTTTATGAAGGGAGCAGAGCATGTGTGAGAGTAGGAAATGGTGAGTTGAGTGAATGGTTTGAGGTAAAGGTAGGTTTGCGACAGGGTTGTGTAATGTCACCATGGCTGTTTAATATGTTTATGGATGGTGTGGTGAGGGAGGTGAAAAGGAGAACTATGGGAAGAGGATTGGGTTTAGTAGGAAAGAATGGTAGAGATTGGGAGTTGAATCAGTTGCTGTTCGCTGATGACACAGCATTGGTGGCGGATTCTGATGAGAAACTGCAGCGGGTAGTCAAAGAGTTTGGTGTGGTTTGTGGAAGGAGGAAACTGAAGGTGAACGTCAATAAAAGTAAAGTAATGGTGTGTAATAGGGGAGAGCATAGGGTGAATCTAGATGTGAGGCTGGATGGGGAAATATTGGAACAAGTAGAGTGTTTTAAATATCTAGGAGGAACAATAAGCAGGAGTGGAGGAATGGAAGTGGAGGTAAAACAGAGAGTGTGTGAAGGAAGGAAGGTTTTCGGAGCAATGGGAAGTATGTGGAAGACGAGAAATCTCGGAGTGAAAGTAAAAAGTGCACTGTATCAAGGAATTGTTGTGCCAACAGTGATGTATGGGGCTGAGACATGGGCTCTGAAGAAAAAGGAGAAAAGAGGGCTGGATGTGATGGAGATGAGCTGCTTGAGGAGTATGTGTGGAGTTACTCGTAGAGACAGATTGAGGAATGAAGAGATACGTAGGAGAGTGGGGCAGCAGGAACATTTGTCAGCCAGAGTGGACAGAAGGGTACTGAGCTGGTATGGTCATGTTGAACGAATGGGAGATGAAAGGCTTACAAAGAGAATATGTGAGTCAGGTACAAGGGGAGATAGAAGGGCAGGAAGACCCCCATTGAGATGGAGAGACTGTGTAAGAAAGGCTTTGGATGATAGAGAAATGACTATAGATCAGGCAGGGGAAGTGGTGGTGGACAGGAGTGAATGGAGAATGCTTGTGAATAGTTGAGTGAACACGTGGTCATTTGGAGTAAGGGGTCGGGCGCAAGTTGGACTAGATAATAGTCCATCAGGCGCCTGGCCCGGGGAGACGATTAATATGAAGGGTGTGCCTGGAAGTGTGGTGGGAGGGCTTGTGGCTTTGGCTCCGCTGCATGTCTGCCTGCCGAGATCGGAACCTCTCCGGGTGGTCAGGGGCCGGGGGAGTGCTGGAGCGACCTTGGTAACCCTGGTCTCTGGGTCTTCTCCTGGGTGACCTGGATGTGTGAGAGTGTGTTTTTTATCTGTGTTTATTTTTTGTTTTATGTTGTTTTTGTGTTATCCCTGTTCTTGCTCTGTCTTGAGTCGGCTACCCCCAAAATGGGGATTGGGCCTGAGCATATAGATAGATAGATAGACCGTATTGACAACCTTGTTACGAAAATTAAATTTTAGTAGCATACTTTTATATTAGGTTTTTCCGAGGGTTTAACACATTTTCATATGATCTTTAGAGCTGTCGATAACTGGAAGTACCGTATTGACAACCTTGTTACGAAAAATAAATGTTAGTACCATACTTTTTTATTAGGTTTTGCCGAGGGTTAAAACAAATTTTCTTATGATCTTTAGAGCATATAGATTCAATATTTATCTTCAAATATATCAATAAAATTCGTGGTATTAAAATAACATTGAACCGCTTAACCTAACAACCTTACCTAACCTATCCTAGTATTATGGGTGGGGGCTGCCGCCCCCACACCCCTAAAAAGCGTATAACGCGATAATAAGCATTTGTAAATAATACCGCAACTACGAATCTTGTTTGTGAGACTAGTATTAACCTAGCTAAACAACCCAACCTAATCCTTGAAAAAAAAAAAAATGCTAAATAACGTACTGTAAGTACCAATGCCTTGTCATGAACGTAAACCCCAAACCCTAACCACTATTAGACAAAACAATATGAGTTTGTACCTTAATGTGTAGGAAGATAAATGGGCCGCAAGAAACTCCCACAGATCGTCCCTGTTTTGTAAGTCTAGGTGTAGTTCACCAATATTCTTAGAACACCCTTCACACTCAAGAGCCATCTTTGTTTAACAAAGCCGGGTCTGACAGTGTGTTCACCTGGTCGTGACGTATCAGCTGGTTCTGACGTAAGATCAGCTGATGGTGTTCCAATAACACTACTTATGATTTCAGAATAGTGTATTATTTTTATATGTTCGTGAAAATCTAGAGAGAAGTGTGGTATTATCGTGCATTATTAATATTGAGGTCTTGCAACAATATTACAAGTGTTTATAGTCGCCTACAAATATATACAGAACGTGTTGAAGCAGAATATTGAGCATGGTGAATTCGCGGCATTCGTAAGAAATTACGTTTTAAAAAGCCTGGGCGGAGCCGGAGGACGGAGGTATTCGAAGGGGTTCGACGCAATGCTTGAACCGACCGAAATCAAGACTGCACAAGACGATGTTTACATTTTTTACTTAGATTTTCGGTGTATTTGTCTGTAAGTGGGTATTTTTTCAATGTGTCGATAACGAAAATCCTCCATGCGGACTATATGGAGAAAAATATGGCGAATCTATTGGTGCCTATTTTCATTAATAAATTGTTTCTCATAAGGTGGCACTAGTGTCCTTGAATATTATCGGGTCAGCTACGGATTTAGGAGGAGCCGGCCTTTGGCCGGGACATTTTTTGTAGTAAATTTTACAAATATATGTTGAAGGGGAATCCTGGGTGTGGAAAATATCCGTTACGACTGCCCAAGTCGTCCCTCGAAATACGAAAATTAACCACAATTTAATGTTTTAACTAGGCAGATCATAAAAGTTTAAGTTCGGCTATTCTGTGTCACATACTCACCAACTTCGGTCGAATCGCTATTTATTCCCGCTCTAGCAACACAACTGAAACAAATAATATTTATATAACTTTGTTGTTAAGTTAAAACTATATAGCTTATCCAGAATCAATATATGTAATTATTCATCATAACTCTATATTATATTATTGTGACACGGTTATTTTATTATCGTCGTGCCGCGTAACGCCAACCAAAAGTATAAGCAACCCTACTAGTGTATTTACTGGCCAGAAATATCCTATATACAGGTATACTTAACCTAAGGTAGCAGACTGCTATGGTTAATGGAGCCGTGGTTATATTATCGCCGCTTACGGTACGGTATATCGGTAATTCCGCCACTCGTGTGAACAGCTCGGTGGCTATCAGGTAACTGCCCGTCCTTTTTCTTGGAGGGTTTATTCTCGCATTTAGGATCGAAGCTAATTCGTTCATATTAATCACAAGTGAAACCTTTAAATGAATATTCTCAGAGTTTAATATACAGTTTGTTATCGTAATTATTCTTTGTTTCTCGTCCATCAATCTTACAATCTATTAAATTAAATACTATACTATAATATAGACATATTTTGACTATATTTAAAATATATGTCCCATCACCAATTATACCTATTTACACTATTTACATTGTAACTATACTTGCAAATGTAGTTATGTTATCGTTATTTTTAACGATTAGACTATCTAAATTCTGTGGGAAATATTTCCACATCCTGGGGAACCACGAGACATTAAGATCTACATTATAAGTATACAACTGGTTAATTGAGCTTTCACGAAGGAGAGTGGTTGCATTGTTTATGTATTTATGGTCTTAATCCTCCACTCTTTCAAACTGTTGGTACTGCCAGTGTTTACGTGCATCTAACGCGGCTTTACGTTTGGGTTTGCTTTTTGTTCTCTCCGCTTCGTCACTTTCCTCAGATGCCTGTTCACTTGATGTTTCTAATGGAATTAATTTGTCTACTGTTCGAAGAGATAAACTTCCCTTGGACAACACTTTAACTATTCTGACATCACCAGATTTATCAGGGAGTAGAGATATTATTTTTCCTAACGGCCATGTTGATCTGGGGTAATCATTGTTAATAATAACTATATCACCTACCCTTAATGCATTTGTTCTTTGTGCAGATTTATTTCCATAAAATGTTTCCCTAAGTGGTAAGAGATAATCCAGATGCCATGTCTCATTCCACTGTTTCAGTGCCCTGTTTAAGTTGTTGAATCTATCAATTAACTCCTTTCTGTTTGTAGTTCCTATCCTAGAGAGATAATCTGGGTCTAGTTTTCTCTCATTGTTGATTACAGGTGGTATAGTTTCTATGAGACCTCCATGAAGTAGATGATTAGGTGTTAGTGTCTCTGGTTCGTCTATAGCTTCATTAATATATGTGAGAGGGCGATTATTAACCCTAACTTCTACCTCCACTAGTAAGAACATAAGAACATAAGAAAATGGGAGTCTGCAGAAAGCCGATTGGCCTACACAAGGCAGATCCCTGTCACACCCAACCCTAATTATAAGGCCTAATTATAAGCCCAGCTTAAAAACACCATTAGGACTGACCTCACCGAAACGGTCAGAGGTCAGAAAAACGGGGGTCTGCAGAGCCCCACACCTGGCCCACACGTGACAGATCCCCCTCACACCTAACCCATCTCGTCCATATGCCTATCTAATTTTATCTTAAAGCTCCCTATCGTTCTCGATCCCACTATAGCACTTGGCAGCCTATGCCACCTATCCACAACTCTGTTACCAAACCAATATTTGCCTATATCTTTCTTGAAACTAAATTTATCTATTTTGAAACCATTTGTACGAGTTATTTCGCTATCACTGAGCTTTAGTACATTTTTCATGTCCCCTTTATTAATCCCACTAACCCACTTGAATACCTCTATCATGTCCCCTCTAACTCTGCGTCTCTCTAACGAATGTAAGCCTAATTTTTTCAACCTTTCTTCATACGGAAGATTTCTAATATTATGGATCATTTTTGTAATTCTACGTTGTACTCTCTCCAATGAATCTATGTCCATTCTGTAATAAGGACACCAAAATTGAACAGCATAAACCATATGGGGTCTCACTAATGACAAGTAAAGTGTTAAGATAACATCAGCAGTTCTGTTACTCACACTCCTAGAGTTGAACCCGAGAATCCTGTTTGCCTTATTACGAACTCTTATACACTGTTTTCTAGGCTTCAAATCATTGCTAACAAACAAATTAACAAACTTAGATCTTTCTCACAATCTGAGTTTTCTAATTCCAAATTAGCTAGTTTATATTTAACATTTAACATTTGTATGCATCTTCCCTATCTTTTATACCTTGCATTTGTCAATGTTAAACTTCATCTGCCAATTTACTGACCATTCGTGTAAGGTATCTAGATCCCTTTGGAGGCACTCTATATCTCCATCTGAATCAATTTTTCTCCCCATTTTGGTATCGTCTGCAAATTTACTTATCCTACTAGTTACTGTATACCTAAATCAAGGTCATTTATGTATATAACAAACAATAGAGGACCTAATACAGATCCCTGGGGGACATCACTTTTGACTGCTCCCCATTCTGACTTGGTACCATTTATGCTGACTCTCTGCTTCCTACCAATTAGCCATGACCTAATTCATCCCAACAACGCCCCACCTATTCCATGCGCCTCAACCTTTCTCATCAATCTCTCATGGGGGTCTCTGTCGAAAGCTTTACTGAAATCTAAATATATTATATCATAATGACTTGTCATTATCTACTGCTTCATATACCTCTGAGGAAAAAACTACGCAAATTAATAAGTTATTTGTATGTGGTCAAGAGTCTGTTTGATATATTTAGCTAGCTTCGTGCCTACTAATATGGCTGTAAGTTCTAACTGGGGTATTGTCCTAGATTTTAATTGAGCTACCCTGACTTTACTAGTTAGCAAAAGGGAAATATCTTCTACCACTATATAAGCAACTGCTCCATATGCTTTCATTGAGGCGTCACAAAATATGTGCAGGCAGCCAGAATCCCCTTCATTGACTACAGATCGGTTAATCTCGAAAAGAGGAATCTGATCATGTTGAAGTTGTTTCCATTGTTCTTCATAAGTATCAGGCAAAGGTTCATCCCAGTTAACTTTCAATTTCCAAGCTTCCTGTAACAAAAGTTTGCCCTTGATCGTAATTATGGAAAACAACCATAATGGATCAAATAACTTACTGACATTAGCTAGTAAATTTCGTTTTGTCAGGGGGGTTTGCATTGTTTGTGAAGCCTTTATTGGTTTTCAGTTTAGAGTATCTGTGGATGTATTCCATTGTAATCCAAGGACTGAAGTTTCTATAGGGATTTAATAGCCTGGGAAGTCGGTCTTAATTACCTCTTGAAGTGTCAAATTATTAGATGCCCACTATCTTAGCGGCATATTGGCTAACTTAATTTCTTTATTAGCTTCAGAGTATATGTGGAAGAGTAGATCATTATCAGTTGTTGTTCCTTGAAAGGTATCTATGTAAAAATTAGGACAACAAACCTTTCACAGGACTATCTGCATTCTTCAAAGTGGTAATCAATTGTAGCTTGCAAAAAGAAGGGAGAGCTTGTTGCACCAAATAGGACTGATCTGAATCTATATGTCTTTACTGTATTTCTGATCTGAATCTATGTCTTTACTGTACTATCTAAATTGTGTGGATCTGATAGCCAAAGGAACCTTGTATAATCCCTGTCTTCCTCTTGCAGGCCTATTCTCAAAAATGCTTTTGAAATGTCAGCTGTGTAAGCATATTTGTTGGTCCTCAACCT
Source organism: Paralithodes platypus (assembly GCA_032716605.1). NCBI lineage: Eukaryota > Metazoa > Arthropoda > Malacostraca > Decapoda > Lithodidae > Paralithodes > Paralithodes platypus. The sequence continues at coordinate 70,790,361 of CM064492.1, read as the reverse complement.
TAACAGTACATCTACTAATTTCTTTGTCAATGTCGGTCTTGTCATTAAGCAATCATTTAAAGATGGTTCATGTACTGTTAAGGTTCAGGACCAACAAATATGCTTACACAGCTGACATTTCAAAAGCATTTTTGAGAATAGGCCTGCAAGAGGCCCAAGTTTGATGGAGGTTTTAAGTTTGATGGAGGTTTAGGGAAGAAACTATAACAATAATAAATAAATGAAAAAATCGACAAAAACCGAACCATCCCCCCTTTAACTGTCCGTACAATTGACCCCTTGCGAGTATAAGGCTATAAGGAAGTTGGAGCCGTAAACATAGATGCTAAACGGAAATTTAAAAATAATGTAGGTTTTTGATAGAAGTATGTATAATTTGGTTTGCGGTTTATATAAATGTATTACAACCATATTTCAGTTGGTAATTTTGTTAAATATCGATGTATATGTAAGTATGTATCTTACTTCTCTATAGCCTGAAAATCGCAAGTGATCAATTAGAGCACCACATACGAATACATGCTCCTAATATACGACAATCATTATAGTCCGTTCATTATAGGTAGGCCAGAAATCCTAACCTCGGCAACTCCAAAAGGGCTAGAGCAAATGGGCTGTAAAATTACCACACCTATTCCCGGAGTGACCCTTCCTAAATGTTACAAATATTAGCTTCACTTCTTTAACCCGTACATTACCGGTGACGTCTTTTTCTTTATATTGTGGCGAATATTAGACTATTTTATTGAGATTAGGAAGGACCTCTAGCAATAAATAAGGCTTCAAACTATCTCAACCAATCCTTCTAACTAATCTGCCATACCCATAGCTTACTTTGACTGTTCCTTTTACTTATATATTTTCTAGATCTCAAGTGACGGCGTCTCTTCCGTGGATTGACCTCCCAATCTACCAAGATTGGAAGCCAAAGCGTCACATTTTTCCTTTGCCCCTCAACTTTCTCTTCATAATTGCTGAGGGGCACAGGGCCCTGGGTGGGGCTTTGGTTTCCCAGGCATTTCCGCACCCTCCTCAGCTCCCCGCCATGGAGTGGCTTAGGTCACCCAGGCTTTATTGTGGTCGGCAGGAAGGGTTCTGTGGGGGCGCTCGGTTATGGCCTTGGCCTTGCTCGGGGCCTTGGGGCTGTTCGGCCAGGCAGCTTGGGGAACAACAACAACTACCGCAGATCCTTCCTAAGCTGCGTAATATCGTCTAAATATAGCTAGAATGAAAGAAAACACACATCGCTGGTATTCAGGTAATTAATGAGGTATAGAGGTTGTGGCCCAGTGAAAGGCACAAAGTAAGGGTATAAAGCAATAGATTACTGGGTATGGTCAATGGGTTAGTGATGTAAACACTAAACACCGAGAGTCATATATATTTAATCATATATTATGGTACTTTCTCCATCGAAGTAAGGTTGGGTGTCCCGAATAAAGCTCATGTTTTATATAATTGCTTTCTATGTGGATAAGGGAGACAAAAGGCACAACTGCCTGTGACGAGTGCCTCCCCCAGATCAAGGAAATATTCGAGCCAAAATGCCTGGACACAGAGTTTGAAGCAATTAAAGTCATAGGATGAGGGAAAGAGGGATTCAGGGAGATAGTACCAGAGCTCAACAGCTGTTGACTAGAAGAAAGATTGGGAATATCGTTTCACTCTTGGGTTGGAGAGTTGCAGAGTAATGTTTATGCTGAATTCATTACAAATACCTCCACATGATATATTGTGAATAATCAAAATAATTCCAATTATCCGCAAACTACCCATATATAGATTATCTTTGAATAAAAAAAAATGGCCCTAATTCACACATGCACTTTGTGTGTGTGTGTGTTTTTTTTTGTTTTTTTTTGGGGGGGGCATTCTGGTCTGTTACTTTCTGAACTGTTGCAAACCGTGGCATACTCATTAGAGCGTCGGCTGCTGATCAAAGGGTCGGCGCATCGAGCCCGCACTGTCAAAATGTTATTGGTAGATGTCAATCCCGGGCAACTTGACCTAGCGATTTGTGACAAACGCCTAATGTTCATGCCCCTTCTCGGGAATTACGGCGTCTGGCACTTTCTGAACTGAAACTAAATAACAATTCAGCCACTTAAGGGGGTGGTGGGGCCGATAGTTTCTTTTTTGGACCCCCTTCTCCCTCATGCTTAGTCCCATTAGTTTTGACATTTTTCAGACGTTCGCCCCATCAGTTTCCAATTTTAAGATCTTTCGCCCCACTTTTTGCCAATATTAAGACCTTTCAAGCAATTTAGGTGTAGATTGTTTCCTGGTGAGCGATAACGAGACTGTATTTTAAGAGAAATCGGCCTTCGACCGGGACATTTTCCTACCGAAAAATTTACAAATTGATATCAAAGGGGGTCTTGGGGGTGTTTTTTTAAGCTTGATAGATGTCTAGGGAGCAAACTAAAATCCTCCCATATGATAGGAATGGGCCAATTTCTCGCTATAGCTTAAGGGGGTAGTGCTTTGATTTTGGTCTATATATTTATTTATTATTATTTTTTTTAGTTTCCTCGCTAGACCTCCATCAAGCTTAAAAGAACACCCCCAAGACCTCCTTTCAAGATAAATTTGTACATTTTTCAGTAGAAAATAAGCCGGCCGAAGGCCGGTTCCTTCCAAAATTACAGGTTCGCTATCGATCGCTACGAAAAAATCGACAGCTAAATGGCATGAAAGGTCTTAATATTGACAAAGAAATGGAGGAAGGTCTCAAAATCGCCAAACTAACGGAACAAACGTCTTAAAACTTCAAAACTAATATGCTAAACATGAGGGAGAAGGGGGTCCAGAAAAAGCAAGTACGACCCCCTTTAAAAAAAAAGGGTATAGGTGCCTTAAAATAACCTTTAATCTTTAATGACTTTTAACCTAGTTGCCCACACCAGTACAAGACCATTAAAGTGCTACATTAATTAAGTTGAAGGTAGAACATTGCCGGGAAACGAGTGCATGTTACTCCACCTTACGAGATGAGTGGAAGAGGTGTTTCCGGAGAGATGAGTAGAGGAGGAGGAGAAAGGGAAAAATAGTGTTACTCCAACTTACGAGATGAGTGGAGGAGGAGTGGAAAGATAGTGTTACTCTACCCTAAGCTAAGAGATGAGTTGAAAGATAGTGTTACTCCACCTAAGAGATGAGTGGAGGAGGAGTGGAAAGATAGTGTTACTCCACCTAAGAGATGAGTGGAGGAGTGGAAAGATAGTGTTAGTCCACCTAAGAGATGAGTGGAGGAGTGGAAAGCTAGTGTTACTCCACCTAAGAGATGAGTGGAGGAGTGGAAAGATAGTGTTACTCCAACTTAAGAGATGAGTGGAGGAGGAGGAGGAGTGGAAAGATAGTGTTACTCTACCCTAAGCTAAGAGATGAGTTGAAAGATAGTGTTACTCCACCTAAGAGATGAGTGGAGGAGTGGAAAGATAGTGTTACTCCAACTTAAGAGATGAGTGGAGGAGTGGAAAGATAGTGTTACTCCACCTAAGAGATGAGTGGAGGAGTGGAAAGATAGTGTTATTCTACCCTAAGAGATGAGTGGAGGAGTGGAAAGATAGTGTTACTCCACCTTAAGAGATGAGTGGAGGAATGGAAAGTTAGTATTACTCAACATAAGAGTGGAGGAGGAGGAGGAGTGGAAAGATAGGGTTACTTCACCATAAGAGATGAGTGGAGGAATGGAAAGTTAGTATTACTCAACATAAGAGATGAGTGGAAGAGGTGGAGGAGTGGAAATATAGGGTTGCTCCACCATAAGAGATGAGTGGAGGAATGGAAAGTTAGTATTACTCCACATAAGAAATGAGTGGAGGGGTGGAAAGCTATTGTTACTCCACCTAAGAGATGAGTGGAGGAGGAGGAGTGGAAAGATAGTGTTACTCCACATAAGAGATGAGTGGAGGAGGAGGAGTGGAAAGATAGGGTTACTCCACCTAAGAGATGAGTGGAGGAGGTGAAGGAAGAGGAGGGAGGGAAAGCAACGGGTCACTGGGGGGAATATGCAAGGAAAAAACACTGGTAAGGTGTGTGGAAAAGTAATGTGTGTGTGTGTGTGTTTTTTTTTTTTTTTTTTTTGAGGTGGGAGAATATCAAGGGTAAGGAAGTAAGAATACACGCTGGATAACACAAAATAAGCCGCTTTTTCTGAACACCAAAAGTGTAATATGAGAGAAATATAACTATTATTGGTCTTACTGGATTTTATATATAAGTGGCCTTAGTAAGACCTTATATATACTGTATATATGTATATATATATTTTGTTTAATATATAAATAATACATAAATAATACATAAATAAGCCAAAACAAAAAAAGAAATGATGACCTATCCTGCTGAGCGCTAGCTCCTTAGGCGACCATAAATATATAACATTATTGTATATTGCTTTTGAGTACCCAAGTTACACAATAATGGTCTTATACGTAAACAAATACATACACAAATAAATACATATACTATTAGACGGTTGTATACAGTTTAGGAAAGACCTCTATCAATCAGAGGAGTAAAGTCATCCCAATAATCCCAAGATCGACCTATCCATAAATTTACGAGACGCGACAACTTAACCCTTCATCGCCACTACATATAATTCATCATATTCTGGTTACCATACGACGATTTTCTTTAGTGTGTAATCTACCTATACGACTCAACTGGGTAAATACGATCTCAATAAACCATCTTAGTAACATAGGTCCTTCTTAACCTGCATAAAATTATCTAATTATAGCCAGAATCAAAGGTAAAAAGGAATTTTTTGTCTTGACCCGTTTCTGCCTCATGTTTAACCCCATTGCTTTTGAGATTTTAAGATGTTCGCCACATTTATGTCAATTTTAAGACATTCCATGCCATTTAGGTGTCGATTCTTTCCTGGCGAGCGATATCGAGCCTGTAATTTAAGAGAAACCATCCTTTGGCCGGGATATTTTTCTACTGAAAAGTGTACAAATTTGTCTTGAAAAGGGCTCTAGGGGGTGTAATATTAAGCTTGATGGTGGTCTAGGGAACAAACTAAAAACCTCCCCTTAAAGAACACGGGTCGGGTCGTCAGCTGGCCAGCAAGGGACTGGGGTTCTGGAAAAGAGGTGCCAGTCTTGACGTTATTCTTGACTTATGCTGGCTTAACAATCCATTCGGGTTGATAGCCTTAGAAGTCCATTTTCATTCTCCTGGCCAGCGCATCGACGTTAACGCAGACTTACCCCTTTGAGTACCAGCGACGTGAGTTATATTTTATTCTAGCTATATTGTGATGATGTTATGCAGTTTAGGAAGGATTTGTGGTATATAGTTAAAAGGGTTAGTGGAGATATATTAAAATTTTATTATTGCTAGAGGTCCTTCCTAAGTTTAATAAAATCTTCTAATAGTTGCCAGAATATGATAAAAAGGACGTCCCTGGTACTGAATGGGTTAATGGTTGTGATCATTATGACAAGCTACAGCATCCTAACATAAGACGTGGTGGGCGTGTCAGCAAGGGGAGGAGGGAGTCATATACCCAGTAAGTGAAGGTGGTGGTGGTGGTGGTGGAGGAGGAGGAGGCACAAGGTACAGTATATATAAGACCACCCCACCCTCCCTCACACATACCGTACCGTACACACACACCGTACCACCACTCACCATGTTTACGGTAGGACTCCTGCTGGTGCCAATCTAGGGTGTTTTACAGTTACTTTAAGACCTCTCTCTCCTGTAGGTGGTAAAGGTAGTGCCAACGAACTTGACAATATTTTTGACCCCTTAACTTCTCATAACTCAAAAGGGCCTAAAGCAAACTGGCTGTAAATATCCACACCTCTTTCTTGGTGGGCTCTTCCCAAATAATAGAAATGTCAGTTCGATTGCTTTCATTAATTTTAAGTTATGAGAAGTTAAGGGGTCAAGATTATAATCAAGTTCGTTGGCGCTACCTATAGTAGTATAGTTGGTGTTGTTCATTAAAGTGTGGGATTATAATTTTGTTAGTGAAAAGAACTCTTAACCCAATAAGAAAAATAAGTGGCTATCACACAAGCACGTTCTAAAGTAAAGTTATATATTATTTCAGTCTCTTAAAATCTATACATTCCGTCTAGTTTTCGATTCCAATGCGAATAGGCCTATACGAAAAACTAGTGTGAGAAGAAAATTACTCATCGAAATTTGACAAGGCGTTCGTCTGACATCAACCTACAGAGGGCAAGGGGTATAATTTTCGGGATTGGTTCTACAAAACAAATTCGAGTTATAGGTATACAGTAGATTCATCGTTGCTATATAATTTTCCACTACAACTTCAGCTACAAATTCTTCTATTTGGCCATTTAGGAATATGAACATAGATCTGACTCTCTAAGTTGGTCATATTACGAAACTACCGTGGTTAGATTTCGCTTGTGTAATTATTAAAATATATCAATAATTAAGAAATTGTAATAATAATAATAATACCCTTATATTTTTGTTATAATATAACGATCAGACAACTGTTCACCATGACATAATTTGGGAGACGTAATATGAATATGATAATAAACACCATAACCCAAAAGTTAACCCTATAGTAATTTCCATTATAACCTAAGTTATTACCGTACATTAAATGTATGCACAGTTGCCCACATACGTTTTGTTCCTCGTCGTGATCTTATGTAGGAAAGTAATATTAGTGTAAATTAATTGCAAGTGTGGTTTCTTTTTAGTATAGGTTGACTAATCAGATCAGTTAACCACTGCATAAGAAAGTACACTCGTAATTCAATCATACGCATTATATTTCCATGTATAAGATCACGGAGAGGAACAGAATTTATGTTGCAACTGTACATACACAATATTCAGATATCTGGGCATCATCCATACATGTGCTACAAGGAAGGAACATTGCCTGAATAATAAAATGTAAACCTTGCAAACCAAACTAAAAACTGCACAATACTAAAACAAGACATTATCAAAATAACTATGTGGAAATGTTAATATTGAAGAGAGTGGATATGGATAGGATTAGGAATGTAGACGCAGAAAAAAACAAAATTATCGAGGTCTACTTTGATGTACGCCAATGATGCAAATGTACTTCATGAGGGACAAAAGTCAAAAGTGAGATCATTAATCTTCGCAGTGCATGTGAAATCCCCTGGAGACATTGTGAACTAATGAGAGTGTTTGTGAATAGTGATTTATGGTGTACATTATGTGGTGAATGGTGAAGGTATTGAGGGATAAGCCTATACAACGACACCTGACACCTCGTATACACTTTTGAAAGAGTGTTGAGAGGGGAGAAGGGGTGTTGGAGAGAGAGGAAGCTGTTGAAGTGACTTTGCTGCATGTGTTATTAGTCTGTATACGTCATCGAGGTGTCCCCCAACTGGGTGCGAGCATGTGAAACACGTTGCACACACTAAATATGCATGTTGTGACCAAGTTGTATCCCACCGCTGCCACCATTGTAACGAACGCTATTTTCATACTTTGGTATCTTACTTTAACTTTTAGTAGCAAAGCTGGGTTGGATACTGTTGCCTCACAAAAATTCCATCCCTCACTTCTGGGGTTGAACTCGGGATTAGTAAGTTACTAGACCGGTACCTTACCAGTGAGACAATAGGGGTAACCCACTTGTCTAGAGAGATTTCAGTCACATGCTTTGTTTACATTCAATATCTGACCAGTTTTAGGTCTATCTTACAAAGTGAGGTGCATTGCGATGGTTTGGACACAAGGAACATTTGACAAATTGACACGATTGCTAAGAGAGTATAAGGGAGCAAAGTGGAGGTGAGGAAACTACAGTACACCCACGGACAAAAGTGGTTAAATACAAAATTACTCCTAAACCACACTCGGCAGAACTTAAAGTCTGTTAAGGGGAGGGGTTTTTCTTTTGTTTTTTTCATTTTTTGCTCCCTAGACCTTCATCACGCTTAAAAAATATATCCCCAAAACCCCTTCCGAGATAAATATGTACATTATTCAGTTCAGAAATGTCATGGCCAAAGGCCCGCTCCTCCAAAATTGTAGGCTCGTTATCGTTCGCCAGGAAAAATGACGCCTGAAAGGCACAAACAGTCTAAACAAATGAAAACAGCAATAAGGTGAAAGGTCTTAACATGCTAAAGTAATGGGGAGAATGTCTTTAGTCTCTAAATTAATGTGGCAAAACATGACGGAGAAGGGGGTCCAGAAAAACATCCCCTTAATTGCCATACCCACTCCTCCTCCTCCTGCCCTCCGTCCCCACTCTTCCTCCTCCTCCCCTTAATTATCTCCCCCTCACCTTCTTTCTCCTTTCCTTCATCCCCACTCCTCCTTCTTCCCCCTTATGTCTCCTCTTCCTTCCCTCCATCCCCACTCCCTCCTTCCCCCTTATTTATCCTCCTCCTTTGTTTCATCCCCACTCCTCCTCCACTTAATTCCCCTCCCTCCTTATTTCTCCTCCTCCTTCTCTCCTCCCTTTAATTCTTCTCCTCCCCCTTAATTATCCTCCTCCTCTTTACCTTCATCCCCACTCCTCCTCCTCCCCATAACCCCCACCCCTAATTTCTCCTCCCCTTCCCTTCATCCCCACTCCTCCTCCTCCTCCCCCTTCCCTTCGTCCCCACACCTTCTCCTCCCCTTAATCCCCCTCTCCCTTTAATCCCCCCTTGCCCTCCTATTTCTCCTCGGCCCCCTCCTCCCTCCCTCCTCCATTCATCAACATCCCCCAGAACATCACAATCACCACCCCAGGAGCAAGCAAACAAAAACCAGTCATGCATGGAAAAAAAAAAAAAAAATCTTGCCTGCAATTACTCCGTCAAACTGGTCTAGCGCGCGTACAAGAAGTTACGTCAGATTACAAAAAAAAAATAAAAAAAAAATAAAAAAAATAAAGAAAACAACTCTCTTATCCGCCATTACAGGATGCCAACTGGTCTAGAGAGCGTACAAGAAGTTGCGTCAGATTACGAAAGAGGTGGAAGAGCAAAATGTGAGGCAGACACTGATTGGATAATGACGGAAAATCGTACACTATATTCAATCCATTCTTTAAGGGGATATCTGTTTTATCTTATTATTTTACTTTTACTTAATATTATTGTTATTACTATTAATATTATCATTATTATTATATTATTATTATTTTACTATCTTCTTTATTTATCTATATTTATCTTCTCCTGGATGAATTAGATGTGTGTGAATTTGTATTTTGTTGTTGTGTGTTCATTGTTTTATGTGTTTTGTGTTGTCCCTATTCTGGCTCTGTCTTGAGTCCCCCCCCCCCCCAAAAAAAAAAGAAATAGGAAAAGTGGAGCTAGAGTCTGAGCATATTGTTAGATAGATAGATATATTTTATTAGTCGTAGTAGTATTTATATTATTGTTATTTATATTATTATTTTTATTTGCTTTTAGTTTTTATTATCCCTCCTAAATTGTAGGCTTGCTGTCGCTCGCCAGGATAAGAATTAACAATAATATTGAAAAAAAATCGGAAATTCATAACCTAAACTACTACTATACATGGACAATAAAAATGCACCACAAAACAAAATCCTACATTATTTGCCCAGAATGAGGGCAACAACCTACCCCAGTGAAAGCAAGGCAGTGAATAATTGTAGCCTACTACCCAACTTGCTATTAGGATGAGACGCCATAAAACTGGACTGGCCAAATCGTTCAGCTACCCATTGGCTCCTTTTTCCCCTTTCCCAATTCTTTATTATATACAATATATATATATATATATATATATATATATATATACCGGTATATATTTATTTTTATTTTATTTTTATATATTTTTTTGGGGGGAGGGTATGCATCGTATTGGTTCTTCAGCATCGTAGCGTAGCCAAACTGTAACTAAGTCATTAAAGGTGACAACATTCTTTGTAAGGCTTTTGTTTTAGTTTGCTCCCTAGACCTCTATCAAGTTTGACAATATATAAGACCCATCTTCGAGTTTCAGGTTGAATTGAAACTCCTTATCAGTTCTTTACCTGATTTTTTTTAAATTTCGGAAGTTCCTATAAATTTGTCGAGGTTTCAAGGTATATCAGAATTAATGACCGCGACTGTATATATTATATGGTCTCAATTAATCCCTTCATTCTCATAGATCATTACTAAGCTGCATAAAATCATATATTGTTAGCTAGAGTATAATGAATGGCGTCATCATACTGAAAGGGTTAAGTTACTGCATAACAAAACTAGAGGGGCACTCGGTAGAGCATATATCTCCGCCTACGCTAGTTTTGTCCCAGAATGAACTTAGGTGAACAACAATCACACCAGTGTGACATATGATCCGGATCACCTCCTAAATTGAATCACTTCTTCCTTGGCGCACATCCTAACTGTCCATCACATTTTGTGAACATTGGTTCACAACTTTGTGAGATATCTAATTTACAGACAAACAAACGAAGGCGCGCACATAACCTCCGTCCAACGTCATTGGCGAAGTTTAAAAATTAGTTGAAAACAAAAAATAGCAACGCAAAAACAAGAGCCCAACTTCTTTCACCTCCGCGCACGCAATCTAATCTGGGGTCGTTCGTGAAAGGAAGTGCAATTTATTTAGACAAGATGAGACCCACACAAACCAGACTGACCAACACCAGACCCAGATAAGGCGGTGTCAGGGGTGTTATGGAAATTATGGTCTGGCAACTTCCCAATTTAAGTTTTACCAGAAATCAGCCACCTAACGTAATATATCATCAGTCTAGTTTCAGATACTAATGAAAAAGAACCTCGAAATATTGAGAGAAAAAACTTGCTCATCGAAAAATTACCGGGAAAAGTGCTCGTCATACTCCGGGCAGGTGAGAGGAAACCTGGTGGGAAGGTGAAAGGGAAGGAGTGGCCAGCCGCACTAGATAATGTATACAAAAATAAAATGGGAACTGAAGGGAAAATGAAAGCAAACAGGGAGTGGTTGCTTTTTTTTTTTTTTTTTTTCTTTTTTCTTTTTTTTAAGAGACAATGAACGGAGGAAGGAAAAACACAGATAAAACAAAAAGGTCCATGTGCCTAAAGGCATCCTCCATTAATAAAATGCTTGGGTAGTTGATGGCATGACGAGACGGATTAGTTAGTTATAAATATATAGGACTTCGGAGGCTATCAACCCTTCTGGATTATTCAAAAATAGCGTTAGGACTGGTGCCCCTTTTCGAGAACTCCAGTCCCTTCTGAGGAGATAGAGAGACAGACAATGGAAATGTATGTGGAAAATAAAAAGAGTAGTGAAGGAAAGTAAAGAGAAGAGTAGATAAGGAATATGGGAGGAATTAAAGAGTAAAGAATAAACTAAAGATAAACAAAAAATGTACCCTTATAATTCCCACATATCCTTCCTAAAATATATAAAATCGTCTAATGATAGCCAGAATAAACTGTCAAACTGCGTCATAATCTTCAAAGGGTTAATCTAGCATGTATTTTGTTCTCAGATAATTTGCCCTACTTGCTCGGTAACTATAGCTATAACTATGGATACATTAATGTCTACAACATCTGGTTTAACCGGAGCAGCTTCTCCAGTTACATTGGTCAAGTCTTGTCTGATAATCTCAAGGGACTGACAAATGGGCTTTAGTCCTGACGCCCTTCTGGACTTACAGTGTGCTGGCTTAATAATCCAGAATGGTTGATAGCCTCTGAAGTCCTATTTTCACGAACTAACTAACTGATAATCTGTTCAACCAAAGAAGACAAGCTAACTGATACGGGTAAGGGAAGGAAAGGGGGGTGGGAGTAACAATGAACAAACAAAATAAGATAAAAAAATGAAAGTAAAAGCACGAGCGGTGGGGAGAAAAAAAAGTTTGCGAGACTGAAAGTCGTGTACTGGTTGTATGGCCTAATACGTACCCTGTCGTACACTCTTATAGTATTATCATATATGTATCATCATTATCTACATCAACCACAAAAAACAATGCAGATAGCTATAATTGCATTGAGAAAAATATAAAGCGTCCAGGAATTCTTATGAGTGGGCTATGGCATCCGAATGTACACTCGGATACCATAGTCTCTAACCCACACATAAGAAATCCTGGCCCCCTATGTTTGTATATATGCAATTATAACTATCTGGGTTGATTTTTGGATAGAACTTTCTTTTCAATAAATAGTAGATATACGTAGTTTTGTAGTTTTGATTTATAGAAAACTATATTCATAATTTGTTTTCCAGAGATATATTTCCATAGTTAGAAATAGATCACGTCCACAAATATTGATGAGTGGGCTTGAGTGGCATCCGAGTGTACATTATGGTGATGTTCGTACGCAACCTCACCTAACCCCGGAAGCAAGATTCTGGCGACCCAATTGATACGAAGTTCGTCTATCTAGCCAAAACCTAACGTAACAGAACACTAGAACTGAAGATTTTAGTAACCCAAGTGATATGAGGCAGTTTGTCAACCTAGCAAAAAAAAAAAAAAAAAAAACAAAAAAAAAAAGTAACTGGATAACAACACTGAACATTTGTTTTACCCAAGTGATATGTGAAAGATCGGCAACCTAGTCAAAACCTAACGTAAATTAATAATAACACTAACTGAACATTAAAACTAACTGACCAAGAAACCTGACTAACTTATTGCAAATCTATAACATCTTAACAAATTACTGAAAAATAAAATAAAATAATTGTTTACATAGGAATAATACCAACTGAGGCGCAATGTCACGTGTACAGTCGTGGACATAAATACGTGAACAATTACTTGTGATGTTAAAGGAGAGAGTGACCATTGACTATAGTTGGTTTTATTTCAGCTGATGGCAAATTGAATCCTTTGGCAGATGATATCTCAATAATTTATGGGAAAATATGATACTACTACTACTATATATCTGCAGTATCTTATTGGCAAGGCTTCATAATTAGCAACACATTTCGCTACAAAATATGTGTAATAGCTAAGTAATTAGGATAATGATATGGCAATTTACCTTCAGCTGTAAAACTAAATCTCATATAGTGAAAACCAGCAATGTGATACTTTTTGGTTCCAAGTTGGGGTTTTTTTTGTTTTTTTTTTCTAATGGATTATAAAGTTTTGGTTGGATTGACCTTCAGAGGGTGAGTGGAGAAAGTGGTCACATACTGTAGCCTACATCTCCTGATAAAGGTTGCTGTTACTGACCATCTCAATCTCACTCTCTCTTTTACTCTCACTCCTCACTCTCTCTCTCACTCCTCACTCTCTCTCTCTCTCTCTCTCTCTCTCTCTCTCTCTCTCTCTCTCTCTCTCTCTCTCTCTCTCTCTCTCTCTCTTTCTCTCTCTCTCTCTCCATGTCAAACACCTTCCAAGTTAAATGTGAGCTAGTACAATATGTCTATTAATTTTGAAATTTACAAAATTATATGATCTTGATTACAATATGGTTAGATAAACACATTTGCGTGAGGGTGGGATAGGCCACATGGCAGCTGGGCAAGTCTTATGGGTAAATACAGGAGACCGCATACCTCCACCTACATTGGCGGAGGTATGCTCTCTACCAATCACTTACTATATGGAATTACTTCTTCTTTGGCGCATATCTTATCTGCCCACCAAATGTCGTGAACACCGGTGCATAACTTTATGATCTCGTTAACCGGCAGACAGACAGTCAGAAACAAACGGAGATATCGGTTAGTATAATTTTCAACATGCGATATATAAATAAACAGTTAAGACGTGGAAATATAATAATAATACATTATATGCTTATAATTATATATAGAACCTTATCAAGTTATCCAGAAGTTTGACATCCCTATTTTGAGATACCTTGTATAGCACTCGCCCAGAAAATATCGACACCTGAATGGGGTGAAGTGTCTTATAATCGTCAAACTAATGAGGTGAAATGTCTTAAAATCACCAATCTAATGAAGTGAAACAGGGAAGATCCAAATAGACTCCTCTTAGCATCAGATAGAATAATATCACCTAGTTTCAGTGACTCAATTAACCCCTTCTGTACAGGCGACGTCTTTTTCATGTTATTATAGCTATATTTAGGCTTTTCTGTGGCTTAGGAAGGATCTATGGTAGCTAAAAGGATTAAAAGAAATATATTGTAGCCTTGTAATGGTTAGAGGTCCTTCCTAAACTTAAATCATCTAATAGTTGCCAGAATATAATGAATAGAACGTCACCGGCACTGAATGGGTTAAGGGGAGATGTCCACCTGGAGGATTTTTTTCTGGACTCCTTTCTCCCTCATGTTTAGCCTCATTGTTTTTCTAATTTTAAGAAGTTTGCCCCATTATTTTGACGATTTTAAGAACTTTCAACCCATTTCTGTCAATTTTAAGACATTTCGTGCCATTTAGGTGTCGATTTTATCCTGGCGAGCGATAGCGAGCCTGTAATTTAAGAGGAACCGGCTTTCAGCCGGGACATTTTTCTACCGAAAAATGTACAAATTTATCTTGAAAGGGGCTCAAGGGGGTGTAATCTTAACCTTGAAGGATATCTAGGGACCAAACTAAAAACCTCCCCTTAATAATCCAACGGTAAATCGGCTTTATCGGATACCAATCTCAAATACAGATTCACCTTTAACCCTTTGAAGATTATGACGCATTGACAGTATATTCTGGCTAGTCTTAGACGAGTTTAAACAATTTAGGAAGGATCTGTGGGAATTATAAGGGTTAAAACTATCAATTAACCCTTTTACTTCCATATACCCTTCCTAAACTTAGTAAAATCCTCTAATAATAGCAAGAGCACCGAAAAGAAATGAGTCATCGTATATTCTCAATTAACCCTCAGACTTCCATATACCCTTCCTAAACTGATTAAAATTGTCTAATATAAGCCAGAACACAGAAAAAGAAAAGCGGCATCGTATATTCTCAATTGACCCTCTGACTTCCATATACCAAATTGAATAAAATCGTCTAAGATAAGCCAGAAGACAGAAAATAAATGCGTCATCGTATAATCTAAAGGTTGAATAATATCCATGAGGCTCAACCACCAGACGCCGGCCTACCCAAGCCTTTCTCCCCCACCACTGACTTAAAGTTCAGGAAAGGTTGCATCAACTAGAAAGTGGCGGGAGGGTGGGGTACAGTTCCAGCTGGTCTTCCACACAACCAGGGCGACAGGTCTTAAAATCGCCAAACTAACGGTGTAAATGTCTTAAAACTTCATAAGTAATGATGGAGAAGGCGGTCAACAAAAAACATATACGAAGTAAAATCAATCGATAATCCTAAGATATATATATATATATATATATATATATATATATATATATATATATATATATATATATATATATATATATATATATATATATATATATATATATATATATATATCAGTAATTTGTTTTGTATGAAGTCATAGGAAAAAATGGATTAAAAGTCGTATTTCCTATCTCTATTTTTGTTCCTGAGAATTACTACATTAATGCGTATTTTCAATGTTAACATAATTGTCTAATTGTACATAGGAACAATTGAATATTTTATATTTTTTTGTTTTAATTATCAATTATATTATTAGAATAGTTTTATAATCTCTAGAGTATTTTCTTGAATATAGAAAGGAATGTCATAAATTAGAGCGTCAAGTATATCTCAATTGACTGAAATCGAGACGTTCTTCCAAATGTTGATAAAAACTTGTTGTAGTTGAAAACAAAAAAGTATTAATAGTGGTTTGCCTAGATAACCAGGTGGGTAGTAGTGGAGTCTCTGATCACTGGAGGATCTTTGGAACCTTTCAAGCACACAAAAACTACCCGGTCAAGCTACCGTACTAGTCCAGGGGAAGTTTGTTTTTTCTGGGCCCCCTTCTCCCTTATGTTTAACCCCATTAGTTTGGCGCGTTTAAGACCTTTTTTTACCATTTAGGTGTCGATTATTTCCTGGTGAGTGATAGCGAGCCTGTAAGTGAAGTGGAGCCGGCGGGACATTTTTCTACCGAAAAATTTACAAAATTATCTCGAAATGAAGTCTTGGGGGTATTTCTTAAAGCTTGATGGGGGTCTTGGGAGGAAACTAATAATAAATAAAATATATATAGGTTCTAAGATTCGTCCTAATTTTCATTGTCGATCACCTCACCTAACCTAAGCTGACCTCTCTCACTCTTCTACCACTATTACAATAAGCAACGTTCTTCAGAGCTTTCTCAATGTATACCTCCTCCCTTACGGAGAGTGGGGGGGGGGGGCGGCACCCGCCTCTCAACATATTCCCATCCATATTCTAGCCCAAGAGTGAACTGATTTACCCAGTCTTTCTTCTACTCAACATGTAAGCTATGGAGCTCTCCCTCAATCTGTCTTTCCCTCATCCTATGACTTAAACTGCTTCAATTTCGATGTGTCCAGACATTTTGACTATAACATGCCTTGAATTTCGTTCTGTTTCACTCTAAACTTGGGGGGGGGGGAGAGAAACAGTTGCTACAGGCAGAATTTCCTTTTGTCTCCTTCATACAAAAACAAAACAAAAGTTACCGTGAGCATCAAGGCAAAAGAAAACTAACGTAAATGTATGATAACCCAGCCCAAGCTTCGGGAATATACGACTAATACAAGTATTTCCCTAAGTATCTGTAGGACTGGCATTCCCATCTCCCAGTTCACTCCATGGAAGCAACGGAGCCTAACCTAAAGTAACCTCCACCTACTCTGCATTAACTACATATTGTGTGCATGCCCACTTTCAATTGCAACCATTACCTTACCTATTCACACGCCCTTGGTAGGATTAGGAACGGTTTTACTAGCCTTAAACCTCTCACTCACTCACTCACTCACTCACTCACTCACTCACTCACTCACTCACTCACTCACTCACTCACTCACTCACTCACTCACTCACTCACTCACTCTCACTCTCTCTCTCTCTCTCTCAGCATTGAAACTCTTTGGTGAACTAAGGCAGCCACGGGGATTGGTGAAACTATTTTCGGCTGCTTACATGTCACCAGTCGCAATCGCCAGTTCTGTCATCAACAAAAATTTGTGAACTTATTTTGTTTTTCTTTATGCAAATACAGACATCTAGATTGATGAATGAAACATTAAATATCAGATAAAGTTTCATAATGCACCCATAATCAATAGTATACCCTATTCCAAGTAAGTAGGCCTAAACTTTTGAACATTAACCTCCATAACTCACAAACTATTAGAATATTTGGGCTCATATTTCTACTATTTGGGAAGAGTCAGGCAGGGAATAGTTGTGGAAATTTACAGCCCATTTGTTCTAGACCTTTTTGAGTTACAGAGGTTAGGGTTCTGCCAACCGGGTTCACGATTTCTGGAACAAAGTATAGTGAAAAATATAAGGGGTACCAGGCTACAGCGTATATTTATAAGTGACTGTACACATAGCCATACTACCAAGTATTGCCCAATTATGTCGCCTTGGATCAATTCAACCGCCTAATTTCACTAATTAGCCTAATTTGATTATATGTATACAATTATTATATTATTGTCTACTGTTAGATTATTGTATACTTAAAGGCTAAATAAACATATTTGATTCAATTTTATTTGACTAATCAATTCAATCCGAGTTCAAGCTAATCAATCAGTTGACTCAAGTCAACCCCTCAGCCTAGTTCAATAACTAGTACCAATTCAAATACCCACTAGCAATTAAGTCCACTTCCACCATTTGCTCCAATTCGACAGCTCAGATTAGTCATTTTTTCCAGATGATGGTAAATTGCCACGGCGGAGATACGTGCTCTACCAGGCACATTTACTACATAAACTACGTTCATCCGATAATTCCAAAATGACACAATATCTATATTGTCTAAAGGAATTTGTATGAGTATTGCTTTACTTACTTGACTCCCAGAATTTTTTTCAAACTTGATAAACTTTTTTTTTTTTTTTTTTTTTTTTTTAAGGTTGAGAGTGGTACGTTTGCTTAATCACAAAAGTGCTAAGTCATCACCAAACACAATTAGAAGCGCTACGCACAAGCTTCTTGTGGTGACCGCCAGTCGGAAAAAAATTCGCATTGTCGTAGGACCCTAGGACAAGTTGTAATTTACTTGGCAACTCAACAATATAACCAGCTTCGTTTAAAAGACACTCCATTCACAAATGGTATTTTGTTGGTAGTAACATATATATTTGTCCACACACAATTAATATGTGTATCAACTACAGTGCATTCATTCGACATATATCGACAGGCCCCGCCCACTTCCCCAACCGTTATCATACGGCTGGCATGACTGTGCGACGTAGGGGTGTCCAACAGGGTTACCAAATCAGCACAAAAATATTATTTAATCTGTTTGCAGAAGTAACTAGAAGAATACAAACTAGTAAATGCCTACCTAATATTGCTAGAATATTACTCCAATATTGATAACATGTGCTAAAAGATTCGGAGTATAGCCAGCATTCTTATTGCTAGGTGTAAAATATTGCCGCTAGATCAAGTCAATATTTATTTATCAATTTAAATTATTAAAAATGGTCTACAAAGCCATCTACCTTTCTACATCAACGAGTGAGAAAGAAATGTTAAGACTGGAGCCTGTCTGTAACAGCTCCATTCCCTTGTTCAAGTAAATACTTTTAGATCTAGCGGTAAGGTAGCTACATTGGCAATGCCGGTGTCTTCTCTCTCAACTGTCAATGCGCTGTCATTCAAACGTCAGTTCAGTTCCCTCCCGTCTTCTGAAGGGGGAAGATGGCGTCTCCTGCCCATACCCCTGGCAGACCTGCTGATTCTCCCCAACTTGTCAGTCAAGCCAGGAATATTATATTAAATGTATTCAAGTATTTTGATAAGGAGAAAACTGAGCCAGTTGATGTGGTGGTGCTCCTCGTGGTACACCCTGGAAACGTCATTATTGGCGGCTAAATGAATCACAAAATTATGATCTACACAAGTTGACTGATCAGTCAAAATTTAATCACTTCACAATATGAGAGAGAGAGAGAGAGGGAGGGAGACTGAGGCACACAGACAAGGGAGGGGGAGGCATTACGGTACCCTATTCAACTAAAAGCAGTGGGCGGGTGCCCAACCCCGAAAGGGGTTGAAATAGGGGAGCTATCCCCCCGCCAAAGGCGGCTTTCTAGGGCCTTTCCTAGCTGATGCTGAGAGGATTGGGTTCTAGTCATGTGGTGATGGGCTGGTCTATCAGAGTGAAAGCTGAGCAATCTCTGCCATACCCATACCTTACTCTGACTTTTCCTTTAACTTATATATTTTCTGGATCTCAAGTGACGGCGTCTCTTCCGTGGATTGACCTCCCAATCTACCAAAATTGGAAGCCAAAGCATCACATTTTTCCCTTGCCCCTCAACTTTCTCTTCATAATTGCTGAGGGGCACAGGGCCCTGGGTGGGGCTTTGGTTTCCCGGGCGTTTCCGCACCCTCCTCAGCCCCCCCCCCCCCCCCCCCCCCCCATGGAGTGGCTTCGGTCACCCAGGCTTTATTGTGGTCGGCGGGGAGGGTTCTGTGGGGGCACTCGGTTGTGGCCTTGGAATTGCTCGGGGCCTTGGGGCTGTTCGGCCAGGCAGCTTGGGGAACAACAACAACAACAACAACAACAACTAAAAGCAGTCGCTCGCTAGGCCTAGCTTAATAATTGTCTACCTCTGCTCTGCCCAAGTAGATGAGGTAAAACAATGGTAATGGAGTTTACTTTTTTGTACAATGGTATATGGTAATATTGTATAGTAAAGAGTAACTGCAAATATGCATGTATTAAAGCGCTCTAACATCGTATAATTAATTTTACTTGGAGCTCCGTGGTAAGGTGACAAGTGACTTGTCCGAGATTACGGTATGATAAGCTCTACTTCGTCTACGGCGCTGGTGGAAGCGGGCGGGGCCTGTCG
Source organism: Paralithodes platypus (assembly GCA_032716605.1). Taxonomy (NCBI): domain Eukaryota; kingdom Metazoa; phylum Arthropoda; class Malacostraca; order Decapoda; family Lithodidae; genus Paralithodes; species Paralithodes platypus. Next base: position 70,770,493 of record CM064492.1, on the reverse strand, counting down.
ATATATGTCGAATGAATGCACTGTATAACCCTATAATCATTACACATGGAGGAAAAAAAAAAATTATGAGAATTCAGAAATTGCTTGTAAAGTAGGAATGTTAAGTTGCGAAGCACCAAATCCTTATAGAAATACTATATCTAATAAACACATGTTATAGTAGAATTATTTACAGTGGAATAAACTACTGTCAGTAAGTTTAACTATTGTTAAAATCACTAAAAAATAATTCGGAAATACATGATCAAGGAATGACAATACCTCTTCACTCATCATTGCCAGACGTACTATACACTCTCTCCCTCACGGCCTCATCCAATGCCTTCTCTATACAAACTGATGAATTGCTAAAGAAACTAAATTGTCTGGATAAATACTGGATAGTAATTAAAAAGCAGGAATCAGTCTTGATATGCCACATACGTATGCCTCATCCTAAAATCGCATTGTCCATGACAGTTGATGAAAGTTGTGCAGTGAAGGTATTTGTACGTGAAGTCGAGATGCAGAAATTGGGTCACTACAACATTCCTTCATGCATCAATGACATTGATTCTCTCGAGGAGCTCTTAACAAACCTTAACAAAATGTGACACTGAAGAACCCGCTTCTAATCCTTGCAGAGTAATTTTTGTATTGCAACTTGTAATATCTGTGTTGTCACTTGTACAAGAACAGTCATCAAAATATGTAAATATGCAATTATGCAATTATAACATATCTGTTCGGAAAGTGTTTGAGTGTGAACAATTTTGAGGATGATGTCAGTACTGAGGATGCCGTTCCATAACCAGAGTGTTGATTTAAAAGATTTTGAAGAGGAAAAGTGGGAGAAAATGGAAAATTATGATTTGCTACACATGCATAGGTTTGATATACAGTAGAGGTAACGGATGATGATAGTGAGAAATGTATGGATTATCTCCAAGTTATAACCTATCTTGCTGGTTACTGTTGCTTTGCCGTGTCAAAGAAAATTAAATGTGAATTTTGCAAAGACTTACTAGTAATGAGGATGTAGATAGCCTTCCAGACAACCACAATTACATACAGGGTATTAGCAGAGGAGCTCTGCTATATCCTGATGATTCTGTTGTAAATATTATTATGTATAATTATATAGTCATTACCAAACTTACGCAAAATTCAAAATTCTCAAAATTAGTTAATCAAAGAAATGTAGCCATGGAGATTACACTTAATGTTCTGATAGAGAATGATGCCTTCCTCCCTTTGAACAATTGCGATGATGGTCATAGCATAGATAAAATTCAAAAAATGCTACTTTGGTCTTCTACAAATGCCTTGCTAAATAATTTTTGTGCTAAAGAAAAAGACTTCATAAATCAAAACAAATTGTCAGGGAAAAAGAGGAAGATTCAGACTCTGACATAGGCTAAAGGCTGAGTCACATGTGCATGTGTTTCTGGCAATTTTCCATGGGCAAGCTCTTTCTATTAACATTCAGGGTTTTTCGAAATTACTAAGTAAAGCTAGATTTAATGTAGATTATCTTAGGTGGCTTATTTCTTCTAATACTGTATATATAAAGCCATCATATCTTAATTGCTCCAAACAATTTCTAAATAAATAGCTCATGTGACGCCACCTTAAGTGATGCAATATAATGAATGTAATGAGTTGCGGTGGAAGGTGGATTGATGTGGTTGTGATTGAAGTGGGTGAAAGAGTTAAGTGGATTTAAATTATAATTAAGGTGGAGAGTTAGAAGTAAAACTTGATGAAAGAGTTTGTGTGAGAAGAAAAGTGGGCGATTGAACTGTATATGTAAAGAGTTGATGATATTTATGGCGATATTCATGTAAATAAAATTTGGAAATCGTGTCTATTTTGTGACTTTTTATCCGCTCTTACAGTATGCTTAGCTTGATGAAATGGACATGATTTAAAAATATTTATCCAGTTTATATTCATAGCCTACTTCCCACATAAGTGATGAGTATATTTATGTCAATTAAGTTGGAAATCATGTTTATTTTATCGATTATATATCCGATCTTGCATTATGCATAGCTTAAAGAAATAGGAATTATTTTATAATATATATTTTATTTATATTCATAACCTAGTTTTCAAATAAATTATACGTATGTGAGGGGCAAATGCAAGTCAGAAGTGTCTACTGTAAAAGGGACGTGTAGGGTTTAGTGAGTTTCAGGGAAAGTCTTGGGTTGAGAGTGGTGGGAAGGGAGAATTGGGAGAGCGGCTCAGAGCGCGGGGAGACGGTCTACCTAAAGCTGTGACGTCACGGACCTATCGCTCAGGCCTTGTATAGAGAAGGCATTGCCTCATCTCACTCCCCCCTCTCCCTGTAAACAAACACACGCATTTACGGTCAGAAATTATTGTACTGTAAAGATAAGGCCGAGATCTTGTCTTGGTAAAGCCTATCTTATTTTATGAACTATTATAATTGTCTACTGTACGTGAGGTTTAAACGTTATATATGTCAAATACTTCTAAGACACTTACATTGAATGAATTATTTACTTCATAAACCTCTGAATAATGGAACTGAAACGGTAAAATATGCTGTACAAAGGTTTAAGACATTTAGATAAATCTAGTTTTATATTTACAAAGGGCGAATATGCTACGAATTAAACAAACGAAACCAGAAACGTCGGACATTCCACCTATCAAGCATGTCCTTCAAAACCTGCGACCGAAAAGCAGTACCGTTATCCATCAACACCTCATCAACTGGGATCCTCTCTAGGAAGATCTCATTCAGCACACCTGCAATCTCTTCCGCATTCTCTGCTCTTAATTCCCTCCAGATAGCCACCCGCCCAGGTCCGCAGTCTACCATAGATAGGTACAGCCCCTACCGATAGTGTGTCACATCAACCGCCAACCTTTGCCAATCATTATCCACTCTAATCTCCCCAGACACATGTACACTCGGTGCAGGGTCGATCGACTGACATCTGTCACAACGTCTCACCACCTCTCGAACGTTGTCCCTCGTGACTGCAGGGTCGACCTTCCTTGCCACAAACAGTGTCCTGTCGACTCCCATGTGGTGCATTTGATGTAGCTCCTTTACACTTGGTGCTCCCATGCAACACACCATAGCCGCCTCCTTTGTCTCCTCTGGCACCCCGAGCCAGGATTTCTTTACTCTTGTTAGGGCATCTGCCTTGTTCTCTGATGGCACAAAAACTACACACAACTGCAGACCATACACATCTTTCAACTCCCTCAGAATTCCCAGACGACGCTTCACAATCAGTTCTGAGGCTCCCTTCGTTCGAACTCTTTTCTCTTCCGTCACCACTGATTTCAGCCAACCAAACACTGTAGCAGAATCTGTTCGAACCTCGATCTCTCGCAAACCCCACTTCAAGGCCAAATTGATACCTTTCAATACCGCGTCCAACTCGGCCACGTTGATATGACTGTAGTCGTGCTTCTTCCTCAACCACGCAGCATCCTCAACTTCTACATTACCTATCTCCAATATCACGCCTGTCGCTATACTACTTGCGTCACACCATACGACCCCCTTCTCTGACTTCGGAGTATACCATCTTCCCCTCACTGGGTCTTCGCGTCTCACTCTTTCTATGACATCTTGCATCATCGTGACTGTCTCTTTTCCGACCTTGTCTTCCCATCTTACACCTTCCGCTCTCCTCTTAACGTAACTACATGCTACCCGCAGCCATCCTGCAATGGGATAGTGGCCCACCAGCCTTCCACAAGCTGAGAATAGCTCTCTCCTACTCCAGTTCTCCCTAATTTCCGGAACCTCATTACCTCTCTGGAATACTAGCTCGCCTGTTCTATCTCTCTCTAATCTCAAGCCCAACGTCGCACCCCCTTCCAACGGCTGCGGCTCCTTTGTGGCCAATCCAAACCTAGCCAAGTGCTCTACAACCTCGGCTGCCGTCACCACAGTCTCATCCACTAGTATATCGTCAATATATGAATTTGTGGCAGCCTTCATCTTATGCGTTTTCCCCAGCACTATCTTGAGTATCCTCGCCATGATTCTTGGAGCCGAATTCAACCCGAAACCCAACCTCGTCAAGCAATACGTCTTTCCCTTGTATCTCACCAGCTGGTACTTCCAGAGCTTCTCTGTCACATGAATTTGTAAATAAGCGGACTTCAAATCCACAATGGTCGAGGCCCCACCCATCTGCCTCCACTCCCTGAGTGTCTCGCCGCACACATCCGCGACGTCATCGCCTGTGTGACTCATCACGTGGGTATTAAGTTCACGAAAATCCAATACAGGCCGTACCTTGTTTTTCGTCAGTTGAACCACCGCCATCAACGGCAACACTCCACTCCCAACTTCCTCCCCCCAAGGCAGCAGAATGCCCTCATCAATCCACCTCTTCACCTCCTTGTCAAAATCTTCTCTCACTCCCTCTTTCATAGCATGTTCGTAGCAACCAACTTTGTTCTTCAAAACAAGCAACTCTCCTTTCAACAACCACTCGACTACCCACTTCCTACCATCAAATACTGCAACAAAATCCTTATCCTCAATCTTGCATGGATCAGCTCCCATTCGGTTCCTGGTTTCGACACCCCTCTCTTTGGCTCAACAACCCCGGCTGCCTTTGTGAACTTATCTTTCAGCTCTTCAGTCTCAGTCAGCTTCACAACCCTCCCTTCCGACTTTATGGCCACAGCGCATTGGGTCTCTCCACTCTCGGCAGTTGAACGGCTTACCGGTACCTTCCCAAACGTTACCGGTACTCTTCCATCTACAATCGTAGCGCCACCCAGTTGGCTGATAACATCCATCCCCATCACTACATCAATGCCATCAATTACTGTATCAAGTACTATGGCCCTGATCCACAATCGGATTCCTCGCACTGTCAACTCCACTTCTCTGGCACCCTCACACCTTATCTCTCTTCCATCGACTCCGACCAGCCTAGCGTCCTCTCCCTCACACTTTCCTACCAAACGAGAGGCCAACACAGTGGTCGAACAGCCAGTATCCACAAGGGCTCTTGCCCCTTTCCCCCCCACCAGTACCTCCACCAGTACCTCCACCACTGGCAGGGAGCTTGGGAGCGCCTTTACTCGACTAAAGGGGTAGCTTCCGGCGCAGCAGCTTCCCCTTGACCGTTTCCCTGGTTGCATCGGCTCGCTATGTGACCCTCCTTCCCACACCGATAACAAGGTATGGCTGGCTTCGGCTCCTTACACTCCCTTGCCATGTGAGAGCCACCACATCTGAAGCAGTGACCTTTGAACCCATGCGCCTCCCATTTCCTGCCACTCGGCTCACCCCGTGGAGCCTGCCACCTGGCCTCCACTTCCGGCCCCCCAGTAGCAACCGCTGCAACTCCCCGGCTTCCTCCTGACGCCAATACTCTAGCCCTAACTATTAATTCACTCACGCTCACCGAGTCCGACTCAACGTCCTTAACCTGCTGCAGCTCCATCGATATCCTGTCCGGAAACCCAGTTATAAAAGCTAGCTTCACAGCCCTCTAGCCCTTTCCCTTCCACCCAGCTAGCCCTGCCACCCTCCCTATCTCGTTAGCATAGACATCCACCCCCTCACCTGTCCATGTCACCCTCTTTAGCCTTCCATATGCCTCAAACAGTCCCTGTGTAAAAGCCTCCTTCAATCTAGCACTTATCTTCTTAGCATCTAATTGATCATTCTCACTCATTTCAAGGTACAAGGCTAACGCATCTCCCTCCAAGTACAGTGGTATGAAACTAGCCAAGTCGTCAAATTTCAAGAGTTTCGCCACCAACTCTGCCTTCTTTAGCCACGCCACCACGTCGCCCTTACCATCATACGACTTCATAATTTCACTACTCACCTTCCCTTTTTCAGACATGGTGACTAGTATGCGCCTGGATAGCTTGTGGTTGAAATACAAAAACGTTAGCACCCTTACCTCACGGTGAGAATATCCTTGTGCGGCGCTGTACAGTATAGGCTAGCCTAGGCCTAGGCCAAGCAGTTCCCCATCCAACGTTGTCAACGCTCCAGAAACTGCGACCTCAAACCACAATCCGACCTGACCTACAGCTACAGTGATGCCCACACGAACCACCAACCTCGGCTGAATCTATTCACCTACCACAGCAACACTACACTCGGTAAATACGACGGGAGCTCCCTGCGACCTCTGCACCCCAATCCTCACACGCGTGTTTACTGTCGACTCTCCTGCGTTCGCCCAATGTGCCTAAAACTAACTAACCTACCCAACGTAAATCAAATCTACCAAACGTAAATCGAATTACACCACAAGTATATAACGCATAATCTTAGTATATTTCTTTTTGACCTATAAAATATTCTGGTTAGGCTACCAAGCGACCATTCTCCATCTGGTGGTCAACCCAAGAATCTTGTGTGTGGCGCTTCTAATTCTCCCTACCAACAAATGCCAAAAGTGGCCGACAGAGGCGCTGAACGCAATGCTTACCGCGGTGCATCATGGGAAATTGATTACATCGCGTATATCTGCACCCTCTCTCTCTTTCAACAATTCTTTATTATAAGCGGTCTGTCGAAATGTCTGTAGCTGACACATATTATAGCCTATGCATACTGTTGTTTATTATATTTTAAAGTCACCCATACCCATATACAGTATAAAGTAATTTAAAATACAAAGTCAGCAAGCATTTTCGCCCCTTTTTGTTATGATTATTAACCCGGGAACTGCGGGGAGACTCTTAAGAGTTCCCCCGGCGGGCTGCGGGGAGACTCTTAAGAGTGAGTGAAAAAAAAAATCAACTTTTGACATCGATTTTTTTTTTTTTTTTTTTTTTTTTTTGGCCCCTGGGCCATGCAAAATCTCAGTCCTCTACCTCCCCTCCTTCCCCACTTTCCTCCTCTCCTTCAGTTATCACCTATTTTCCCTGTTATTCCCTTATTCTGAGGTATATTTTCGTGCTAACATTAGCGAGTTGCAAGCAGGGTGTTGTCATCACTGATGGCAAGCGAGTGCAAGAGAGAGAGAGAGTATCGATCGACTGTGTCTCAGTGGCCTTGGGGGAAATTGGCGGGAAAGCAGCTTGCCTCACCCATACATTATACAACTCGCGGGCTATATCTCCGATTTTGACCATCCAAACGCTGTTTTCACTCGTTTTATTGTTGTTTCAGGTTAATACCTTTATAATCAACCCATAATAGGCGCATATGGATAAGTATTAATGCTATTAACCCTTGTCTAGCGGGCCCTCTGTGGCCGTTTTGGGCCTTTTCAGGCCGTTCTGACTGCTATATCAACCATCAGTATGAAAGGAACTGTATTGCGCCGAAAACTAGGTGGAAATCGCTACACAATGACGCCACATAAAGCTACGTAGCACTCGTGGAGCACTGACAGTGTTACCTCGAAGATGGAAGTTTAGCTGATTTTGCTACCTTGCTCACTTTTAGCGAACTATTGGTTACACTGTCATCCTCACGCGCGGTGGGGGAACTGGAGTTAGTGTGGGCCGGGAGGCCACAGATGTCGGACGTATGGATCATTACTATCCCACCCATTTTCACTCGATTTTCACCCTTTTTTCACCCGTTTTTTGCCAGTTTTTTCAACTCGACTTATGTGGTGAGCCGCTTTTTAAGGGTTAATGGCACAATGAATATTTTAGTGACGGAAACACCTCAAATACGTCAGCACAGGGGGACGTTTCCAATTACCCCCATGCGCACTTCAGAGGTTAATCAGCTTATAATTATGTTTGTAGTAATTATCAGCTGCATATGGACATTCCCATGACTACTAGACTTTATAAGGATTTAGTGTAGTCGTATACTGCATAATAAAAGAAAGTACAATCACAAGAAATCATGATAAACTGTGTATGTCCTAGGTGTTAAGTATTGTTGATGTCGACAGTCGTAGCTCTGGCGCTAGTTCAGAAGCATCCACCAGAGGTCTCAAGTGTATTCTTGGTAGCGAGAATTAGATTACAAACTCATTCGTCTGTTTTTTCCTTCCGAGATGTAGTAGGCCTACTCAAAGTTCAGAGCAAGATCAAAAGTTTACTGTACTCTCTAGATCTTAGTTTACAGCACACGCCACGTCGAGCTGCACAGTCGAAAGAATAGCGAAGGGAACGCCGAGATACAGGGTGAGACTGGAAAGAATGGACGAGAACAGATGGGCACGGAAGGTGTATGAATGGACAAAGGAGGAGAGCAAGTGGAATAGGATGTGTGATAAGAAAATAGAGGAGCATGGGATGCGTGGAATAATGATGGGTGAGAGTATGAGAACGTGGAGCTCAGGGAAGTGGAAAAATGAGATAAACACGCGGGTCCAAGATAAGGGTAGGGACGAGTGGATGGAAAGAATGAGGCAAAAGAGTTCACTAGACTGGTATATGGCAAAAATTAGTCCAAGAAGTGAACTTTTCTATGATGGTAGTATGGGGAGAGAGTTGCTGTTCAAGGCGCGAACTAAATCCCTGGAGGTGAACAACCGGACATACAGGTGGAACAATGAGGGTAGTAGGATCTGTAGAATGTGCGACGGGGGACGGGATGAGACCATCAAGCACATACTGCTAGAATGTGACAAGTACGGCAGGGAAAGAGAAATTATGATCAGTGCAGTGAGACAGGAAGTAGGAGAGGTACAGTGGAACGGGTTGATAGAAGTTATGCAATGACACAACCATTGAGAAGGTAAAGGGCTTCCTGTAGAGAATGTGGTTAAAGAGAAGCATATAGTGGTAACCTAGGCAATCTAATTGCCATCCCTGGAGAGAGAGCCGATCCTAATACCTAACATTTGCGAAGACGGCAAGACGCATATGGATTATGCTATTCAATATTGGTGTCCTTATTACAGAATGGACATAAATTATTTGGAGGCAGTACACCGAAGAATGACAAAAAATATGCATAATATCAGACGTTTCCCATATAAAGAAAGGTTGAAGAAATCAGGTTTGCATTCGTTAGAGAGACAGAGTTAGAAGGGATTTGATGGAGGTGTTCAAATGAGTAAGTGGTATAATAAAGGAAAGATGTACAGAAGCTCAGGGATAGCCAGAAAACTTGTGCAAATGGTATGACATAGGATACATTTTGTTTCAGAAAACATATAGGCAAGTAGGCTACGGGTTTGGTAACAGTTGTAGATATGTGGAATAGGCGGTTCAATATTATTTTAATACCACGATTTCTTGTTATATATTTTAAGATAAATATGGAATCTATATGCTCTAAAGATCATATGAAAATTTGTTTTAACCCTCGGCAAAACCTAATAAAAAAAGTATGGTACTAAAATGTCTTTCGTAACAAGGTTGTCAATACAGTACTTCCAGTTATCGACAGCTCTAAAGATCATATGTAAATGTGTTTTAACCCTCGGAAAAACCTAATATAAAGTATGCTACTAAAATGTAATTTTCGTAACAAGGATGTCAATACGGTACTTTCATGTTATCAACGTACAATCAAAGCTGAAGATTGCAGAGTAAACACCGTAGACTTCATCGACTTTTCTTTCGCCTTCGTATAATCGACAGCCAATTTTTTCTTTTTTTTACTAAGGGATTATTACCCAACCAGCGGGGTGTGGGTGCAGCAGCCCCCACCCATAATACTAGGATAGGTTAAGTAAGGATGTTAGGTTAGGCTAATTTCTTTAAATCATAGCCCTCCCCAATATCGGGGAGTGTCTCAACATCGATCGAAAATGGGAAAAATCGTTTTTTCAGAGATTGCTAATTAAGGTAAATCTACTTTTATACTACCCCTCCCCCACTAACCCCCTCCCACCTCCCCTCTTCAAAACACGTCTTTTAGCGTGTTTTTGGATGGTTCAGCAGACGCGAAAACTGGAAAAAAACAAAATAATTATATTAACCCAGGAGCTGCGGGAAAACTCTTAAAAGTTTCCCCGGGCGACTGCGGGAAGACTCTTCAGATCCTGGGCCTAAAAAAATCCATTTAAAACACCCCCAAAAAAATTGATTTTTTGCCCCTGGGCCATGCCAAATATCACTCCTCCACATCCCCTCCTTCCCCCCCTCCTTTAATTATCACCTATTTTCCCTGTTATTCCCTTATTCTGTGGTCTATTTTCGTGCTAACATTAGCGAGTTGCTAGCAGGGCGTTGTCATCAGTGTTACCAAGCGTGGGAATTAGGGGAGAAGTCATGAAGAGAATTGAGAGGTACCTCCAGTGTCTCTCAAAGCTTCGCGAGTGGAAGGTTGGCTCACACTCACTCACACACACTCGCTTTCATTTCACGATTTTGACCAGCCAAACACTGTTTCCACTTGTTTTATTGTTGTAACTGGTTAATATCTTCATATTAACCCTCTCACGTCCTTGACGCAATTTTGAGCCTATTAGGGATACTTTAACCCTTAAAAAGCGGCTCACCACATAAGTCGAGTTGAAAAAACTGGCAAAAAACGGGTGAAAAAAGGGTGGAAATCGAGTGAAAATGGGTGGGATAGTAATGATCCATACGTCCGACATCTGTGGCCTCCCGGCCCACACTAACTCCAGTTCCCCCACCGCGCGGGAGGATGACAGTGTAACCAATAGTTCGCTAAAAGTGAGCAAGGTAGCAAAATCAGCTAAACTTCCATCTTCGAGGTAACACTGTCAGTGCTCCACGAGTGCTACGTAGCTGTATGTGGCGTCATTGTGTAGCGATTTCCACCTAGTTTTTTGGCGCAATACAGTTCCTTTCATACTAATGGTTGATATAGCAGTCAGAATGGCCTGAAAAGGCCCAAAACGGCCACAGAGGACCCGCTAGACTAGGGTTAAAGCCTTTATTACCGTCAGGGGTATTTATAAACCTTTAGTTTATTTACTTCAACCTCTGCAGTTGTCTTTGAGTTAGCTGTGGGCAGAAAACTAATTTTGGAGAGGTAATTATAAGAGTGAGAGTAATCTATTTCTTATTGCTAATCTGGCAACTTCTGCGTCATAAGGATGTGACAGGGGTTAATGGTAAAATAGGCGCATATGAATAAGTATTAACTATATTCATGGTAAAATAACAATGTTAGTGATGGGAACAGCTCAAATACTTGCGGACAGGCGTGTGGTGTCTCATACCCCCCATGCGCAGCCGAGAGGTTAATGTCACTTATTTTCCCATGGATTTATAGTTTTCTGTGTTAATTTTCAATATATAATGTTTGGAAGTAATTACAAGCCTCTGAAAAAAAGTTTTCCCCAAAGCCCCCCCCCCCCCCCATGACTTATGTCATCATCATATATATTGACATCGGGGGGCAAAAACCAAGTAACCGACTGTACACCCAGGTAAACAAACCTCACTTTGCCGAAGGTTTGTAATACTTCAATGTATCTATTTCAAGTCAAATATACATTTCCGCGAATCATATCTGTATATATCTGTTATAAAAATCGCCACCTGTTAGTGGCACCGATTAGCGTGTCATCAAACCATACTATGTCTACTACTAATAATATTACCCTATTAGTACCAACAGAATAGCGACAGAATAGCGACAAAATAGGGGTAGTATAACTGTAGATTTATCCTAATTAATTACAAACACTATATATTGATGAAAATTAACACAAAACAATTAAAAAAAACACTCGGATAATTTGTGGTATTAAAATAACATTTTTCTGAATAGGCTACCGAGTGCTATCGTAGGATAAAGAATTACAGAGAGCTTCACGATAAAATTCGATAGGCATACGAATGAGATAGGTTGGGTGTAAAAGGGATCTGCCTTGTGTGGGACAATCAGATTTCTGCAGACTGCCGAATCCATATGTTCAGTTATTTAAGTATGGAAGATATTGTGTGTACCAGTTAAAAGTACCGATATCAGTAAAGACGTCTTGCGCCGCACTACAGTACAGTATTAGAAACAATTTGGCAAGAATGTTAAGTGCGGGCGTACCACCAGCCTTGTTTACACTATGCGCAGTGGCTTCGAACCTTTGCCATCATGTTCCCGTCTATTTTGACTGCCTTTGGATACAATAATATGTTGAGGGGGGCCTTTGCCCCCCTCACCCTCCCATGACATATTGTCATCATACATATTGCCAGCAGGGGGCAAATTACCGAGAAAAAAAATCGCCGTCAAAATAGACACGAACTTAACCACAGCGATCGACAAATGTAAACATGATGGCGGCGGGGAAGGCGTCGGACCTATGCCATCATGTTCCCGTCTATTTTGAATGCTATTGGATACAATAATATGTTGAGGGGTGGGGGGGGGGGCTTTGCCCCCCTTACTGCCCCATGACATATTGTCATCATCATATATATTGCCAGCAGGGGACAAATAACCGAAATAATCGCCGTCAAAAATAGACGCGAAGTTAACCGTGGCGATCGCCCTATGTAAACTATGTAAACACCCGAAATCTACATCCATCCCAACAATTTATTAGGGAAAATAGGGACCTATAGGCTCGCCATATTTTTCTCATTATAGCCTAATCCGCATGGAGAAATTTCGTTATTGACAACTTGAGAAAAAAAAACTACTTCACCGAAAAATAACACCGAAAATAATCAAAGTCCCGACCATTAATTAAGCATTCCGTCAACTTGACCTCCTTCTCCTTGTTTTACACGCTGCGGCATGCTTTTCAAAAACGCGATTCACCCAATAAATGGCACGTGCGTTATTCACCAAACAAAGTACCGGCAAACTGTTTTTGCCCCCTTACAGATCAACATACTGTATATGTGGATGACAAGAAGTCAAAAGGGAGGGGGGGGGGGGGGGAGGCTGCAGAGGCAACCCCCCACAACCCATCATGTATCCACTTTACCTCACAATAGGCCTATCCCTTACCTACTGTAAAAGCACGATTTACCCAATAAATGGCGCCATTTGATGCCGTATCCTCAGATTGATGGATTATGGGTAAGTTGGTGCAACTCCTCCACTCAAACCATGAAATACAACAATAAAACACTATAGGTGCCGCCTAAGCCTATTCCTTGAAGAAAAAAAGGACAATATAAAGATGATGTAATTAAATTCATATATCGATTTTATCGTGGCCTACAGGTTTCTTATGCCATGTATTTCATTCCTATATGTGTCTCAATGCGCGTAAACATTTATTACGGATCCTGAAAAAAACAAAATATCCTCTATAGGCCTAGGCTTATCGACTACCTCGCAATAGGCGGGCCACGGGTGGCTTGGTTTACATCCGCCACGAAGAAGAAGCGTTGGGGAAAATTTTGTTTTTGCCCCCTACTGTTTAAATATATGACGATTTCAATAAATCCTGGGGGGGAGGGGGGGCTTCCCCCCCTCAACATATTTTGTATCCCACGGCAAATGGTTAGGCTATGGCCAAATAGTTATGGAATTCTTCGGTAACATTCAAGACAGCTAGAGCCGCCTTATGCGGCCTTATTTACCAAGTTTCTTTATATTTTTTCCAAGGAATATAGGCTAGTGTTTAATTGTTGTTTTTCATAGTTTGAGTGGAGGATTTGCATTAACTTACCCATTATTCATTAATCTAAAGATACTCCGTCAAATGGCGCCATTTATTGGGTGAATCGCGCTTTTACAGTAGGTAAGGAAAATTGTGGGGAGGCCATCATGCACGCTTCCAAAATGTACAAATATTATATTAGACTAGACTAGACTAGACTAGACTAGACTAGACTAGACTAGACTAGACTAGACTAGACTAGACTAGACTAGACTAGACTAGACTAGACTAGACTAGACTAGACTAGACTAGACTAGACTAGACTAGACTAGACTAACCTAACCTAACCTAACCTAACCTAACCTAACCTAACCACCTAACCTAATATAATATAATATCGTTTGATAATATTCAAGGACAATAGTGCGACGTTATGAGAAACCATTTATTAGGGAAAATAGGCACCAATAGATTCGCCATATTTTTCTCCATATAGTCGGCATGGAGGATTTTCGTTAGGCCTATCAACAAATTGAAAAATACCCACTTCACAGACAATACGCCAAAAATCTAAGTCAAAGCGGGGGTGTGGGGGCGGCAGCCCCCACCTATAATACTAGGATAGGTTAGGTAAGGTTGTTAGGTTAGGCTAATGTCCTTTCAAAGGAGTATAAGCTAGTAAACACTAGTGACTAGGATAGCCTATACCCAGTCAGAGGTAAGAAGAGTCCTGCAGTAGTCTCCTTGCATGCTACCTATCGTTTTTGTGAGTAACGTTCAAGCCATTTATTGGGTGAATCGCACTCGCCGCGTCTTTCAAAACAAGAAGAAGAGGACCCAGGTCGAAGGATTCATTGGGTGCAGTGCTTTGTTTACGTTCGGGACATTATTTTTGTTATTTTTCGGCAGGGGTGCGTATTATCGCCGTTATTATTTGCGTTATATATGGAAGAAATGACACAGAGGATGAAAAGAGTTGGGGAGGGGATTCAGATAAACAAAGAAAGACTGGGGGTACTGCTGTTTGCTGACGACGTAGTTCTGATGGCAGAAACGGGAGGAGGGTTGCAGAGACTACTAGAGGAAGCAACGAGATTCGGGGAGGAACTTGAAGTAAGATTTAGTAAAGAAAAGAGCCAGGTGATGAAAATTAATGGAGAGCTTCAAGAAGAAGAGGAATGGACACTGGAAGGAAACAGAATGAAGAAGACAAGGGAGTATAAATATCTGGGGGTAACGATCACGGAGAAAGGGTTTGAGAAGGCGAAAAGTGAAAAGGTGGGACAAATGCAACAATGGAATGGAAGACTATGGAGCGCGACAAGGCTAAGAGCGAATAGCTATGAAATAGTGCGAGGGCTGTGGAAAGGATTGGGAGTACCTGCAATAATGTACGGCTTAGAGGCGGTAGAAACAACAGAGGCGGAAACGAAGAAATTAGAAACGATACAGAATACAATCGGGAGGCCAGGATTGGGGGCAAATAAATACGTAGCTCAAGAAGCAATCCGAGGGGAGATGGGGTGGAGTACGTTTGAGGAAAGGATTGGGAAAGCGAAAGGGAAGTACAAAGTGAGACTAGAGGGGATGGAGGAAGATAGGTGGCCGGGGAAGGTATACAGATGGGCGAGTGAGCAAAGTAAATGGAACAGAGAGTGCAAAAAAAGATTGGGGAGGATAAATATAAAACAGGACCGGGTGGGGGGGGAATTTAGAAAAAGAAATGAGAGAGGGGAGTGGGTCATACTAGAGAATGGGAGGGGATGTGTCAGAGAGATAGAGAAGGGGATAAAGGAGGAGGGGAGAAGAAGATGGAGGGAGGGGGTAGAAAATAAAGCCACGCTGGCATATTATAGAGAGAAGGAAAAACCAGCTAGAGAACTGTACTATGATGGGGGATGGGGATCGAAACTCCTATTTAAAGCAAGAACAGGATCGCTAGAAACAAATGAGAGAACAAGGAGATGGAATGGAGTGGGACCGCACTGCAGTCAAATGTGAAATGGGAGGGGATCCAATAGTGGAGGATGTAGAACACATAGTAACCGAGTGTACAAGATATAATGAGGAGAGAGAGGAGTTGGAGAGGTACATGAGGAATAGAGTTGGGGAGAGGGGGTGGGAGGAGATTAAGCAGAGGGAAGATAGAGGGGTGGGGGCGCTATTGGGGTTAACACAGGAGATGGAAACACAAGACATGGAGATGATGAAGAGGATATTGGAGAAAATGTGGAGGAAGAGAAATGAGTGAGGGGGGGGGGGGGAGCGGAGGTGAGGGGGAGGGGGGAGGAAGTGAGGGGGGGTTTATACAAACAAAACAAAAACTGTCTCTTAAACTATCCTTCTACTCTAAACTTTCCCTCCTACTAACGTTTCTGAGCCAGTACCGATACAAAGGTCAGCCCTGCGGATCTGCACGGTCTGCGGGCGGGTTCAAAAGAAGAAGAAGAAGAAGGTGTAATCGGGGTTTTTCAAGTGTCGATAACGAAATTCCTCCATGCGGACTATAATGAGAAAAATATGGCGAGTCTATTGGTCCCTATTTTCCCTAATCAATTATTTCTAATAAGGCTGCGAAAGAGGTCTTGAATATTATCAATTATTCTATAATTGCACCTACACGAGCTAAACAAATTATTATTGTATTTAACAGGAAGGTACAATGAGGTAAGTGATGTGATATAGGTGGCAATATGCGGAAATGGATTATAAGGGCATTCCGCCCCCTCTGACCCCATTACGAAAATCTACGGTTACTCACTCCACCCCAACTTTACCCAACCAGCGGGGGTGTGGGGGCAGCAGCCCCACCCATAATACTAGGATAGGTTAAATAAGGTTGTTAGGTTAGGCTAATGTCTCTCTGAAACATTGTAAAATCTGTCACATCTAGATTGATAAGACATTTGACAGAGGGAGCGGAATGCCCTTATGATCCATTTTCGCATAGCCTATTGCCACCTAGGCCTATAATACCACATCACTTACCTCGTCGTACTTTCCTGTTAAATACAATAATACTTTTTTTAGCTTGTAGGCTATAGGCCTAGGCCTAGGTGCAATTATAGAAATTTACCATAGGCCTAGGCTAGTTATTTTTCGCGAGTGAAGGGGCGTGTTTTTAGATTGTTGTTTAGCCTAATGGGTAAATATGCATTTCCGCCTATTATCACACATCAAAACACCCTTACACAATTCTAAACTAGCCTAGGCTAGATAAAAACAATATTGACCGAAAAAAAAATATATATAGGGCCTAGGCCTAGCCTAGGCTAGCCTATATAAAACTTGGTAATTAAGGTTGCTCTTGCTGTCTTGAATGCTACCCCGATGGATGCATGGGCATGCCATAGCAACATCGAAACAAGCACACCACGACCCAAAGATGTTGGGCGCTCATTGCTAGGTAAATACTTAAAGCAATAACGTTGGAATCACGAAGAGTTTGTGAACACATTTAATTTTAGCGAATACTGTCTAACACGAGCTAGAATGTTGCTATAACTGATAAATCTCATAACTTGCCTAGAATCTGAAGTAGGACCCTTTGTGTGTTACAGGTGCCATTGGTGGCGGCTGCGGCCTGTTTGTTGTGGTCCACGCCAGCCACTGTGAGGGGTCAGGCATATAACGTCCCCGCACCATCTTCAGTAAGTTATAGGCAATTATGTATAGTATAAGTACTAACAAATTTTCCTTTATGTGTTTTGATAACCTGAAAATTATATATAGCCTACAGTTGGGTACTAAAGAGGACAAAAGTGAGGCACCCTTTATGGTCCTAATCTACACCCGAATGGTGAAGTCAGTGAAACAGGTTCATACGGTTCAGACTGTACCATATGAATCATTGATTAGAGTCCAGTTTAGGACTAAGAAAGGGGCACCGCTTTTGTCCGTGAAGGTACAGATGTCATGACACCAACCTTGGACAAAATGTTGTTGAGAGCCGACAGTATAAACTCTATAGCAGATTAATGCATAGTAATTATCGAAATAAATTGGCTTACTTCACACAAATATTTGTGGACGCCAGACGAATGTCTGACTGGCTAACTACTATAGTCCGTTCATTCTAGATTGG
This sequence comes from Paralithodes platypus, assembly GCA_032716605.1. NCBI lineage: Eukaryota > Metazoa > Arthropoda > Malacostraca > Decapoda > Lithodidae > Paralithodes > Paralithodes platypus. Next base: position 70,753,003 of record CM064492.1, on the reverse strand, counting down.
GCAGAAATCGTAACCTATAACCTCTGTAACTCAAAAAAGGGCTAGAGGAAATGAGCTGTCAATGTATGTATAGGCTAGGCCTACACATATTCCCTAGCAAAGTCTTCCTATTTGGTAGAAATATTTGCTCGATTACTTTAGTCCTTTTTTAGTTATGAGAGGTTATGGGTTACGATTTCTGCCCAACCTTGAATGGAAAATGAACGGACTCTAGTTCAAGAGTAAACTCATTGATTCCTTCAAAGCATAGGCCTATATAAACATGAAGGCATTAAATCCTGCCATTCATGCATGACACTTGTCTCGGGTTCATGCTTCTTGGCAACTGTAGCCATGGTAGCATTACTAGGTTATAGGCCCTATTCTAGATAGTAATTATAGGCCTACCATGGTACTATAGATCTAGTCTCCAGATGTAGGGTATAGGCTACTGTCACAAACTATAAGTAGGCTATACCCCCAATTGAATCTTTGAACTCACAAGCTTAACTCTAGCATAGATAAGCCTATTGTATAGCACTTTCTCATCTCGTATATGCTCGATAGCCTACCGATTGGTGTATAGTTTACGTATTGGGGCTTGTGAATGTCCATTTCCTTAATTTTGAGTATTGATTTTTTTTTTTTTTCCAGGATGATGGTGGCACTTATGATGATGGGGAATACAGTCACGCCAGTTATTCCTTCAAGTAGGTAGCTCTCTCTCTCTCTCACACACACACACACACACACACACAACTTTGAAATAGTTGTCATAGATATGTAGCTTATATTATAGGCCTATTATAAATTAAACATGGTTATATTATCAAAGTAGCCTATTATTTAAACTTAGTTGGTGTTTATGTAGTTTAGAGTTCGATAGCCTACACCCTTCTATTATTTAAGAAAACATTATTCATTCATAACAAATAAATATTGCCAGCGAAAGATGCTGGGAGGCGGGCACGGCATAGCATGAGGTGGCTAGCCTATGTAATGGGGATATCACCATTCCTATACCAGCGTTGTCGAATGTGCATTTGAGTATGGACATTATAGGAGTGTTCAGAGAGGTTAATTACACCAGTGGCACCAATGCGACAGAGGTTGGCTGATCTCTGTTCTATGGTTTTAAGCCGGTATCACACCAGCGCTTTTTCCCTCAACATTTGTTCTTGACACTATAGTCTCTGGCAGCTTATTAGGGAAACATTTTAACTTTTGCGGTTCCGTAAATTCATCTATCATCAGTCTACTTTCCGATAGTCACATCGAGCAGTGCACGTTTATTACTACAGCCTTTCTGATACCACCATGGTGTGGTTTGCCAAAGAGCTGTCGGTAATTTTTTTCACATAGCCTAACTTAAAATTGTGTATAAAATGTCAATGCATCGTTCACCTAACTAACCTAACCTAATTTATAAAAGGTTAGGTGAAGATTGTTATAAATATTTACAGTAGGCTATAGCTAGGCTACTGTATTAAGAATTTAAGAACAAGAACATAGGCTATTTATCTGCAACAAGCCCAAACAAGGCAGTTCTTTTGTAAAGCCTATCTATGCTTACCCGATGCTTCTAATCTACTACATATATCTTGTTGCCAAATAAGAACTTCTCCCACTAACGCAACGAATGGGAGCTATATATTAATTTCGCATTATTTCGACCAAGGTGCGACTTTCATAATGATATGCTTACAATATTTATTGCAACCCTCTGTCAAATGCAAGTTATCATTAGTGTTTGTAAGAAGAGAGAAGAAAGAAGATTTCAGAAAAAGGGATGAAAAATTAGATATATTTATTTTTAGACAAATAGAGCACGTCACAAAAAGAAAAATAACAAAACCTCCTAGGGAAGTGCCGACGTTAAGGCTAAACTTCCCGAATTCCAACTGAACTGAACTGTATAGAACAAATTCAATAATATATAATTCTAAGCTACACAAAGATTAATTATTTTAACTGTACCGTATAGAATTATGAATTATTTAAGCTTCTCTATTTATCAGGTACGATGTAGACGACTCCTACTCCAGCAATCACTATGGACACGAGGAGAGGCGGGAAGGAGACAACACTGAAGGGCAATATTATGTCCTTCTACCTGACGGAAGAAACCAGAGAGTTACATACCAAGTGTTGGGAAATTCGGGTTTTATTACTCAAGTTCAGTATGATGGTGCTGATGGGGACTATTATTTGAACACAGGATACACTCAAAGTTCTGGTTCTTCATCGGATAGCTTTAACACTAAAAGGGGGAAGTTTGCAACCTCTTCATCTGGGACGAGTCTTGGAAGTGTAGGCTTCAGCAATAGTGGAGGGTCAGGTTCGAGATCAGGAAGTAATGTTCTTGAAAGAGTTGAGAGTAGTAGTGCCAAGGTCAACGGTGGTCATGGAGGTAGTAGTAGTTCGTTTGGAACAAACAGAGGTGGTGCAGGGGCTGTGGTGGTAAATAAGAAGAACGATATTGTCTCTACTGGAGTAGATGGTTTATTAGGCAATAGACAAGGACAGAGTATAAGATCAAATTCTGAAACAAGACAAGGCAGCTTTGTTGTAGGCAACACAATCTCACAGCAGGGACACACTGGCAATGGTGGCGGTCAGCAAACTGGCATAGCAGGATTTTCGTCACATGGCACAGGACAAGAAGGTGGCATTGATTCTCAAGGGATCCCAGATAGTATTGCAACACAAGGGACAACCAGTGATTTTACAGGGCAAGTACAAGGAGGAACAGCAGGGAGCTCTGCAACACAAGGAACTACAAGTGATTTTGTGAAAAATCAAGAAAGAGCTGGTGGCTCTGCAGTGCAACATGGCACATCTGGTGACTTTGTAGCACAAGAAACAAGTGGATTTACTACACATCAGGGATCTTCTGGTAGTTTAGCAGCACAAAAGAGAACTGGCACTACTTTCGGTGTTGATGGTAACTTTGCAACACCGGGAGAAAGAACTGGTGGTTTTACAACACAAGGAACAGTTGGTGGCTTTGCAACACAACAAGGAACAACTGGTGGCTTTGCAACAAAAGGAACAGCTGGTGGTTTTGAAACACAAGGAACAGTTGGTGGCTTTACAACACAACAAGGAACAGCTAGCGGCTTTAGGCCTACAGCACAGCAAGGAACAATTGTTGGCTTTGGAGGGCAAGGAACATCCAGTGATTTCGCTGGGCAAGGACAAGCTGGAGGCTTTGTAGAACAAGGAACATCCAGTGGTTTTGTAGGACAAGCTGGTGGCTTTGTAGAACAAGGAACATCCAGTGGTTTTGTAGAACAAGGAACATCCAGTGGCCTTGTAGGTCAAGAACAAGCTGGTGGTTTTGTAGAACAAGGAACATCCAGTGGCTTTGTAGGTCAAGGACAAGCTGGTGGCTTTGTAGAACAAGGAACATCCAGTGGCTTTGTAGGACAAGGAACATCCAGTGGTTTTGTAGGTCAAGGACAAGCTGGTGGTTTTGTAGAACAAGGAACATCCAGTGGTTTTGAAGGACAAGGACAAGCTGGTGGCTTTGTAGAACATGGAACATCTAGTGGCTTTGTAGGTCAAGAAAAAGCTGGTGGCTTTGTAGAACATGGAACATCTAGTGGCTTTGTAGGTCAAGAACAAGCTGGTGGCTTTGTAGAACAAGGAACATCCAGTGGTTTTATAGGTCAAGGACAACCTGGTAGCTTTGTAGAACAAGGAACATCCAGTGGTTTTGTAGGTCAAGGACAAGCTGGTGGCTTTGTAGAACAAGGAACATCCAGTGGTTTTGTAGGGCAAGGACAAGCTGGTGGCTTTGTAGAACATGGAACATCTAGTGGCTTTGTAGGTCAAGAACAAGCTGGTGGCTTTGTAGAACAAGGAACATCCAGTGGTTTTGTAGGTCAAGGACAATCTGGTGGCTTTGTAGAACAAGGAACATCCAGTGGTTTTGTAGGGCAAGGACAAGCTGGTGGCTTTGTAGAACATGGAACATCCAGTGGCTTTGTAGGTCAAGAACAAGCTGGTGGCTTTGTAGAACAAGGAACATCCAGTGGTTTTATAGGTCAAGGACAAGCTGGTGGCTTTGTAGAACAAGGAACATCCAGTGGTTTTGTAGGTCAAGGACAAGCTGGTGGCTTTGTAGAACAAGGAACATCCAGTGGTTTTGTAGGGCAAGGACAAGCTGGTGGCTTTGTAGAACAAGGAACATCCAGTGGTTTTGTAGGGCAAGGACAAGCTGGTGGCTTTGTAGAACATGGAACATCTAATGGCTTTGTAGGTCAAGAACAAGCTGGTGGCTTTGTAGAACAAGGAACATCCAGTGGTTTTATAGGTCAAGAACAAGCTGGTGGCTTTGTAGAACAAGGAACATCCAGTGGTTTTGTAGGTCAAGGACAAGCTGGTGGCTTTGTAGAACAAGGAACATCCAGTGGTTTTGTAGGGCAAGGACAAGCTGGTGGCTTTGTAGAACATGGAACATCTAGTGGCTTTGTAGGTCAAGAACAAGCTGGTGGCTTTGTAGAACAAGGAACATCCAGTGGTTTTGTAGGTCAAGGACAAGCTGGTAGCTTTGTAGAACAAGGAATATCCAGTGGTTTTGTAGGGCAAGGACAAGTTGGTGGCTTTGTAGAACAAGGAACATCCAGTGGCTTTGTAGGTCAAGAACAAGCTGGTGGCTTTGTAGAACAAGGAACATCCAGTGGTTTTGTAGGTCAAGGACAAGCTGGTGGCTTTGTAGAACAAGGAACATCCAGTGGTTTTGTAGGGCAAGGACAAGCTGGTGGCTTTGTAGAACAAGGAACATCCAGTGGTTTTGTAGGGCAAGGACAAGCTGGTGGCTTTGTAGAACATGGAACATCTAATGGCTTTGTAGGTCAAGAACAAGCTGGTGGCTTTGTAGAACAAGGAACATCCAGTGGTTTTATAGGTCAAGAACAAGCTGGTGGCTTTGTAGAACAAGGAACATCCAGTGGTTTTGTAGGTCAAGGACAAGCTGGTGGCTTTGTAGAACAAGGAACATCCAGTGGTTTTGTAGGGCAAGGACAAGCTGGTGGCTTTGTAGAACATGGAACATCTAGTGGCTTTGTAGGTCAAGAACAAGCTGGTGGCTTTGTAGAACAAGGAACATCCAGTGGTTTTGTAGGTCAAGGACAAGCTGGTGGCTTTGTAGAACAAGGAACATCCAGTGGTTTTGTAGGGCAAGGACAAGTTGGTGGCTTTGTAGAACAAGGAACATCCAGTGGCTTTGTAGGTCAAGAACAAGCTGGTGGCTTTGTAGAACAAGGAACATCCAGTGGTTTTGTAGGTCAAGGACAAGCTGGTGGCTTTGTAGGACAAGGGACATCTAGTGGCTTTGTAGGACAAGGACAGGCTGGTGGCTTTGTAGAAGAAGGAACATCCAGTAGCTTTGCAGGACTAGGACAGGCTGGTGGCTTTGTAGAACAAGGGACATCCAGTGGCTTTGCAGGACTAGGACAGGCTGATGGCTTTGTAGAACAAGGAACATCCAGTGGTTTTGCAGGACTAGGACAGGCTGGTGGCTTTGTAGAACAAGGAACATCCAGTGGTTTTGCAGTACTAGGACAGGCTGGTGGCTTTGTAGGACAAGGGACATCTAGTGGCTTTGTAGGACAAGGCACCTCCAGTGGTTTTGTAGGGCAAGACCAAAGTGGTGGCTTTGAAGAACAAGGAACATCCAGTGGCTTTGCAGGAATAAGACAGGCTGGTGGCTTTGTACAACAAGGGACATCCAGTGGCTTTGTAGGACAAGGACACGCGGGTGGCTTTGTAGGGCAAAGACAAATTGATGGCTTTGTAGGACAAGGAACATCCAGTGGGTTTGTAGGACAAGCTAGTGGTTTTGTAGAACAAGGACACGCTGGTGGCTTTGCAGGGCAAGGACAACTTCGTGGCTTTGCAGGGCAAGGGCAAGCTGGTGGCTTTGCTGGGCAAGGACAAGCTGGTGGATTTGTAGAACAAGGAACAACCAGTGGTTTTGTAGGGCAAGGAACATCCAGTGGCTTTGTAGGACAAGGAACAGCTGGTGACTTAACAGCACAACAAGGAACAGCCGGTGGTTTTGCAGCACAACAAGGAACAGTTGGTGGCTTTACAGCACAAGGAACAACCAGTGGTTTTTCAGCACAAGGAACAGTTGATAGCTTTACAGCACAACACGGAACAGCCGGTGGCTTTGCAGCACAAGGAACAGCTGGTGGCTTTACAACACAACAAGGAACAGTTGGTGGCTTTACAGGACAACAAGGAACAGTTGGTGGCTTTGCACCACAACAAGGAACAGTTGGTGGCTTTACAACACAACAAGGAGCAGCTGGTGGATTTGCAACACATCAAGGAACTACAGGTGGGTTTACACCACAAAGAACAGCTGGTGGGTTTGCAGGCCAATCACCAGTCGGTGAGTTTGCATTACAAGGAGGAACAAGTGGCTTTGTAGCACAAGGAGATGCTGGTGCCTTTGCTGAACAAGGAACAGCAAGTGGCTTTTCACCACAAGGAGCAACTAGCAGCCTTGCAGCACAAGAAACAGTTGGTGGCTTTGCAACACAAGGGACAGCAGGTAGTTTTACATCACACGGAACAACTGCTGGGTTGGCAACACAAGGAACATTAGGTAGCTTCGTCTCAAAGGGGGGAACTGATGGTTTTGTAGCCCAGCAAGGAATAGCAAGTGGCTTTGTAGGTCAAGGGGGAGGATCAAGTGGTTTAGTAGGTGGATTTGGTACACAAGCAAGTGGAGGTGGCTTTGGTACACAAACTAATGAAGGTACATTTGGTGCACAAACTACTGGAGGTGGCTTTGGTACACAAACTACTGGAGGTACCTTTAACACACAAACTACTGGTACCTTTGGTACACAAGATACTGGAGGTGCCTTTGATACACAAGCTACGGGGGGTGGCTTTGGTACACAAGCTACTGGAGGTGGCTTTGGTACACAAGCTACTGGGGGTGGTTTTGGTACACATGCTGCTGGAGGTACCTTTGATACACAAAGTACTGGGGGTGACTTTGGTACACAAGCTACTGGCAGTGGTTTTGATACACAAAGCACTGGAGGTGACTTTGGTACACATGCTACTGGAGGTACCTTTGATACACAAAGTACTGGAGGTATCTTTGGTACACAAGCTACTGGCAGTGGTTTTGATACACATCCTACTGGAGGCACCTTTAATACACAAGCTACTGGAGGTGCATTTGATACACAAGCTACTGGTACACAAACTACTGAGGGTAGCTTTGGCACACAAACTAGTGAAGGTTTTGTAGAACAAACTGGATCCCATAGTGGAACAGCAGGTGACTTAGCCCAAACAACTAGAAGTGCCTTTGCTAGACAAACTAGTAGAGGTCGCATTGTATCCCAAGAGGCAGCACAAGCAAGAATTGCAAATGGTGTTGTAGCACAAGAAACAGCTGGTGGCACTGCAGTACAAGATCAAGGAACTGGTGTTGTTGAACAACGAACAGTTGACAGTGCATTTGGTAGGCAAACTAGTAGAGGTCGCTTTATATCCCAAGAGGCAGCAAAAGGAGGATCTTCAAGTGGCTCTGTAACGCAACAAGAAACAGTTCGTGGATCTACAGTACAAGATCAAGGAAGTGGTGTTATTGAACAACAAACAGAAGGTAGCGTTACATCACAATCAACTGGGGCCAGCAACAGTCAAGTCAGAGATCATGCAGGTTCTGGAGGGATTTCAACATTGCAGACTAGTGATTTTGCAAGACAACAAGCAGAAAGAATTCGAGGAGTAGCATCACAGTTGAAAACAAGTGAATCAACTGTACAACAGCCAACTTCATCTGGAAACACAGGAGTTCAGAAAAAAGATAAAAAGAATGTTGTTGAAAATGTGCAGGAAAAAGTCAGAGGTTCAAGGACAAGAGATTTTGGACGTTCTTTTGTTGTGAGTCAGACAGCAGGAGTGAGTGGCTTTAACCTTAGAACATCAAACACTGGATTAGGCAACCTTTCTGTGCAACGTAAAGGACTTGTTGGTGATACTGTGGTTGAAGCTCAAACTCTGGAGAGTGGTCAGGCTAATTCAAAGGTTCGTGGAGGTTCAACTAGTTCTATCAATGATATAAAAGTTTCAAGAGGAAGATTAAATACAGGGCAAGCAATTACTGGCTTCAGTCAAGGCCTAGGGTTAAGTAGGCCTAGCAGCCAAGTGAGAATAGGAAGCTTATCTACTGGAGGAACTAATGAGGTATCAGCGGTTGGGATTTCTCTAGTGTCTCCAAACATAGCTGAGAGTGGAATAAGTGGCAAAACTGGAGCTATCAATTTGATCTCTGCAGCAAGGGATACTGGAGATTTATTCGGTGCCAAGCTAAGTGGAGCAAGTCAAAATATTAGGCAATTCAATCCTATTACTACCAGTGGTAAAGTAACTCAAGAAACATCTCTAAACTTTGGAAGCCATAATAGTGGACTGACCGGAATTCCGCTGATACCCGACATTCAGTTCAATAGTCAATCTGTCAACTTCATTGCTCAGCCTCAACCTATAAGTTTTCAATCAAGAATAAGCAACCAAAGATCTGGCCAGTCATCAAGTGGTGCTATATTGTTTACATCAAATACTAACACCAATACTGGGTCCACATTCATTCAGCAAGGACAGCCCCTTGCTATAGCATCAGTACGCACTACCGACGGATCACCAGCGACCATACTGAGGCAACTGGTCAGAGATGCAAGAACAAAATCACAAGCTTCTGGCTAGTTGTTATGAAGGTAAGAAAGCAACAACAGGTCTACTGATCCTCAATAGGCTGCTTATTGAAGGGTAAGAACTAATTAAGGAAAGGCTGCTATAGATAATAAGGGGCAGGTTCAGGAAATGTTAGGTGTGACGGGGTGATGAGTATATTATTGTGTAATAGTCCCTTACGAAGCACCCTTTATACCAGGTTTAATTAAACCCTGATTGGTAAGCCTATTGAAACTAATTTCGCTTAATTTATAAAGTGGACATTTTATAAAAATTACACGAGACTATAAATGTGATGCACTGTAATAGGAAAAACAATTATACTGTATGTACTGTATATATAAAACACTAACTACTATTTCTGGATGACAGTATTTCTCAAATATTTTCACATAACTAATTCAAAGATTTATTGTACTGTGAAATAGTATGTTCATTTACTTATTTTTTTACATTCATATTATCACCAACTTACAAATAAATCTATTCTATCTACCTCCTAGGCTATAAACTCTGGCACATACCTCCCCTTTGTTTTCTTATTTTCTTTTAGGGTGGCCGACTCGAGACATAGCCCGAACACAGGGACAACACAACACAAAAAAAAAAAAAAAAAAAAAAACACAGAACACAAATTCACACTTATCTAGGTCGCCCTAGAGAAAAACCCAGAGACCCAGGCCCATTTGGGATCCCCAGCATAAGATTCCCAGGTCCTAGATCTCCCGGAGAGGCTCCGGTTTCCGCAGGCAGACATGCAGCGGAGCACCACAATGCATCCAGGCGTGCCCTTCATATATATTGGCTCCCCAGGCTAGGTGCCTGACTGATTATTATCTAGTCTAACTGGCACCTGACCCCTCTCCCAAACGGCCACGTTTACACTCGTCTATTCACAGGCATTCTCCATTCATTACCACTTCTCTTGCCTGATCAATAGCCATTCCTCTATCTTCCAACGCTTGTCCTACAGTTTCTCCACCTCAATGGGTCTTCCTACTCCTCTACCTCCCTTTGTATCTGACTCACATATTCTCTTTGCAAGCCTTTTATCTTCTATTCGCTCAAAATGTTCATACCAGCTCAGCACCCTTTTGTCCACTCTGGCCGACAAATGTTCCTGCTGTCCCACTATAATTTCTTCATTCCTCAATGTCTCTACAAGTCACTCCACACATTCTCAAGCAGCTCATCTCCATCACATCCAGCTTTCTTCTCTCCTTTCTCTTCAGATCCCGTTTCAGCCCCTTACATCACTGCTGGTACAACTATCCCTTGATACATTGCACTTTTAACTTTCATTCGGAGATTTCTCACCTACCACATACTTCCCATTGTTCCAAAAACTTTCCTTCCTTCACTCTGTTATACCTCCATTCCTGCCTATCATTTCCCCTAGATATTTAAAAACTCCACTTGTTCCAGTATTTCCCCATCCAGCATCACATCTAGATTCACCCTACGATCACCTCTATTACACACCATCACTTTACTTTTATTTGACGTTCACCCTCAGCTTCCTCCTCCCACAAACCACACTCTGACTATTCGCTGCAAACTTACTTAATGAAATCAATGAAACTAATGAATGCATGTGGTAGGCTATTCCAAGGAATCGAACCTAGGATACTCACACCGAGATTCCGCGCACTAATCATTACGCTATCAAGACAAAAGTTTGTAAGCAGAAAGAAACAAATTCAATGAATAACAATTCCATACACCTCGTATGGTCTTGTATTCATGAAACATTATAATAAGATATTGAAGCCTGCTGGAAAGATACTATGCAGAAGTAAATGCAAGAATTATTGTTATGGACATAAATGGACCTTGAAAAGCGGCCTATTTCCTTATATAATAATAATCTAGCCTATAGTTTCTCAGAAGACATTTCCAGAGCGTTCTAATCACGCTACAACACTGTAATTGCAAGAACCGCAGAGGTGGCATCAACTAAACCGAAAACTGGTAATCCTCCAACACAGTACCTCGCCTCTTCTTCCAACACCTCTCATAATTGAGAATTTACTGAAACACTGACATGTGTGTAGAGTGGCCATTCAAGTTAATAATAAACTTTAATAACATCCTAAAGCAAGAGGATTCAACAGACTGAGCAGTGTTGTGCGCGATCAACGGGTGAAGAATGTTATACGAACTAAAGGGGCGATCACACTTCCCAATATTTCCGTGGTTTCTCGTCTATTTTCCGTGGTCTTGCCGACAATCCACGCTACCCGAGCAAGTTGGGAGATCCTAGTCTAACCACGGAAATTTTCGGGCGTGAATTAGTAGGCTATGTCGTGAAAATACATTCCTTATGTATAAATATATATATTAATATATATACAGTATATATTCCATATACTGTATATTAAACTAGATAAGTTTAAATATTTCTAATGATAATGTGATAGGTGATATCCGAACCTTAAGAGCTATAAAAGACCACATGGAACACATAAAATCGAACATAGAATACAGTAAACACAAGCAAGGGAGGAAATGCCTGCACTGCCAATTTTAAATGTGTAATACGTAAAGCATGGCCTGCGATTGGCTAACCCGCAAGGGCCCGAGTCAAGTCAGCCTCCCTCTCTCGCTTACTTCCTACGTTTATCATTTCTTTATCACGCTTGTGTTCACTTTGATATATACGGTATTATTTTGTTTCCTGTGATATTTAATAGCTCTTTAGATTCGGATAGCACTGTAATTTATTAAGTATGCCTTAAAATGACTTAAACATATCTAGTTTATTGAAAAATAAGGAACAATACAGATCAAAAATAAATTATCAGGGTACTGATGAAATGGCCAATCATGAACGTGCTGCTATATTATAGTGCTGCTGCTTCAACTGACTTCCACGTTTACAGACAGACGTGAATTCATGTCGCTAGCTTTAGGTAATAGCGAGCTAGCAATATGGTCATACCTTGGTTTTTATATATGCTCAGCTTTGTCATAGGGATTGTGATGTAGGCTATTAATAGCATGACGGGAAGCTAAAACGGCCGAATTAAGACCAATACATTTTGAAGTGACAACGAAAGTGTAGGCTGCACGAGATAGTGCCATTAAAATCTGTGCTACGAGCAACTCTGTTCCTACATATTTAACCACCCTTGTATTATCTTCCTACATGTGTAACCACCCTTGTATTATCGTAGGAATTGTCGGTAGAGGTGACAAAAGTCACCCAAGTGGCAAATACTCGGGCATGTGTAACCGCCCCTTTATCTGGCTGCCTATCGCAAGTTTCCTTGGCCGTGCAACATATCGTACAGCATTCCAGATGAAAATTTGTTTGTCTCTTATATTACAGTTTATCAAATGTTTAAAAAATATTTCAGTGTTGTACTATGCAACATTTATAAAAACTAGTACAGTATTAGGCTTTTTGCTCGGTGCAATATGGCTACAAGACTGACAGACTTACATATAATTATTAAATCTTCGTGGATTATCTAGGTGCATGTGTGATACGGAAACCACTGTATTGTCGTCTAAACTATTAACGAAGATCCAGAAACCAAGAAAAAAATAGCCAAGTGTGACAACCACGTTAGGAATGGTAATTATTTCATAAATGTTTATACATATTTTAATCATGCATCACTTAGCTCTACTCCCACTAGTTCTGTATATTTTGATAGAACTAAACTTAAAGATGCCCTTAAATTCCTCCTTTTCAATACTTATGTTAGATTCGGGCCGTACATTTTCAAACAAATATTAGGAATTCCTATGGGTGGAAATGCTAGCCCTTTAATTGCAGACTTATTCTTGCTTGCTTTAGAATTTAAATATATAAAAGACTTAGTTGACAGTAGCAAGAAAAATAAAAGCCCAGAAAATTTAGCACTTGCTAAATTGTTGAGTAATAATAGTAGATATATTGATGATATTCTCGTTTGCAATTTGTTAAATTTTAATCAAGTTGCTAAACTTATTTACCCTAATTCTATTCCCCTCACACAATGTAACGTAAATTATAAAGTTGAAAATTTTCTTGATATAAATATAGAGATTGTTAATGAACAGTGCATACTTAAAGTATATCACAAAGTTGATGATTTTAATTTTAACGTAATAAACTTTCCTTTCCCTAGTAGTAATATCGATAGTAAAATCACTTATAATTGTTTTTATTCCCAATTAATAAGATTTTGTAAAATCTGCACTAAAGTAGATGACTTTTGGGCTAGAGCTAGGTTACTATACAGACTCTTAGTGGACAGAGGTTTTGAGGCAAGTAAATTGTTCCATAAATTTAATCTTTTTAGGGTCAATTATTGTGACTGTATTCTAAAATTTGACATCAATAATTTTAATCAAGCATTTTTAACTTGAAGTTTCTTGTATAACCTCTGCTTACTTTTTGTCTGTATTTATTGTTTTGTGTCTGTATTTATTGTTTATCTTTTTCTTTTTTCTTTTTCTATTATTAATATTAATATTGATGATTTTTTAAATTTATTGTTCTTGTTAAAAGAGTACTCTTTGTTTAAATCTGTTGTTACTTCATATTTTGCAATTATTTGTCTTTATATTATATGTATTCATTGTCGATCGTATCAATTGCTTACTTTTGCGATTTCCTTAGTTTATTTGTGCTATAAATGTAGGTTATTTGTAGGGTAGTTATTGATAGGGGTCACTTGAGGCATGCTATGCTTACAGGTACCTACCCGATAGCACTATCGTTAGGGAGTGCTGTACGGTATTTTATATATTATTTTGTAATAGTATAGATATCTTATCAATATTTGTATTTTGTACTATTGTTAATGTCTTGTCATGTTGCAAATTTGATTTTAAATAATATTTTGACATTTAACATGTAGTTTCTTTATTCATGCAGAGTTTAGTAAAATTTGCCAGAACGTCCCGGACTTCCCAAACTTGACTACTTCCTTTAACGTGACGATAGTGCGTTGTTATATGTGCGATTAGTTTGCTTGGGAAACAGATTAACTTGCTCATGTAGTAATGTACACCCTATGTGGTGGATTGTGTTCTTTTATTTAATAATTTTCATTTTAGTAAGCGTTGTTTCCACATAGCGATTTTGATAATTTAATTTGACTTTATATTGTCCTTGTCCCAATTTTGGTTTGTTTAGTTTGCAAGTTTTACATTTTAATTTAGAAAGTTTAGCAACTTACATTCTCCTTTGATGTAATAATCTAAAAAAAATGCTGGAGCTACTCATAAGAAAGCAAAGTCTGGCTATCATTTACTTGTAGGCTTTCATTTTCATGACAATTAGGCCTATGTTAGTAATTTGAAAGAATTGAAATAAGTTTCAATGGAAGGCAATTTCCAGTACATTGTAATTTTTGCACTGAATGTAAAATCAACAAAGCCAAGTGATGGTAATAAAATAAAATAAAAAATAAAGTCTATATTCAGGTAATGGAATAACATTTTGTTGACGATTGTAGCCTAAATGTAAACTCTGCATGAACGAATTTGATTTTGAACATCACAATTTTATTAAAAGTTACATTACGAATAAAAAAAAATTGTTCCTAAATTCTTTAGATAATGTAACTTCTCCATGTAAAGTAGTTATATATTTAATAACCCGTGATAAATGTGGTATACAATATGTTGGACAGACGAAGAATGAGTTAAGAGAAAGAGCCTATGGACATTAGAGCTGGAGTAAAGAACGGCATTGACTCAAAGATTCTTTTATACAAACATTTCAACACAGCTTGTACCAAATTAGACTATAAATACAAAATTATTAAAATTGTTAAAGAAGAAAAAGATCGTTTAGATAGAGAAAATTATTGGATTGGAAAATTAATGACTATCTATCCATTTGGACTTAACCCGTACAGCCCCAGCGACGCGTCTGACGCGTCGGCGATGTATGTAACGCACAGCCCCAGAGACGGGCCTGACGCGTCGCCCTAATTGCGCCGACCGTAACCTCAGGTGTAGCCACTCAAGAGGGCTCAGATTTGTATGGGAACTGTGTACGTATCCCACGCAACCGTGCCGATGGTTGAAAACTCTCAAAGTCCATGTGCGTGCGCGCGAGCGTGCAATAACCTGTTTTTTGGGGATAATTGCCTTCAATTTTTTACTCTTGTAAAATCCGTTTTCGGGGGCTCTGTAGGACCATTTTTTAAGCTTTTTGAGCGGTTTTTCGTGGTTTTTCCTTCATTCCTAACCCATTCGCTATTGTTTCTGGAATAAAACCATTTTTTGAAAACCGCCCGGGTTCTGGTGCGCAAACATTACAAAACTAGCCGGGGCTCCACGGATTAATAATCAAATTAAAGGTGTAGGCAACATATTGTATAAGGACTTTTGAAAATACGATTTTAATAACCCTTACTTTAACTTCCCCGTTAGAAACAGAAGACCATGTAGACATGGTAATAGAAGACTAAATTCATTAAATAAAAAGAAAAACAGGTCAGATATTAACCCGATTGTTAATAATTTGTATTCATTATATATAAATTTCGGAATTAAAAGATTCATGGAAAGGCCTACAAAAGAAAAGTTTTGCTCCTTTGATAGAAAATATTCTAAATAATAAAAATAATTTCACCAATAAATTTAAAAATACTGTCTGCTTTTATGGGATGTATTAGAGCCAATTCTAAGAAATCCATAGACAACCCTATTAACCCCTTCAGACTCATATGACGCAGAGGTTGCCAGATTAGCAATAAGAAATAGAGTTCTCTCGCTCTTATAATTACCTCTCCAAAATTAGTTTTCTGCCCACAGCTAACTCAAAGACAACTGCAGAGGTTGAAGTAACTAAACTAAAGGTTTCTAAATACCCCTGAAGGTAACAAAGGCTTTAAAGTACTGTATCCCTAATCGGCTCAAAATCGTGTCATATGTCGGAGAGGGTTAAAGATAAAGTCATATCCACTTTGAATTATTCCTCTAAAATTTTAGACAAAATTAATGTTAACAGTATAATAAATTCAAAGAAAGTTAAGTCCAAGTTGACGGATGGATATAAAGATTTCAAACCAATAATAGTTTATTCATATGAGCGACCTGTTGGGTCTATTATTTGTAATTATAATAAAGTTTTAGATAATCTTTCAGAAAATTATATTTTCAATAATAATAAATGCGTATGTGAAAGAGTCATGCTAACAGACGTAATGCATTAATAAAGTTCATTTATAGTCCGATAGGTCATATATTAACAGGTGATGTAGAAATAGTTGTTGTTGTTGTTGTTCCCCAAGCTGCCTGGCCGAACAGCCCCAAGTCCCCGAGCAAGGCCAAGGCCATAACCGAGCGCCCCCACAGAACCCTCCCTACCGACCACAATAAAGCCTGGGTGACCGAAGCCACTCCATGGCGGGGAGCTGAGGAGGGAGCGGAAACGCCCGGGAAACCAAAGCCCCACCCAGGGCCCTGTGCCCCTCAGCAATTATGAAGAGAAAGTTGAGGGGCAAAGGAAAAATGTGATGCTTTGGCTTCCAATCTGGTAGATTGGGAGGTCAATCTACAGAAGAGACGCCGTCACTTGAGATCTAGAAAATATATAAGTAAAAGGAACAGTCAGAGTAAGCTATGGGTATGGCAGAGATCGCTCAGTTCTCACTCTGATAGACCAGCCCATCACCATTGTAGAAATGGTTAAACAATTTGCAAACGACAAATTAGCGGAGCTATGTCAAAACAGTTTTATATATAAAATAGGGAATGATAAAGTAACATTTGACAAAATTTTAAAAGATATTGTTTTATCAGTTAATAGATTAAAATAGAAATTGTTAAAAACTAAGCGCTGCGATGCGAGGGAGCTAGAAGCATGGTCAAAATTATTTGTTAAATTAATTAGAAATAAAGTGTTCTTAAAAAAATAATTTAATCTTTCTGATTTTTTTAAACTATACCGGTAATTATAATAAACGTAAAAATTATTTAATAAATTTGCATAAACATTTTGTAATCACTACAGTAGATAAAGCCAGCAATAACTATAGCTTCATATGTAAGAAATTTGTATCTAGAAAACATGAAAAAAGAACTAGGCATTAAAGGTAATAAATTTCATAAAAAATATTTGCGGTAATTCTGTTTATGAAATTCAGGAAAATGTAATTGTTGATAACTTAATTAATGAACATACTAATAAAAATATAACCTTTGATATTAAACTTTCTGATAAGAATAAATACATTGCTAAATTATACATGTTACCCAAATTTCATAAAAGACCTTATAAATATTGCTTTATTGCCGGAGCAAAATTTGCTACCACTAAAACTTTATCAAAACAGGTTGTACATTGCTTAAAATACATTAAAAGTACTCATAAACGATATTGTGATACCATCAAGAATAGAACTGGTGTTCACTATTATTGGAGTGTTGACAATTCAATAGAAGTTATTGATAAACTTAATACCATGCAGAAAGTTACCTCGGTACATAGCTTCGACTTTTCAACTTTGTATACCAATTTGCCTTTAGATTTAGTATTTTCAAAACTTTGCTTTATTATAGATTTGCATTTTGACAGATTTGAAAGTAGCCGCAATCGTTACATAAATGTTAATTCATATTTTAATAATGCGTCACTTAGCTTTGATCCCACTAGTTCAGTATATTTTGATAGAACTAAACTTAAACATGCCCTTAAATACAGTACCTCCTTTTCAATACTTATGTTCGATTCGGGCCCTAAATTTTCAAACAAATATTAGGAATTCCTATGGGTGGAAATGCTAGCCCTTTAATTGCAGACTTATTCTTGCTTGCTTTAGAATTTAAATTTATGAAAAACTTACTTGACAGTAGCAAGAAAAATAATATCCCAGAAAAATTAGCACTTGCTAAATTGTTGAGTAATAATAGTAGATAATTATATTGATGATATTCTTGTTTGTAATTTGTTAAATTTTAATAGTCCCTAAACAAATTTATCCAAATTCCATCCCCCTCACACAAGGTAACGTAAAGTTGAAAATTTTCTTGATATAAATATAGATTGTTAATTAACAGTGCACACTTAAAATATACCACAAAGTTGACAATTTTAATTTTAACGTAATAAACTTTCCTTTCCTAAAATAACGGTAGTAATATCGATAGTAAAATAACTTATAATTGTTTTATTCCCAGCTAATAAGATTTTGTAAAATTTGTACCAGAGAAGACTTTTGGGATAGAGCTAGGTTACTATACAGACTCTTAGTAGACAGAGGTTTTGTTGCAAGTAAATTGTTGCATAAATTTAATCTTTTTAAGGTCAATTATTGTGACTATTTTAACATTTGATATCAATAATTTTAATCAAGCATTATTAACTTTCTATTATAACTTTCTATTATAACCTCTGCTTACTTTTTGTCTGTATGTATTAATGTTTATCTTTTATATTGTCTTTGTCCCAGTTTTGGTTTGACTTTGTTTGCAAGTTTTACATTTTAATTTCTATTATTCATTTTTATAATTTACTGTTCTTGTTAAAAGAGTACTTTTGTTTAAATCTATTGTGCCTTCTTCATATTTTCAATTTTTTTTTTTATAATATTGTATCTATTCATTGTCGATATTATCAATTACTTGCTTTTGCGATTTCCTTAGTTTATTTGTACAATAAATGTAGGTTATTAGTAGGGTAGTAATTGTTAGGGGTCACTTGAAGCATGCTATGCTTACAGGTACCTACCCGATAGCACTATCGTTAAAGTGATATTTGTATTTTGTACTATTGTTATCATCTTGTCAAGTTGCAAATTTGATTTTAACCCTCTCACGACCATATGACGCAGAGGTTGCCAGATTAGCAATACTAAATAGAGTTCTCTCACTCTTATAATTACCTCTCCAAAATTAGTTTTCTGCCCACAGCTAACTCAAAGACAACAGCAGAGGTTGAAGTAACTAAACTAAAGGTTTCTAAATACCCCTGATGGTAACAAAGGCTTTAAAGTATCCCTAATACACAAGGCTCAAAATTGCGTCAAGAACGTGAGAGGGTTAATAGAACATTTTGACACTTAATGAAGTTTCTTTATTCATGCAGAGTTTAGTAAAATTTACCAGAACGTCCCGGACTTCCCAAATTTACTAATTCCTTGAACGTGACAACAGTGCGTGTTATGTGTGTGATTAGTTAGCTTGGGAACCAGATTAACTTGCGCATGTAGTAATGTACACCTTATGTGGTGGATTGTGTTTTTATTTATAAATTATTATTTTACTTAACCCGTACAGCCCCAGCGACGCGCCTGACGCGTCGGCGATGTATGTAACGCACAGCCCCAGAGACGCGCCTGGCGCGTCACCCTAATTGCGCCGACCGTAACCTCAGGTGTAGCTACTCAAGAGGGCTCAGATTTGTATGGGAACTGTGTACGTATCCCACACAACCGTGCCGATGGTTGAAAACTCTCGAAGTCCACGTGCGTGCGCGTGCAATAACCTGTTTTTTGGGGATAATTGCCTTCAATTTTTTACTCTTGTAAAATACGTTTTCGGGGGCTCTGTAGGACCATTCTTTAAGCTTTTTGAGCGGTTTTTCGTGATTTTTCCTAACCCATTCGCTATTGTTTCTGGAATAAAACCATTTTTTGAAAACCGGCCGGGTTCTGGTGAACAAACATTACAAAACTAGCCGGGGCTGGACGGGTTAAGCGTTGTTTCCACATAGCGATTTTGGTTAGTTATTTTCTTTTTACTGTGTTCGTACACGTTTTGGTTTGTTTATTTTGCAAGTTTTAAATTATAATATAGGATTGCAATTTTTGTTTAGTAAGAAAACTTACATTATAAAGATTTTCTAAAAGTATCAATGATAAACTAGCTAATCAAGACAAGATATATTGTAATGTTTTGTACAGCATTAGTGCCTTTAGGTGTGACAGTTTAAATACTTCTCATAACCAATATGTAGCTTGCCATCTTTATTGATTTTCATTGTTAAGGCTATCTACAATAATTCATTAGTCTGACCATACCTCTTAATGTTATTATTTTTTAATTAGGGGTTTAACGACCATCAAGGCAACATAACTCTTTAAATAAACTGTTTAATAATTATAATAGTTGCTGGATACCTTTTCAACAGCTATGCTATTGTATTACATTCCCTACCATTGGTCATCAGTGTACTGTGTATAGAATAGCAGATTATTATCAATGAATTTTTATATGCAAATATTTTTTTAATAAAAGAACCATGATATTCAGAATCTTTATTTACCAAAATTCTGTCCCACACCTACATTAAGGAATATAAAGTAAAATATCTTGGGCTCAAGCTGGGAGGAGCCTCCCTTTCTATAAAAAAGTAAAAACCATGTAAGTATATTTCCCATCTTACTGAACATTTCTGCCTAAAAACACTTGATCCAAACACAGGACCAAGAACTACATTAGCTTATAAGAAAATTTATGTTTTGGGCAAGCTAGTGCACCCTATAAAAATCAGCTTTTACACATCACACTATCACTTAAGTTCTTGAAAAAATAATTTAAATTACAGTATGTGCAGTTTCAAACACACTAATAAAAGATACACACTCTATAAGATTCAGTCTGATCTAAAGAAATCACAGCATCTTTCCATATAACCAAAATTGAAATGTTCACATTTATAAAACAAAGTTACACAGTATCATGAAAAAAGGGAAAAAATATATATTGAATACTATAGATCCCTTTAAACCTTTCAATCAGATGCCACCAATTTAGCTTATACTGTATTTTGGCTACTAACAGACTTGTCCAAGTTTGAGGGTTAAAGCTAGTCTGTAACCCTTTGAGAACTATAAAGTTCATTCCTTAAGTTGAATAAAATTGTCTTCCAGTAGCCAGAATAAATGTATTACGGCGTCATCCGGTTGAAGGGGTTATAAGACTGGCTAAATAGAAGAAAGCAAGGCCCCATAAACTTGACGGTCACTCCACCAGTAGCAAGGGAGTCATACGAGAGTAGTCCACCGATTTGTACTACGTCTCACTACAGGTCTCCCTCACTATCCGATACCCCAATTTACGATATTCTAAAAGGATTTTAGGTGTTTGTGTTTTGGTTGGTCCGAGACCTCGTCCCCATTTACCCCATAAATTTTAGGGTTTGCTATACGATTTTTCTATTCAAGATTGGGTTTTCAGGAACGTAAGTAACCCAATCATAAATCGAGGGAGACTTGCAATGGCAATATTCGAAGGTGTTCCAGGAAAAATATAACTACCGTTACCTGGAAATTCCTCAACTACCAGCAGAATCCAAACCCTATGTTTGTGGAAGTACCAGCAAATTTCTGTAGGGTACATCAGCCAAATGATACACAATGGTCTAATTTGTATGTAAAGTGATGAACAAAACTAATCACAAAATATATAGTTTGGTTACATAAATATAGTATCACATTATCTTTACTCTGAAAAATGTTCCGACACTAAATGTATTTATCCTAACTAAGCAAATTTTAGTAGATAGTTTTATCAGTTTTACATACAACTTGGACTAATGTAAACAAATTGCCTAGACTACCCAACACAACTCTTTCTGGGTATAAATTCAACTGTTAAAAAAAAAAAAGGAGATTTCCCAGAAACTTGAGAACCAGCCACCGGTGTCGCTGTGGCCAGGGAGTGTGTGTCTGTCTGGTGGTGGAAGATGCCCCAGTGCCCGGGATCAAGGTTCAGGTTCAGAGTTACAGTCGGTATCACACAAGCACTTTTCCCCTTAACTTTTAACTCTTCTGGCATTTTCAAAACATATACTGTAGAATTATTCTGCCCCCCCCCCCCCCCCCCCCCCCCCCCAACACACCACACAAAAAAAAAAAAAAAAATATCATCTTCCATCTAGTTTCTGATACCAGTGCAATAGACTCCAGAAACCTTGCTGGGAAAATGTTGGCTATCAAAAATAGGTCATAAAAGTTCTCCTATGATACCCCCTAACTGTTGCTCAAAGTTCAAGTTCCGAGTTAAAGTTTGCTCTCGTCGACGCGGGCACGGTGGGAAAATAACAGTAACGCCAATTGCCAGCTCGTAGTAGGAGGCCCCTCAATAACTGATAAAAATGATGCCTTGGATGGCTATTTTGTGGTTGGCAGCAGTAGAACATTGGCTGTGCTGCAAAAAAATATATAAATAAAAATTACTAACAATACCATTAACTTAAAATTAATTCACTAAACAGTTAAAATATACCGACACATAAAAATATAAATAATCCATTGAACAACTATACAACTGAAAGAACAAATATATCCCTTCACAAGACAGTGCTGAAATAAGAAGTACCAGGCTTCTAATTGCATTTATACCAAACTCTCTCTAGTTCAATGCAAATTAATAATAAAGATTCTCTATATCAAATCAACTCACCAAAGTCCTGAGTTCTTTAGGCATATTGGTCTAGTCATCATCTTCTTCACCAGACTCTTCAGACTCTGAAAAGTTAATATATTATATAATTTATACCAAATTACACCAATTATGTTTTTGTTTTATTTAATATTGTCTTCCATGTTATTTCCATTGGTTTTTATTTGTTTATTTCTATTTTGCGTGGTTTCTGGTTTTGATTTATTTTTTAAAGTTAAACAGTTTAATGGCAAATAATTTTGAATTAAACATGTGTTCTTTTATTTATAAAATATTATTTCACTTAACCCTTCCTACCCGGGCAGTCTTACCTAAGGACGGTCGCCCGTACCCGGGCGAAATGGCTGGAAAAACGTCTAGGCCTAGGCTACCGTATTTAAGTTTATTTTCACTGCTAGAACTTTCCCACTCATCTATAATCGTAGTGGGGTTTTCAATCTGTATTTTGGCATTGAGTAGAGCTCTGTAAGTCAACTGGTTCAGTTGTGATGACGATTTCAGTGGAGCAAATATTGCAGAGATGTTGCCAATATGGGGGCTTTTCAGACCCTAATTTCGTCTTATGTCAGAACAATAACATTGAAGAGTCTTCTCCTTCTTGTTTTCGGAGGTGCGGTGAGGTAACGCTTGGGTTTGTTGACATACATCGTACACACGGCGTTCAGACCAAGCTTAATTAGGCTATTAAGCGGCCGTCTTAGGTAAGGCAGCCCGGGTATCGGCCCTTCTGCCGAGCTGTCCTTACCTAAGGCAGCCCGGGTAGGAAGGGTTAAAGGTGGGGGCTCATGGGTTGAGGTAAACATGGAAAAATAATCGCCAACCTGCATATAATTATCTTGTAAAATGCAATGTCACTGAAATCATTATTAACAATGGTATAAAGGATTTTGCGGATCGTCTATACCGGGCCTGTGACGTCATAGTGACGTCACACCAGTATCCTTAGCCTAGACTGGATGGTGGACTTACACTCTTGTGACGTCACAGGCCCGGTATAGACGATCCACAAAATCCTTTATACCATTGTTAATAATTACTTCAGTGCCATTGCATTTTGCAAGATTATGTACAGCTTGGCGATTATCATTCCATGTTTATCTCAACCCATGAGCCCCCACCTTTAACCCTTCGTTCCCGGAAGGGCTCTTGAATGCCCATAAAAAAGCATACCAGAGCTGCCCGGAAGGGCTCTTTAACGCCCAGTAGTTGAAAGCCTGTGAGCTTGGTGTGCGAGGCGTCGGTCCGACGCATCTAAACAACAGCCGGCTGGACCAACGCCCCGCATCTCCGGCCACAAGAAGGAGAGCGTCGCTTGTTCGTGTGTGCCTGTATGTTGTTGTTAAGTATCGAAAAGTAGTGTAAAGTGGCTTTTTTTGCCATAAAGTTATCTCCAATGAAATCATCATCACAACTGAACCAGTTGACTTAGAGAGCTCTACTTAACGCCATTCTACAGGTAAGAAACACATCTACGCTTGGGGATGCGCGGAAATGCGGAAGCAGTCGGAATAACAAAGATACGGTAGCCTAGGCTAGAAGTTTTTCGGCCAAAACCCCCGGTTTTCGGGGAATATATATATAATACATAGCCGGGGCTGGAGGGTTAAGCATTGTTTCACATAGAGATTTTGATTAGTTATTTTATCTTCTTACTGTGTTCTAATACGTTTTGGTTTGTTTATTTTGCAAGTTTTACATTACAGTATAATAATAGTACCGGTACCACATACGTAAAATACAAACTTTAAGTCTAAAATCCCAAAACTAGCAGCAATTTTGTAGAACCACCCAATTTTTACTTTTGTGAGGTGGCCAAAAAAAAATATATAATAATAATAATAATAATAATAATAATAATAATAAAAAAAAAAAAAAAAAAAAATGCAGTATAAAGTTATTTGAAAATTTACTGGACAACAATTCTGGTAGGCTGCTGTATTTGAAAATATTCCATTAAACCAAATGCTTGAGTTGGAGCTTTCTCTCAATGTTCATTTAAGATTGTGGTAGGCAAGTTAAAAACTTGGTACAAAGGGGTTACAGATTAGTATCCTAATTACCACAAACGGCTCCCTAGTTTGGATGTGCAAGTGTCCACTTGTTCCTATCTTGTTATACTATATACTGTCTTGATAGTGTAATGCATAAATGCGCGGAATTTCGGTGTGAGTATCCTAGGTTCGAGTCCTTGGATTGCCACATGTATTTGTTGTTTTAATTAATTGAGTTTAGAACTAGAGTTGGTTGGTGAACAAATATAATAACCTTGAGGCATGCTATGCTTACAGGTACCTATCCGATAGCACCATCATTAGTGAGTGCTGTATGTTTTTTGTAATATTATAGATATCTTTTCAATATTTGTATTTTGTACTACTGTATTGTTAATGTCTTCGGTTGCAAATGTTATTTTAATAGAACATTTTGGCACTAATTGTAGTTTCTTTATTCATGCAGAGTTTAGTAAAATTACCAGAACGTCACGGACTTCCCAAATTGACAAATTCCTTGAACGTGGGACTTTCTTTTAAGCATAGCCTTATCGCTGCCACTGACAAAGTCTGTGGGAAAACAAAGGGTCACCCCAGGAATAAGACCTCCTGGTAGTGGAACGATGAGGTAGAACATGCTGTGAAAGAGAAAAGGAGATGCTTCAAACCATGGAAGAAGGGAGGCAGCAAGGAGGAATACCAGGCAGCTTAACGAACTGCCAAAAGTTATTTACAATGCTAAAAAAAGGCATTAAGGACCTGGTCCTCGAACAAGTGTGTAACACTGACGATCCCAATGAGATTTTCAACCTAGATAGGCGAGTTAAAAATGACAGTAGGGATATTATAGGTGAACAGTGTGTTAGAAACGATAATGGGAAGATTGTGTATGCAGAAAATTAAATCAGAGAAGCATGGAAGGCACACTATGAACGATTGCTGAATGTAGAGTTTGAATGGGATAAGGAACAGCTTAGTATCGAAAAACCAATATCTGGACCCCCTCCTTTGATAGCACCAGCTGTAGTGAGCGACGCAATCAATAAAATGAAGGACGGTAAAGCTCCAGGGTGCTCCGACATTGTCGCTGAGATGATAAAAGCCTCAGGGGACACTGGTGTCAACTTAGTCACTGAGTTGATAAACACCATTATTAAAGATGAGAAAATCCCAGAGGATTGGCTCAAAAGTGTAATAGTAAATATATACAAAGGAAAAGGGGATGCGCTAAATAGAGGAAATTATAGGAGCCTGAAAATGCTTAACCAAATCATGAAGGTCTGTGAGAGTGTCTTTGAGGGTTTGATCAGGCAAAGCGTCTCCATTGATGATATGCAGTTTGGTTTTATGCCAGGAAGGGGTACAACCGATGCTATCTTCATAGTCGGACAGATACAGGAAAGATACTTACTAAAAGCCAGGGATCTTTACTTTGTGTTTGTAGACCTGGAGAAGGCCTTTGATAGGGTGCCTAGAGATGTTGTGCAGTGGGCTATGAGGAAACTTGGTGTGGAAAAGTGGCTGGTGCGTGTGATAATGAAGAAGTACGAGGATTCGCGAAGTGCGGTGAGGGTGAAGGGTGTACTGAGTGATGAGTTCGCAGTCCGTGTTGGAGTCCATCAGGGTTCAGTGTTAAGCCCCCTCCTCTTTATTATGATCTTGGAGGCACTGTCTAGAGTTTTTAGAGGCGGACTCCCGTTGGAACTGTTTTACGCAGACGATTTAGTCCTAATAGCTGACAGTATGCAAGATGCTGAGGCCAAATTCAGAGTATGGAGAGAGGGCATGGCGAGCAAGGGTATAAGAGTCAATATTAACAAAACCAAGGTTATGCATTGTAGATTGAGACGAGGCAATGTGGAAAAGAGCGGTGCATACCCATGTGCAGTGTCTGGAAAGGGAGTGGACGTTAACTCAATTCAATGTAGCATCTGTCGATGTTGGGTACACCATGGGAGTAAGCGCTGTAGTAGAATAAAGGGACCCCTGCCGAAGGATAAGTCAGAAATAGAGAAATTTGAGTGCGTAGTGTGCAAAGGCCAGCTTGTGTTAAGTGATGATCCTGTGGCTGTGAATTTTGGAAATAGAGTCTTTGGAGCTGGTGAACAAGTTTTGTTACCTAGGAGATACCATCTCTGCCGGTGGTGGGGCCGAGGCTGCCACTGTTGCTAGAATTAGGTGTGGCTGGGGGAAGTTCAGAGAACTGATGCCAATCCTGACCATGAAAAGAATGCCTCTCCCCCTGAAGGGAAAGGTGTATGCCTCATGTGTTAGAAGTGCAATGACGTATGCCTCAGAAACATGGGCCGTTAAAGTAGAGGATGTCAACAGAATGGAGCGTAATGAGATGAGAATGGCGAGATGGATATGTGGGGCCAGGCTACAGGATAGAATAACAAATGTTGAGCTGAGGAGACGTTTAGGTATAAAGAGTATTAGCGAGGTGATGCGTACAAGTAGACTGGGATGGTATGGACATGTGGAGAGAATGGATGAACAAAATTGGGTGAAAAAATGCAGGTCTGTGATTGTGGAGGGAGCTGCACCAAGGGGTGGACCGAGGAAGACCTGGGATCGGACTATACGCGCCGATCTCAAATCCAAGAACTTGACAAGTGAAGCAGCCCTTAACAGGGTTGCCTGGAACGCCGCCATTAGGACAAGAGACTGAAACTGCACGTTATGTGTGGAACACTCAGTCTTAACATTTTATGTATGTTTTATGTATGTTTTATGTATGTATAGTGCGTTATGTGTGCGATTAGTTTGCTTGGGAAACAGATTAACTTGTTCATGTAGTAATGTACACCCTATGTGGTGGATTGTGTTCTTTTATTTCATAAATTTAATTTTAGTAAGAGTTATTTCCACATAGCGATTTTGATAAGTTATTTTGCCTTTATAGTCTTTATCCAAATTTGTGTTTGTTTAGTTTGCAAGTTTTACATTTTCATTAAAGTATGTATGTAAATACTCTGGCACCTTACCCATTTTTTTTTTTTTTTTTTTTTTTTTTATGGGGTGGCCAACTCGAGACAGAGCCCGAACAAGGACATCACAACACATCAGAAAAACAAAACAAAATACAAAATCACACGCATCTAGGTTGCCCAGGAGAAATACCCAGAGACCCAGGCCCATTTGGGGTCCCCAGCAAAAGATTCCCAGGTCCCACATCCCCCGGAGAGGCGCCGATTTCCGCAGGCAGACCCGCAGCAAAGCTTCACCACCACAAGCCCGCCCGCCCACCATGCTTCCAGGCGCACGCTTTATTACCACCAGCTCCAAGGGCCAGGCACCTGATGGACTACTATCTACACTAGTCCAACTGGCACATGACCCATCTCCCAAACGACCGTGTTTACATTCATCTATTCACAAGCATTCTCCATTCATTCCTGTTTATTACCACTTCCCTTGCCTGATCTATAGTCATTCCTCTGTCATCCAAAGCTTGTCTCCTTAACCCCTGAGGAGCGGGCATATTGCCCCGATATTACCTTCACTCCCTGCTAATTTTCAAGCATTAGGAAGAGCCAGAGCGTAATTCTATTCTATATCTGTGAAAGTACAATGATAGAGCTTTCCAATGACACCTGAATCATCCCTGTACGATGTCTGGTTATCTTGCAACGATCTTGCAAATGAAAGTCAAAATTGATACAAATTAGCCTTTATTTGCTGTTTTTGCTATGTGTGATGCTGTACATGAGTGAGCTTTTTCTCTCTCTCTCACACCTTAGCGTGTCCCTACGGCCTGTAGGCTGCAATGAGCCTTTTTTTGCTGTGATGCTGCACATGAGTGAGCTTTCTCCCTCTCTCTCACACCTTAGCGTGTCCCTGCGGCCTGTAGGCTGCAGTTGACCCCCCCGCACTGCCTGCATTAGCATCTCTCTCTCTCTCTCTCTCTCTCTCTCAGGCCTCCTAATAGCCTCGCAATGGCGCCCGTCATGACGGGCCCCGTACAGAAAAGGTTAAACATTAACCTCTATAACTCGCTAACTAATAGAATAATCGGGCTAATATTTCTACCATTTGGGAAAGAGCCAGAGAATAGGTCCTTTCCAGGAATCAACCCAGGTTCCATTCGTTGAGAGCTGAACATGCTAATCAATGAACGAAAGATCTAGTAGTGTAGGGGTTAATCATCGCTGGTAAGATCTGTCTCGGCCTCTCCAGTTTACCAAATTTCATTTGAGCTTTAAATAATAATCTTCCTAACCACCAGCACATAAAAAATCCCTCCTTTTTCCTCTATCCCTTGAAAGCCTCTCCTTCCTAGAATATCTAATCTGATGCTGTACAACTTTCATTCAACCATTCTATCTATTATTTTGAAAAAAAAAAAAAAAAAAAAAAAAAAAAAAAAAAAAAATCCCTACAGCCTACTTGGAATAGTACAAGCAGCAATATTGACAAACTCACCCTCTTCAGCATTTTGCAACCATTCCACAAACTTCTTCAGTTGGTCCAAGAATATAGATTTTCCCTTGGTTGCATGTCCATCCTTGTACCATTTAAGAATCACCTCCTCAGACAAAACTTCAGCTGTAAAGAAGAAATGGCCTAAAATAAAATTTACAGTATAGACAAAATTGGTAAAAAGGTAACCTGTCTAGTGTCTATGGGAATAAACCGTATGCAAAATATCGAAGGGCGGCACGCTCATCATTGCCACTTGTATGTGGCAAATTCTACAATAGATATATACGGGAATTGACTTAGATACAATAATCACCCCAATGATCGGCCAGCCATTATCCGAACCTTGCCAATTCCTGGCCAGATCATGGAAGATGTAAATTAATAAAGCAGTTGTGTATGACTTTCAAAACATATTTCAATTTGAAGCGCCAATAATCTGAGTGACCGAAATCGCCGATATACGATAATTTACTTATCATGACTAAATATCTCTCATAAACATAACAGTAGGTAGCCTATTTACCATAATGTATGTATGTATTCAGGCACATACCCCATTCCTGGGGGTGGCCGACTCCGAGACAGAACCTGAACAGAAACAACATTCAAAGGTTCTAATTCTCAGGGTCCGGAACCACTTTCGCGTTCCCTCGCCCCTTTCTCGGTTTCGATGAGTAGGAGAATTTTAACCCTCGGAATCCGGGAGGCCTCATAGGAGGCAAAATGCGCGGCTAAAAATCGCCGCTATAATCATCAGAACTCGGAAACCACGTGTTGTAGCGACGTCATCTCTACGGCATTCTACAGATAACAAAAAGTTCTACAATTTGCAAAAAACACTGACTGCTCTAGGTGGTCTCAATCAGTAGCTACTGAATTATGAAGTTTGATTTTACCAAAATTCATATGAGGCCCCCCGGATCCCATGGGTTAAATACAGTAAACCCCCGCCGTTTCGGACTTGAATCTTTCGGAATTCCCAGACTTTCGGACTAGCATTTCAATTCGGACTCATGGTTCAGCCTTTCGGATTTGTCTGAAAGGCTGAGAAAATACCTCTGTCCTTTTCGGACTACACTTTCTGGGCTACATTTAACTTCGGACTCATGGTTCAGCCTTTCGGATTTGTCTGAAAGGCTGAGAAAAATTAAATTGCATTCGGACCAAAGAGCCGAGTTTCGGACTTGTCTCGTTAGGTGAATGTGTATTCGGACTTATATACTTCGGACATTATTTCATCCTTTCGGAATTGTCTGAAAGGCTGAGAAAAATTAACTCGCATTCGGACCAAAGAGCCGAGTTTCGGACTTATAAACTTCGGACATTATTTCAACCATTCGGACAAGTCTGAATGGCTGAAGTGATGATGCACTTTTTACCACCCTACACTCCCTGCTGAATAGCTGGGCTAGGGTGGGTGCCCTGATGAATCAGGGACTCAGTGAATAGTTGCCACAGATTGCTAGACCGCACCGTTCAGCAACAGCACTGACATCTGCCAATAGCTCACTGGCTGGCCCGAGGCTCGAACCATCAACCTCACGGTCAGCAGGCGAGAGCTCTACCAACCGAGGTACGGCCTGTGGAGTGAAGTTCGGACTCTGCCCTTTTGGACTTTTGACACTTTCGGACAGGGGTCTTCCCCAATTAGTCCGAAAGAGCGGGGGTCTACTAAACTTATATAAATTGAGTAATCTTGGCCAAACCGATACGCATGTGGTTTTGTTTACTGCCGGTATACACTCGACGCTCGATTTAACGGACCCCGATACAACGGATTTCGGATTTAACGGACTCTGTCTGTAGCCGGACAATGGACCCAGCAACGGACAAAGTCCGTTGCTCGAAAAAAAGTTGGAGCAAAGTCCGTTGCTCTATCTATTTATCTCTCTAATGCACCTACCTAAATCCCTTATACATTAACATAACTATGTCTTATTTGGACTTTTTGTAATCTTTGAATCATTTCTAATATGATGGAATTGAAAAATATAATATCCTTCCAGCACATAGATAAATAATAAACAAGATAGTCAACAAAATATTTCAACTCTCCCCTCCGTGCCAACAGAGACGGAAGATTTACGTTTGATAGATTTTTTTCCCTCGATATACACACTCTTTCTATCTATCTATCTCTCTAATTCATTTTTTTTTTTTTTTTTTTTAATATTAGTTTAACCAGACCACCGAGCTCTACAAAAGAACTCTCATAGGGCTGGCCCGAAGGATTCGATCAAGATATATCACTAAACGAGTCAAGAGAGATCGGGAAGGGCAGTAGGGGAACAAATCGAGGAAGGTGAAGACACGCAGACATTTCTCGCCATTTCACCAGTTCAGCCGGACCACATGAGCTCCACATCAGAGCTCTCATAGGGCAGGGCCGAAGGATGAGGCAAGAACTGCTACACCGCAACACCAACCAAGAAGTGATCAGGTCGAAGGTAGAAAAAATCACATCGAGAAGCAAAAAATGCATTACCGAAGGGAATCAAGTCAGTCCGGCCACATCAGCAACCGAAGAGACAAATCAGGCCAGGAGTCTGCTACCTAGCCAGGCCAGGGAGACATGAGATATAGGCTGCCCGAGGACAGCCAAATGGGACAGAATAAGAATAGAAGGGGAAAATCATAGAATGAGGAATGAAAAACTACTCAAAATTAGTCAAGCTGAGGACGAAAGCTCGAGGGGAGGGGGTAAGTACCACAACCATCCCCCATCAAGCTCCAGTCGCCGGCCCCGAAGCCCCCCAACCGCGTCAAGGAGAGTAGTATCGGGGGATCTAATTCATCTACCTAAATCCCTTATACATTAACATAACTGTCTTATTTGGACTTTTTGTAATCTTTGAATAATTTCTAATGTGATGGAATTGAAAAATATAATATCCTTCCAGCACATAGATAAATAATAAATAAGATAGTCAACAAAATATTTCAACTCTCCCCTCCGTGCGAGCAGAGACGGAAGATTTACGTTTGATAGATTTTTTGTTTTGTTTTTTTCCTTCGATATACACACTTTTTCTATCTATCTATCTCTCTAATTCATCTACCTAAATCCCTTATACATTAACATAACTATGTCTTATTTGGACTTTTTGTAATCTTTGAATAATTTCTAATGGGATGGAATTGAAAAATATATCCTTCTAGCACATAGATAAACAATAAATAAGATAGTAAAACAAAATAGTTCAACCCTCCCCTCCGTCTAGGCGCCGAGCTTCCCAGACGGGAGATTTACGTTTGATAGATTTTTTTTTTTTTTTTCCCACGGTATACACAAAATGATGGGAAATATTATAACATGTTTTTAATTGACATTTGTGCCGTTTTTGCTGATTATGAGTGGGTGGAAAACAAAATCTTTAATTCTATCATATCAGAAATGATTCACAGATTATATAGAGACCAAATAACACACTTTTAAGTGTGTTCAATAGTTTTGCATTATCAATAGGGTGTAGCTCAAGGGATTACCAGGATTTATTTCAGGTACAGTAAAAAAAAAGGATGCATAACAGTTAAATGTCACGATCCGGACACCTGTACTCAACACCGGATTTTTCTCAAGGAATTTCCGGATTACATCCGGACTGGACAGTATTTAGCAGCAACGGACATTTAGCAGGAACGGACAGGTGCTTGCACGCATTTGTCCGTTGAATGGAGGTTGGAGTGTATTAATATGCCACTACAGTAAACCCTCTCTATTTCGGACTAATTGGGGGGACACCCAGTCCGAAATGGCCGAACTCCGGCTGTGTCCGATCTAAAAGAGGACAAAAAAAAGACCTGAAAGAGAAAAATCAGACGAATATCGAAGTGAATAGTGAAACGGGAACAGACTTCACTGGGCGCCGAGCTGGCCATTAACTGGGAAACGAGAGCAAACTTCATGCAACCATGACAACGTAATAAATGCGACCAAGATAACCGAGGCTACCCTATTCATACCCTAGATTTAAATATATTGATATAATAGCACGTACAGTGCTGTATAGTAGTTTATTTGGAACAATAAGTAAGGAATAACACTCACCCCTTCATTGAAAACAGGTCCACCTCACTCTCCTTGACCACCTCACTCCCCTTCTCCATCTCAAGTGATATTGAGGTCACCTTACGCTTTGGGAGGCATTATAAACGGGAATATGTACAGATATGTTTAACACAGCAACACCAACACAAGATACCGCATATTGACGCCCGTGACATCACGTCTCGTCCAAGCGGGTCACTCAGAGCCTAGTCTTTATATCGGCGCTCCGACGGATCCCCGTTTTGACGGACATTCACCCTTATGTTCCGGGGACGGGAGAGCGTCATCAGACACTTTCGAGACTGATGGACATATCTCGGGAACATACGAGATTAAAATGTAAAACTTGCAAACCAAACAAACCAAAATTGGGACAAGGACAATACAAAGTCAAACCAAATCATCAAAATCGCCATGTGGAAACAACGCTCACCAAAATGAAAACCATCAAACAAAAGAACACAATCCACCACACAGGGTGCACACCACTACACGAGCAAGCCAATCCGCTTCCCAAGCAAACCAATCGCACACACAACAACGCACCATCGTCACGTTAAAGGAAGCAGTCAAGTTTGGGAAGTCCGGGACGTTCTGGCAAATTTTACTAAACTCTGCATGAATAAAGAAACTAAATGTTAAATGTCAAAATATTATTTAAAATCAAATTTGCAACAGGACAAGACATTAACAATAGTACAAAATACAAATATTGATAAGATATCTATACTATTACAAAATAATATATAAAATACAGTACAGCACTCACTAACGATAGTGCTATCGGGTAGGTACCTGTAAGCATAGCATGCCTCAAGTGACCCCTATCAATAACTACCCTACAAATAACCTACATTTATAGCACAAATAAACTAAGGAAATCGCAAAAGTAAGCAATTGATACTATCGACAATGAATACATATAATATAAAGACAAATAATTGCAAAATATGAAGTAACAACAGATTTAAACAAAGAGTACTCTTTTAACAAGAACAATAAATTTAAAAAAATATCAATATTAATATTAATAATAGAAAAAGAAAAAGATAAACAATAAATACAGACAAAAAGTTAGCAGAGGTTATACAAGAAATTTAAAGTTAAAAAGGCTTGATTAAAATTATTTATGTCAAATTTTAGAATACAGTCACAATAATTGACCCTAAAAAGATTAAATTTATGGAACAATTTACTTGCCTCAAAACCTCTGTCCACTAAGAGTCTGTATAGTAACCTAGCTCTAGCCCAAAAGTCATCTACTTTAGTACTGCACGTACATTCGACGGTTGTGACGGACATTTGCCCTTATTTGTCCAAAAACTGTTAGAATCTTCCGACACTGTTAGAGACTGTCGAACGATGACAAAAATGTCCGAAAAACGGAAGTACGTATCCGGGAGGCCATTGCCGATCCGGCTAGTACGGGTTTCCGACAACATAGCGATTTTGATAATTAAATTTGACTTTATATTGTCCTTGTCCTAATTTTAGTTTGTTTAGTTTGCAAGTTTTACATTTTAATTAGAGGTCCGAAATAGCGAGGGGTTACTGTATTAGATTAATATCCAGTATTCGAGAATGGATAATAAGTCGTAGGCGTGTGCATAAACCTTTAACCGTCCTGGTGGTGTAATGGTTAAGGTGGCAAAAATATGTGTGTGATAACCCGGGTTCGAATCCCGGTGGATCATATATACTTTAATTAATTTCATTGGGGGTGTGGTGGTGAGATTAATAAAAATAATATTATTAGTAGGTTTAGGGATATTTCTTCGAGAGGCCGGTCTATATGATCTGTGCCCCATGAATATTCTTTCCTCTCACTTAAACAGTAGGCTACCATAGTGCGGTTGGGAATATGAACATGATTAGATTAATATCCAGTATTCGAGAATGGATAATAAGTCGTAGGCGTGTGCATAAACCTTTAACCGTCCTGGTGGTGTAATGGTTAAGGTGGCAAAAATATGTGTGTGATAACCCGGGTTCGAATCCCGGTGGATCATATATACTTTAATTAATTTCATTGGGGGTGTGGTGGTGAGATTAATAAAAATAATATTATTAGTAGGTTTAGGGATATTTCTTCGAGAGGCCGGTCTATATGATCTGTGCCCCATGAATATTCTTTCCTCTCACTTAAACAGTAGGCTACCATAGTGCGGTTGGGAATATGAACATTAGATTAATATCCAGTATTCGAGAATGGATAATAAGTCGTAGGCGTGTGCATAAACCTTTAACCGTCCTGGTGGTCTAATGGTTAAGGTGGCAAAAATATGTGTGTGATAACCCGGGTTCGAATCCCGGTGGATCATATATACTTTAATTAATTTCATTGGGGGTGTGGTGGTGAGATTAATAAAAATAATATTATTAGTAGGTTTAGGGATATTTCTTCGAGAGGCCGGTCTATATGATCTGTGCCCCATGAATATTCTTTCCTCTCACTTAAACAGTAGGCTACCATAGTGCGGTTGGGAATATGAACATGATTAGATTAATATCCAGTATTCGAGAATGGATAATAAGTCGTAGGCGTGTGCATAAACCTTTAACCGTCCTGGTGGTGTAATGGTTAAGGTGGCAAAAATATGTGTGTGATAACCCGGGTTCGAATCCCGGTGGATCATATTTACTTTAATTAATTTCATTGGGGGTGTGGTGGTGAGATTAATAAAAATAATATTATTAGTAGGTTTAGGGATATTTCTTCGAGAGGCCGGTCTATATGATCTGTGCCCCATGAATATTCTTTCCTCTCACTTAAACAGTAGGCTACCATAGTGCGGTTGGGAATATGAACATGATTAGATTAATATCCAGTATTCGAGAATGGATAATAAGTCGTAGGCGTGTGCATAAACCTTTAACCGTCCTGGTGGTGTAATGGTTAAGGTGGCAAAAATATGTGTGTGATAACCCGGGTTCGAATCCCGATGGATCATATATACTTTAATTAATTTCATTGGGGGTGTGGTGGTGAGATTAATAAAAATAATATTATACATTTTCTGGAGCCAAGTCAGGGGTTACCAAATGAAGCTCATACCGCTAGATTAATCTGCTAGCATATTGCTAGATGTAAGACAAGACATGTTAAATATCACTAGAAAATTGAGTCTCTTCCATATTGCTTTAACATTAGCAAAATGCCTATATCTCTTAAGAAATTGCTCTGAAATCTCTAATACAAATCGCTAGTGTAAATAATTGCTGCTAGATCGAAGTAAAAGTCTCTATATCTAGCAAAAGTCGCTATACATATTGGCATTACTCGACACTGAAAACACGTGTAGAGGGATGCACAGAATATTTTTCTTGTGCAATCACAGCTATTTTGTATTCCCACCGTACTTATTTGGATATATTTTTGACCCCTTCTATGTAATAGTATAGATATCTTATCAATATTTGTATTTTGTACTATTGTTAATGTCTTGTCATGTTGCAAATTTGATTTTAAATAAAATTTTGACATTTAACATGTAGTTTCTTTATTCATGCAGAGTTTAGTAAAATTTGCCAGAACGTCCCGGACTTCCCAAACTGGACTACTTCCTTTAACGTGACGATAGTGCGTTGTTATATGTGCGATTAGTTTGCTTGGGAAACAGATTAACTTGCTCATGTAGTAATGTACACCCTATGTGGTGGATTGTGTTCTTTTATTTAATCATTTTCATTTTAGTAAGCGTTGTTTCCACATAGCGATTTTGATAATTTAATTTGACTTTATATTGTCCTTGTCCCAATTTTGGTTTGTTTAGTTTGCAAGTTTTAAATTTTAATGAAGGAATTTTGCCAACTGGTCTACTGCACCTCTGATGTACACCATTGCAGAGAGGTTGAGAAGCCTTGGGGGCGAGTGTCAAATAACAATTCGCCCAGTGAGAGATCAATCCTGGGTGTCCACGTACTGCTTACGAACGCTACCACCTACTCCATGCAGGCTCTTCCTAATGACAATATTCTGTGTGTCACGTTTGAGAGTCTGAAAAAATATCTCAAGTCCAACAATTTCACAAGACTCCGACCTATCCAAAAATAGTCTACTCAGGAACTGACTCCACAACCTGGGTTCAAGTACAGAAAATCTATTATCTCTTCAGTTCCATTTTCCTTTGGTCTTTTGTTGCAAGAATACATCACTTATCCCAAGACCCCATAAGTGTCAAAATACTATTATACTGAATAAACTTACATTTGTAGAAGAGGATGACAATCTTGTGGAACACTTTCATGAAGTTCATGTTATCATAACAGAACTCTTGCACTTTACACAACAAGGTGAGCTCTGCACGGTCAGACTTGGTGTTGGCAGCAAACAGAGGCGCGTAGGATCGTAAATGTTTCAAAGCTTGGTCAGCAACAAGCTCTTCCTTCTTGTTCCACTCCATAGCATCCATCACACTCGTCCAGATCTAAAATATAAAAATATCCATTTTATTTTAATTTTATTTATTTTTATTCTATGGCGATGATTTGAATATTTTGTTTTCTTATTTTTGTATTTGTTAGTATTTAATCATCAAAAAAGCATAGTGGATGCGTGGTGAAAGGAACGAGAGAGCATCAGGGGAAACCTCCGTCAACTTTGAACAGACTTGCACTATAGCTGAATGATGTCTTATATTCCATGTCAGAAGCCCTGGTCCACCGATATGGCATAATTATATAGCATGAAAGTGACACTACAAATAAACTTACTGATGAGACAATCTGAGGTTCTTGGATGTTGTTTTTCTTTGCAATCTCCTGGAGACCCACGATGATGTCCTTCGCACTGGCCCCTTCATTCACCTGTTGACTCAGGTATATCTGCAGCTCCTTCAAGCTTGTCTCTTTCTCCTGAAATAATATATAATGATTGAGATTGGTGATGATTCTCTTCCGATAGTTATAATGATTAGAGATGGATATGTCGCACAGACATACTACAGTACTACTTTCAAAATCCATAATAGAACATTATAATGTAAAACTTGCAAAATAAACAAACCAAAACGTATACGAACAGTAAAATTTGCGCCAAAAATTTCCCAATAAAAGGGGGAATAAGAGGAAAAATAGTTGATAATTGAGGAGGGGAATAAAGGGGGGGGGGGAAGGGGGAGACATATGTAGGAGTGGTCGTAAGTCATGAAGGAGAATTATCTCAATCACAAATTGCTTTGTTTTGAGTGCCACTGGGGTTTTCTCTAAGTTTTTTTTTAGGTTCTGGATATATTGAGGACGGTCGCAGTGCACCAGAAAAACCCTCTATTGAGGACGGTCACCTTTTATGGGTTAAGTATGTGTTATCCTGGTTCGAATCCTGGGAAAATCATGTTTTCAATCATTTAATTTGGAGTGTTATTGGTGTTAAGAACTATGTTAAAACTAATGCAAATCATTATGGCTTGAGTGTACCCTCACCCACTAGCCCTGTAAAGTATGCAGGTAAAATATTTGTATTTCCAGTGAATGATGATTAGAGGGGTTGGGGTGGAGATTTAACCACTTTGTCTGACTGAATTGTCCTAATATTTCACTCATTATAATACAAAACTTGCAAAATAAAAATATATACAAGAAAAGAGATTTAGGCAATATAAACTTAAAAATGTACAAATCAGTCACTTATCCAGAAATAAAGGGAATCAAAACATTAGTGACTTACGAAATCAAATATATTTTATAACAATATATTACAGTACAATATAATACTGTTCTATTTATGAGTTATTCTGGAAAAATATAACATGGCGAGTGCTAAATGTATTTTGCACTATTGTTAATATCTTGTCAAATTGCAGACGTGCTTTAACCCTTGGAATCCGGGAGGCCTCATATGAGGCAAAATGCGCGGCTAAAAAGTCGCTGATATAATCATCAGAACTCGGCAACCACGCAACATAGCGATGTCATCTCAACGGCAGTCTACAGACAAGAAAACTTTCTACAATTTGCACAAAAATTTACTGCTCTAGGTGGTCTCAATCAGTAGCTACTGAATTATGAAGTTTGAAAATACCAAACTTCATATGAGGCCCCCCGGATCCCAAGGGTTAATAGAAATATTTTAACTTATTTTAGTTTATTCTTGCAGAATTTAGCAAAATTTACCAAACATCCTGAACTTCCCAAATTGACTAATTCCTTGAATGTGACAATCTATCTATCTATCTATTTACTCAGGCCCAATCCCCACTTTTCCCTTTTTTTTTCTTTTTTTTTTTTTGGGGGGGGGGGGGGTGGCCGAATCATCACATAGCAAGAATAGGGACAACACAAAACAACGAACACACAAGAACAAAATACAAATTCACATGCATCTAGGTCATCCAGAAGTCCCAGCGACCAGGGTCACCAAGGTCCCTCCAGCACTCCCCCGGCCCCCGACCACCCGGAGAGGTTCCGATCTCGGTAGGCAGACATGCAGCGAAGCCGTACCACCACAAGCCCGCCTACCACACTTCCAGGCGCACCCTTCATATTAATCATCTCCCCGGGCCAGGCACCTGATGGACTATTATCTAGTCCAACTTGCGTCCGACCCATTCTCCTAAATGACATGTTCACTTATCTATTCACAAGCGTTCTCCATTCATTCCTGTTTATTACCACTTCTCTTGCCTGATTCATTCCTCTATCATCATGATTGTGTTCTTTTATTTAATAATTTTCATTTTAGTAAGCGTTGTTTCCACATAGCGATTTTGATAATTTAATTTGACTTTATATTGTCCTTGTCCCAATTTTGGTTTGTTTAGTTTGCAAGTTTTACATTTTAATCCAAAGCTTGCTTAACAGTCTCTCCATCTCAATGGGGGTCTTCCTGCCCTTCTATCTCCCCTTGTATCTTACTCACATACTGTATTCTCGTTGTAAGCCGTTCATCTTCCATTCGTTCCATACCAGCTCAGCACCCTTCTGTCCACTCTGGCTGACAAATGTTCCTGCTGCCCCACTCTCCTACATATCTCTTCATTCCTCAATCTGTCTCAGCTCATCTCCATCACATCCATCTTTCTTCTCTCTTTTTCCTTTAGAGCCCATGTCTCAGCCCCATACATCACTGTTGGTACAACAATTCCTGGATACATTGCACTTTTTACTTTCATTCCGATATTTCTTTTCTTCCACATACTTCCCATTACTCCGAAAACCTTCCTGCCTTCACACACTCTGTTTTATCTACCAACGATAGTGCATTGATATATGTGGGATTAGTTTACTTGGGAAACAAATTAACTTGCTCATGTAGTGATCTACACTGTATGTGGTGGTTTTG
Source organism: Paralithodes platypus (assembly GCA_032716605.1). Classification (NCBI taxonomy): domain Eukaryota; kingdom Metazoa; phylum Arthropoda; class Malacostraca; order Decapoda; family Lithodidae; genus Paralithodes; species Paralithodes platypus. The sequence continues at coordinate 70,713,195 of CM064492.1, read as the reverse complement.
TGTTCTTTTATTTCAAAATATTATTTGATTAAAGCGGTATTTCCACATAGTCTTTATATTGTGTAGTCCCTGTTTTGGTTTGTTTATTTTGCCAGTTTCACATTATAAATAATCCTACTAACCAAATTCTTATGGATGCCAAGAATCTCTGCTAAACCTTTCTGCTGGAAAAGGTTCTTGAAGTTCTCGTCTGTGCGCTTGTTGGCCTGTAGAAACTCCATTAACCTTGAATCCAGTCCAGCCTTGCGGAGCAGTGACCGCACTGTTGAGACATCTTTCAAATTCTTGGCTGTCAATAATACCTGTTGAAAGAACATTGCAGTCAGTATTGTGTTGGTTGTCCCTGTTCAGGCTCTGTCTCGAGTCGGCCACCCCCAGCTATGGGGTATGTGCCGGAGTATATACATACACCATATTGTATGAACAGTGACCAATGAACTCTAGGTGTAACTTTGTAAGCCATATTGATTGAACAGTACATGTATGTATGTATACAGTATACTCAGGCACACAGCTGGGGGTGGCCGACCAGACAGTAGGCTACATAAATTGAACATTTTTAAATATCATGTTGAAACTTATTATAAAAATTAGTTTAACCTGACCAATGAGTTTTGTAGTCATATAATGTACATAATCTTTAGTTCAATATATAGCCCTATTATCTTCCAGTTCCTATTGTTACTTACTTTATGATTGACTGTCCTAATTTACACAGTTAACTACAGTACTTAAGCTATCTAACAACACCTCTACACCGAAATCCTGCTTGTATATTACTGTATACAGTAAAAGTCCTGTAATCTGAATAGCAGGGGACCAGGCCTCGTTCCGATTACCGGATTTTTCGGATTATTGGAATTTACCCCTATGAACCTGTGTATTAATGGCCTGACGAAAACCTGAACACAATATAAGCAATGCATATGCATAATATAACACTATACATCCCATATGACACATAATGGTAAACATAAAGTGATTTCATGAACATATGATATGTGTGTTCCATTATATGTTATTTGGGTGGTTTTTGGGAGGCCTAATTCCTCAAAAAGAGGACTTTGGGACTTTTTTAAATTCGGACTATTGGGTGAATTCGGATTTGGCTTCATTTAAAAAAATTCGGACTATTGGGAGATTCCAATTATCGGTCGTCGGATTATCGGACTTTTACTGTATATAAATAAAATTTATCGGAATGGCTGCAAGAAAATAGAGTGATGGTGTGAAAAACACTTGAAGAAGCTTGAATTTCCAGGAGGATGAAAGGCATGCAAGAGAGCAAGTTGGGAGTACTATAATATATGGAGCAAGATGATGCACCAGATACGGACTCGGATCAAGTTGTTTGTGAAGAGGTAGGGGTAAACCTTAACTAGGACATGATAGCACTTATCCCATATATCTGATGATGAGGCATTTTGCTATTCCAAACAGTAAGAAAGTGCAAATGTAATCGAAAGATTATGAATGTCGGTCTTATGATTTTTTCCCACTATATAATTTTTCTCAAGTTTTTAGTTTTTCTGTGTGCCACGGGTACTTCTATAAACCAAACTTACCTCGCAACAAAAGTCTGCAGCTAGGCCATCCTTGACGAGATGTTCCTGCAGCAGCGTTGCCAGCACCTTGGGGTCCAGCAGGGAGTCGCTCGTCCACATGGCCACACACCGCGCCAGCCGCATACGATCATCTTCGTTGAACCCTTTTAGGTACACCAGCACCTGAAAAAAAAATGTGTTGACAAATACATACCGGTACAGATTATATACTAAATTATCAGCTCCATGTTGGCCATTAATCTAATCCTGTATGGTCAATTTCCAAGGCAAGAGACCATCCTCAATAGTTATCAAAGGTGAGAAACATGTGACAGAGGACCAGCTCAAAATAAAAAAGAAATTAATTCACTTTACAAGGCTTTGATACATGTACACATGACAAGACATGTACGCACATGTGATGCCTGTACACCTACAAGTGGCACTCTTGGTAATAGAAATAGGAATTCCAACTATTAGTCAGATAATGAAAAATTAGTATCAATTTGTATGATATTTAACCCTTGAAGGGCGAACCACTTTCTAAAATGTCCACACTTCTTCCAGCCTTTTTGTTGGCCATGAGTATTATCTGGATGGGGAGAGTTAGTTATGTAGAGCAGATTAACCAGACCACTGAGCTCCATACAGAAATCTCATAGGTCTGGCCTCTGGATGGGGATAGACCAACACAGATTTACTTGGGACTTCCCCTCCTCAGCTCCCCGCCATGGAGTGGCTTCGGTCACCCAGGCTTTATAGTGGTCGACAGGGAGGGTTCTGTGGGGGCGCTCGGTTATGGCCTTGGCCTTGCTCGGGGCTTTGGGGCTGTTCGGCCAGGCAGCTTGGGGAACAACAACTTGGGACTTTAAACCTGTCTGTACCGGCAATGTCTTTAATTTTATTCTGGCTACAAATACAGTTTTATTCAGTTTAAAAGAAGCCTCCAGCAATTAACAGGCTTCGAACTATCTCAACCCTTTTTACCCCAGATCCTTCAAAACCTGCACAAAATCGCCTATCCCCTATGATCTTTTTCAACCCTACATTAAAATGTAAAACTTGCAAACTAAACAAACCAAAATTGGGACAAGGACAATATAAAGTCAAATTAAATTATCAAAATCGCTATGTGGAAACAACGCTTACTAAAATGAAAATTATTAAATAAAAGAACACAATCCACCACATAGGGTGTACATCACTACATGAGCAAGTTAATCTGTTTCCCAAGCAAACCAATCGCACATATAACAACGCACTATCGTCACGTTAAAGGAAGTAGTCAAGTTTGGGAAGTCCGGGACGTTCTGGCAAATTTTACTAAACTCTGCATGAATAAAGAAACTACATGTTAAATGTCAAAATATTATTTAAAATCAAATTTGCAACATGACAAGACATTAACAATAGTAAAAAATACAAATATTGATAAGATATCTATACTATTACAAAATAATATATAAAATACAGTACAGCACTCACTAACGATAGTGCTATCGGGTAGGTACCTGTAAGCATAGCATGCCTCAAGTGACCCCTATCAATAACTACCCTACAAATAACCTACATTTATAGCACAAATAAACTAAGGAAATCGCAAAAGTAAGCAATTGATACTATCGACAATGAATACATATAATATAGAGAAATAATTGCAAAATATGAAGTAACAACAGATTTAAACAAAGAGTACTCTTTTAACAAGAACAATAAATTTAAAAAATCATCAATATTAATAATAATAATAGAAAAAGAAAAAGATAAACAATAAATACAGACAAAAAGTAAGCAGAGGTTATACAAGAAACTTCAAGTTAAAAATGCTTGATTAAAATTATTGATGTCAAATTTTAGAATACAGTCACAATAATTGACCCTAAAAAGATTAAATTTATGTAACAATTTACTTGCCTCAAAACCTCTGTCCACTAAGAGTCTGTATAGTAACCTAGCTCTAGCCCAAAAGTCATCTACTTTAGTGCAGATTTTACAAAATCTTATTAATTGGGAATAAAAACAATTATAAGTGATTTTACTATCGATATTACTACTAGGGAAAGGAAAGTTTATTACGTTAAAATTAAAATCATCAACTTTGTGATATACTTTAAGTATGCACTGTTCATTAACAATCTCTATATTTATATCAAGAAAATTTTCAACTTTATAATTTACGTTACATTGTGTGAGGGGAATAGAATTAGGGTAAATAAGTTTAGCAACTTGATTAAAATTTAACAAATTGCAAACAAGAATATCATCAATATATCTACTATTATTACTTAACAGTTTAGCAAGTGCTAATTTTTCTGGAATTTTATTTTTCTTGCTACTGTCAACTAAGTCTTTTATATTTAAATTCTAAAGCAAGCAAGAATAAGTCTGCAATTAAAGGGCTAGCATTTCCACCCATAGGAATTCCTAATATTTGTTTGAAAATGTACGGCCCGAATCTAACATAAGTATTGAAAAGGAGGAATTTAAGGGCATCTTTAAGTTTAGTTCTATCAAAATATACAGAACTAGTGGGAGTAGAGCTAAGTGATGCATTATTAAAATATGTATAAACATTTATGAAATAATTACCATTCCTAACGAACCTGTCAAAGTGCAAATCTATAATAAAGCAAAGCTCTGAATATACTAAATCTAAAGGCAAATTGGTATACAAAGTTGAAAAGTCGAAGCTATGTACCGAGGTAACTTTCGGCATGGTATTTATTTTATCAATAACTTCTAACGAATTGTCAACACTCCAATAATAGTTAATGCCAGTTCTTCTCATGATGGTATTACAATATCTTTTATGAGTACTTTTAATGTATTTTAAGCAATTTACTACTTGTTCTGATAGAGTTTTAGTGGTAGCAAATTTTGCTCCGGCAATAAAGCGATATTTATAAGGTCTTTTATGAAATTTAGGTAACATGTATAATTTTGCAATGCACTTGTTCTTATCAGAAAGTTTAATATCAAATATTATATTTTTCTTGGTATGTTCATCGATTAAGTTATCAATATTCAGATTATTTTGAATTTCATAAACAGAATTACCGCAAATATTTTTACGTAATATGTTACCCTTAATACCTAATTCTTTTTTCAAGATAAAATTTCTTACATGTGAAGCTATAATTATTGCTGGCTTTATCTACTGTAGTGATTACAAAATGTTTATGTAAATTTATTAAATCAGCTTTAAGCTTATTATAATTATAGTCTATAAAATCTGAAAGATTAAATTCATTTTTAAGCAAGAAAATTTTATTTCTAATTAACTTAATTAATAATTTAGACCATGCTTCTAGTTCTCTCGCATTGCAGCACGCAATTTTTAACAATTTATCTTTTAATTTATTGACTGAAAAAACAATATCTTTTAAAATTATGTCCCATGTTACTTTATTACTCCCTATTCTAAATTTAAACCCTTTACGACATAGCTCCGCTAATTTGTCGTTTGCAAAATGTTTAACTAGTTCTACATCACCTGTTAATATGTGACATATCGGACTATAAATGAACTTTGCTAGTGCATCACGTCTGCTAGCTGGCATATCCATGACTCTTTCACACACGCATTTATTATTATTGAAAATATCATTATCTGAAAGATTTCCTAAAACTTTATTATAATTACAAATAATAGACCCAACAGGTCGTTCATATGAATACACTATTAATGGTTTGAAATCTTTACAACCATCTGGTAACATGGACTTAACTTTCTTTGAATTAATAAGACTGTTAACATTAATTTTGTCTAAAATTTTAGAGGAATAATTTAAAGTGGACATGACTTTATCTTTAATACGGTTATCTTTGGATTTCTTAGAATTAGCTCTAATATATCCCATAAAAGCAAAGACTATATTCTTAAATTTATTTGTGAAATTATGTTTATTATTTAGAATATTTTCTATAAAAGGAGCAAAACTTTTCTTTTGTAGGCCTTTCAATGAATCTTTTAATTTTTTAATTCCGAAATTTCGATATAATGAATATAAATTATTAACAATAATTATAATATCAGACCTGCTTTTCTTTTTATTAAATGTATTTAGTCTTCTATTACCATGTCTACCAGGTCTTCTGTTTAAAACAGGGAAGTTAAAATATGGGTTATTAAAATCGTTTTTTAATAAATCTTTATACAAAATGTTGCCTACATTTTTTATTTGATTGTTAAGTCCAAATGGATAGATGGTCATTAATTTTCCAATCCAATAATTTTCTCTATCTAAAACATTTTGATTACTTTGAACAATTTCTATAATTTTGTATTTACAATCAAATTTAGTACAATCTGTGTTAAAATGCTTATATAGAAGAATCTTGGAGTCGATGCCGTTCTTAATTCCTGATCTATGCCCGTAGGCTCTTTCTCTTAAACATTGCTCATTGAAAAACTTAAACTGCACTCACCACGGGAAGATAAAAAAGCCTAAGGAGCTTTTGGTGTACAAGTATATAAGCTTTTGATACCCTCTCAAGTTCTTCGGGTATAGACACCCTGTTTCATCATAAGCTAACTACTGTACTTAGTTTTCCCTATCCTTTTCCCTTAGAGAAAGAAGTTAAAATTTGACAAACTTTTTTAACACTCAAGCCGCGGTGACCGTCGTATGACGGGCGCGAGATGAATGGACTATCCTCCGGTACCAGTCATATGACGGGCGGCATTCTGAGCACATTAGGGGCTCTGAGAGAGAGTCCGCGCGTTGGGAGGACGATAGGCGAGCTCTAACCGCTCGGCACCACCACTGGGCCGGTTCTGGGACCACCGCCGCCTCCTACACACACCCGGCCTCGCGAGATAAGGAAAAAACCGAGGAAATTAACTTATTTAGGGTATTTTCAGCTGCGCGATCGCTACAAGATAACCCATGGTCGTACAAGGATGATTCAGGTGTCATTGGAAAACTATTATCCCCCTTTCACGGATACATAATTGTATTACGATCCGTCTCTTTTTTTATGCATGAAAAAGAGCATGGAATGAAGCTAGTTTTCGGTAAATATGCCCGCCTGGCAGGTAGTTGATGTTACAAGCGGCCCCGTTTTTTGGGGGTTAAATGCCTGAGAATTGGGGATTAAGGTATATTACTAACACTAATTTTATTAAGAAATTAAGTACATCTAACTTTCCCTTGAAGAGGAAGCAAACTAGTTTCTTTGGTTATCCTCTCCACTACCTCTAGTCTTCATAAGCAAATAAATATCTTACCTTTTTCATTTCTTCAAAGAACATCTTCTCAAGATACTTGTAGCGCCTTATCAGCCTGGTGAAAACCTGTGCATAGCCCCGCAATGTCTCATACGAGTCATCTGGCGCCCCAAACACGCACATGTCCGTGCGGACTGGGCCACTGTCGATCCCATCTTCAGAGATTCCTCCACCAGGAGCTGTCAACAACATTTATATTATTACTACATATAACCAAGTCAAATACTGTATATACTATTAAATCAAAACTAGAATACTGTAGCCATACACAAATTTGCGTTTTCCACATTAACCCCGTTTTAATGCTGGTAAACCATTTATAGTAGGCACCTAAATTTGAACTACAAATTGAATAAATACTTTAAATTAAAAGGCTAATTATGAAAATATTAGACCAGCAAGTAAGATTCACATTAACCCCTAAAGGACATGTGACTTGGCAAGTTTTGAGCTTGCTCTGGATTGGTCTATTCTTTAACAATGACCTATATCACGGGTCTGGTTACTATGGTAACCAGTGACACTTTGCCATATTTTGTTGTAAGGCAGCATGACAAAAAAAATGGACAATGCAACAGCAGGCATATCTGGTGTTCAAGTTGAAGAATTAGAAGACTAGGAATATTTGGACAGTTACTTCAGAAGCTTAATTAAGATTTTTAAGGGATCCCCCCCCCCCCATCCCATATTGTAAAACCAAATTTAAGTGTTGCCATAAACCTTCATAAATGAACTAAGAAGAAACAAATGGGGATCTTTCTGAAAATGAATATTTAGCCCTATCACAAAATAGCGCTCAGTTTGATATCGGGGTGCTATAGGCTCTCTGCGAGAGGGCTGGTTATCACAAGAGGCCCACGTCTCTCCAACAAACTCCCGCGGCGAGTAAGAGACATGAGGGGCGTCTCGTTAGACAGCTTCAAGAGAGCCCTCGATGTTGAACTACAAAAATTGCCAGACAAGCCCATCTTCGCAGGGGAGCGCTTCGCCCCTTCGAACAGTCTGTTGCACCAATTTTCAAACAAGCACGAAGGGCGGTGCGCTCCTTGGTGCCACTAGCAGCGGCGAACTGAACATAGGTGACGTAGGTAGGTGATATAGGGTTTGGGAAGCACTAAGTATGCTTCTAAAATACGAGGAAAAAATCCAACTTTCAATTAAAATCTATCTGTATCTAACGCTCTACTTGCTCCTTGAAAACCACATTATAGGCTAGCTTTGGAAATTATACTTCCAAACTATGCAGTAAAAGTCCTCCAACACCTGAACATCCAGCACCCGAGATCATTATTAACCCATAACTGTCGGGGCGCAACATAAGTCGAGTATAATAAATCTGGACTATCTGGCGGCGCTCGACATAGGTCGTGTGGCAATTTCAGCACGTAATGTTGCTGAGAGAGAGTGACAAGTGGTGGCAGGAGAGTAGCGAGCGTATGACTGCTCCAGACCACTGCGGCGAACCTACTGACACGAATCCCACCTCCTCCCTCCCTCTCGCTATATAAGGAATTGTATGGGGAAAGTGCCGAATTACATGCTTTTTGCACTCGCGTTGCGCGGTTGTTGCAAGAAAACTAGCCATCATAAAAGGATCGTTATGGTGTCATTGGAAAGCTCTGTTTATGCCCTTTCAGGGATAGATACTTGTTTTACGCTCTGGGTCTTATTTAGGCATGAAAATGATCACGTAAACAGCCCTATTTTGGCTAAAAACACCCTGCTGGTGGCTACATATTATATACCGCCTAGGCCGCTCGTAAGGTGTTAAAGAATATAGAAAATTTACCTCCGAAATGTAAAATTATTAAATTTGAGATTATGTTGAACGATTACAGGTATAAATCAAATCCCCATTATTAACAATCAACCGACGGTGACCGTCATATGACGGGAGAGAGAATATTGGCCACCCCTGCAGTGCTCATCATATCACTTGTGCCTTTTTGAGGCCATTATGAGAGATGAGAGAGCATGCATTTCAAGGACAACAGGCGGGCTCGGTCCACTCGCGGCAGCGGCTGGAGCCGCACTGGGACCTACTGTATCTCCTCCGTACCTCTCAAAATAAGGATAAATCCGGGGAAAATTACTCATTTTAGGGTATTTACACTTTCAGTTGTACGATCGTTGCAAGAACCAGTTGTCTTACAAAGATGATTCAGATGTCATTGGAAAGCTCTTTTTTCGCTCTTTCACGGATATATAATTTTATTACGCTCTGGCTCTTGCTTATACATGAAAAAGAGCATGGAATGATGCTCATTTTCGGTAAATATGCCCGCCAGGCATTACCACGATACACCCCCACCCCCCTGCTGGTTAGGAGTTAAACACCCTGCACACCAAGCTAAGTTTAATTGGGAAACTTAACTCAACTTGACCTCCCACTGAACAAGCAATGTATACAACTTAGCCAGTGTTCTCAATTTTGAAAGTACTGTACCAGTACTTTTAGTTCTTTTATGATGCATAATTGTTGTGCGAGCCGTGGCATAGTCAGTAGAGCTACGGCTGCTGATCAAAGGGTCGGCTGATCGAGGCCTCACTGTCAAAATGTTATTGGTAGATGTCAAGCCCGGGCAACTTGACCTAGCGATTTGTGACAAACACCTAATAATCTTGGGAATTACGCCGTCAGGCAAGCAGATTGTTTACTCTCTTATCACAATAGAAGGTATAGCAATTATATTCTTATTATAATTTTATTTGGAATACTACTGAGAGTATGACCAAAAATTCAATCCCTAATTACGAAAATGCATCACCGATGGAGAAGTACTATATACAGTAGCTATTCACTTCATGGCTGTGCTTGCATCAGCCATTTTACTTCTCATCTGGTAATTTCAATTTTTTTGACAATCTGAGCCAATTAATGACAAAATAAGGGCTATTTCAAAGCGTACTCCTGACAATCTGGCCTTTAGTTATCTGGCAAGTTTTACATTATAATACCTAGGGCTACTACATGCAAAACTAATAGACTTTTACTGTATGTTCCAAACATGCTCTCACTAATACTTATACTGTACAAGGTAGCTCCTTAAATATTAATGCATTTACAAATTAATCTACCTCTATCAAAATAAGTTATTCAACTGCTACAGGTATGTACAAAGAATGATATGCACTATACTTACTAAGAATGCCACCAGCTATGAGTATGTCAAAGAGTGTTTCTCCGTATGTCCGGTACTTAAGTTTTGACCCTGCCTGGTCAAGATATTTGTAAACGGCCTCTAGATCTGAACCTGCTTCAATGAGACCCTGAAAACCAATGGTACACAATTAATTTGAATACAAAATACAGACGAACACTTACAATAGAGGAGGAGTCTAGGAGAAAGAACTGGGTTTAATAACTATTTTTTTTTTTTATTATGGCACTTTCACACTGCATGTGGAACAGTCTTAACATTTATGAAAGTTCATGTACCGTATGTACAGTACTATTTATCAGTACTGGGTAGCAGCATCGATAAACGTCTGACTGGCAAGCGAACACCACACCTAGAGTTGTGGATTCTAAACTTGCTCAAGGAAAATGCTGTAATGGTGTTTGAGAGAAGAATGCATGAAACCATAGATTTTAAGGTAAAATATAGAATTAAGAATGAACACGAGAAAAGTTGTAAAATAAAAATAAAGTACTGGAAGTTTTTTTTTTAAGAGACAATGAACGGAGGAAGGAAAAACACAGATAAAACAAAAAGGTCCATGTGCCTAAAGGCATCCTCCATTCATAAAATGTTTGTAACAACTGGATTTAAACTTTTGTAGCTTGTAAGTTTGTGGAAAGCAACTCGAGGGAAGTGAATTCCAAAGAGTAGTACAGTAGTTCTAGGGATAAATGAATTTTGATAAGCAGAAGTTCTGCATTGTGGAGGAGAAAGTGTAAATTCATGGGCGCTCTCAGCTGCCCTAGTTCTACGGGGAAAGATGTGGAGAGGCGGCACAATTGAAGCAAGTTCCTCGGAACAATTGCTGTGAAAATATCTGTAGAATAATGCAAGGGATGCAACGTTTCTTCGTATGGATAATGTAGGAAGGTCCTGTGTGATTGCAGGGTTATTGATTAATCTAATAGCTTTATTTTGAATTTTGTCCAACTGCCTCAATGCAACCACTCCACTTCCACTCCACAGAGGTGAACAGTAATCCATCTGAGAATGCACATGACTTTTATATATTACGGCCAACTGCTCGTCAGTGAAAAATTCTCAAACTCTGTACAGGGTCCCAGTTGAAAGCTTCAAGTATTTGGGAGCTGTACTATGAAACTATGGTAAAATGGAGAGTGAGATAAAAAAAGAAAAATGCAAGGGAGAAAGGTGATTGGAGAACTTGATAGTATTCTCAAAGGAAGAATGGTTAGTCAGGAAGTTAAAAAGTCACTGAGAAACAGTGTGCTTCTCCCAACACACTCGTATGGAAGTGACGAGGACCTCTCCAAACTGGGAGCTGTGGACATGAGCTTTTTCAGAATGGCAGCTGGTGTGAATAGGCTAGACGGGCCAAGTAATAGGGAAGTGTAGGAGTCCTTTGGAATAGAAGGGCAAGCTTTAGGCATTCTTTCTTTGAGAGGTCATTCTCCTACATGGCTCCGAGGTTGTATAACAGGTTGCCGCTGTCCATGAGACAACTGAGTTCTGTTGAATGCTTCAAGAGACAACTTAAGACTTTTCTCTTTGAGAGAAGCTATGATCTTGAGAGAGGTGTCATGACAGATGGCTATAGAGTTTAGGCTATTTTGCCACTGCTAGTGATTGTTAAATGTGTGTTGTATATAAGCCTTTTGATGCATTGATTTTTGTTCTTTTTTCTTTCTCTTTTCGAGCGCTAGTGAATTCTTCGGAAAAATTGGCGCTTATGAGAAATAAGTAACATGCTTATTATTAGTATTATTATTATTGATTGTGGAGTGGTTGAGTGAATAAAGATAAGTACAGTACTTTGAGGTGGTATGGTCATGTTCAGAGAATGGATGAAGACAGAATGCCAAGAAAGATATATGGGAGTCAGGTGAGTGGAACAGCTAGTAGGGGAAGACCACCTATGGTATGGGAAAAGGAAGTGGAAAAATATATTGAAGAAAAACTTCCACGTAGTGGAAGCGGCATTGTGGCACAGGCAAAGGAGGCATGTCTGGACAAAGTAGCTTGGAGACGTTTCTGTCATGGCCATCCTTTAGCGGGGGTTTCCCAGGGGGAAACAAGGCATCGGAGATGATGATGAAATGCTACTAAAATACTAGCCTCAGAGTTGGATCGGGTGACCACCGAATCCAACTGGCTGACTAAATGGTCCCCTCACCCAGGTGGGATGCACATTCAATAACAGATGTAGCCTATTTAAATATAATATAGTATTAGATGCCAGTTTTCTAATATATAGCATACTACTAATCTGATCAATAAAATATAAGGAAATTCTTAAATACCGGTTGTATTTAAATAATGGAGATAGGGTGCCTAATTTCCTGCATTATTTTAATGAAAGAAACATCTCTGGTACATATCAACAAGTAACAATAATCTGTTGGAGAGAGAGAGCAAAGGTATCGGTGACCTTGAAGAATATGTCAAAGAAAAGTAGTCAACACATGCAAAGATGCCCGTATGTTTGAAGGAATAGTAGGGCCAACAGTACTGTATGAATGCTTGACATGGGCCTTGAATGTCAGACAGCATAGGAGGCTGTAAGTGATAGAAATTAACTATAAAAGTTATATAAAAAGGGCTCTTAGTCAGTGGCACGTTTATCCTGCAAGATGCTCGAGAAAGCTTCATACCAGCATTTGAAAGATTTGAAAGACTAAGGATACAGACCTGCCAACATACTGATATTAAAACAATGTTTGGCAAATTGTGGATAATAAAATGTCCCCAAACAGATTCCACAAATCAGATGCCTAAATTTTAAGGAAGTATGTAGATGTGATAATGATAGTGACATGATGCTGGTATGTGGAAGAAAGTAACTAAATTACTAAGATTACAAAGACAATAAGGAATATTAAATTAAAATACATTTGTGAAATTATATAACATATTGTTAGCATTGATTCAAATCTGTCTAAGGTATACTGAAAGCAACTATGTAAGAAAAGAAAAAATGAGAAGCAAGGAACTGGTACTGGTACATTACATGCTTTCAATACAATAGAGGTATATTATGCACCTGTGGGAGAACATACAATGAAACAAAAGTGATGTGAATGAGGGTGAAAAGAAAACTGGATTACATTTTGAAACATGGAATAAACTACAGTACCAATATGCTCCTCCAAACATTTGCATATGGAAATTAGCCTAGGGCTAAAAGTTAGTCTTGGAAATCAGCTTATGCTCCTCCAAATAATTGCATATGGAAATTAAGACTTGGGCTAAAAGTTAGTCTTGGAAATCAGCTATCTCAAAATGTAAGCCAATGTAAATTAATTACATAAACAAAGTAATAGTGATGCAAGTAGCAAGGTCTGAAAATCATAGTGTGCAAAGATATTTAATGAAATAAAAGCTATAATAATGCTATGGGGTATGTGCCGGAGTATATACAAATAAAACAAAACCTATAACAAATCAATCAAACAAAAATACTGTACTGTCACAGACTAATATTTCCGGCATAAATTGAACCAAGTATAACAATGGATAGCACAAAAAAGGACCATATAACCCAAAACATATACAGTAAGTTTGTTATTTGTATGGATAATACTCAAGCACATACCCCGTAGCTGGGGGAAGCCAACTTCTATAAATAAAAAATTACTTCTGCAATATGTGGATCTGTTAGGGTGTACAGTATAAACAAACTAACTTACCTGCAAGATTGCATCACGAAATCCCACAGGGTCGTATTTTGCTTTTTCATCTCTCTTTCGAGTCTTAATGCGCTGCCCCTGGAGCGTGGGTTTTTCAGCTTTAGTAGTCATACAACAGACAACTGTGGGAAGATAACAAATGTGTTAGACACTAACAATGTTAGAACTTCGTTATATGGTATCTTGCAAAAATAATTTTGTTCATATATTTTCAAATATTGCCAACAATCCTAGTTATATTGAATAACCCAAGTGCATAAAGTTGCAATTGTGCTTATGGTCCTCCAATAATTCTGCATAAAACCATCTTGACACTACAGATTGTTACTGAGTTGATGTATATATTATAATTATTTGTACTGTATGTTACATAGCAATGAAAGCATTGTACTGTATCTCATGTTTAATTTTTTGTAATCTATGTTGTAGCAGCAATTTATTATACTGTACGTTATGTAGATTGTAACACTAATTCTTTGTACTGGATCATCTTGTAATAGATATGGGACTGCAAACACTATTGTGTAGTACCGGTACTGTACTGTACTACAATGGTCAAGTATCAGCAGTTACAACAACTCTAAGGCTACATAAAAACCAACTATCAAATAATATAATGCTTATGTTTTAGCTGTTTATGCTCGTTGTATAAAAAATAAAATTCCAGTAAAAATAATCATGCCAAAATTAATGATAGGACCATGGAGTGTACAGCATATTTATTAGCATTATTGATTTAGTCTTGCTTTTCAAATGGTACAGTTTTTTTTGGAACATAATTCTTAGTGGTATTATGTATAACATTTTATAGCAAACTACTGATTTTCTTTGATAGTGATCTGATTGCAGTATTTCTATAAAACTGAATAAAGTTACAGTACATACAGTACTTTATTAATTTACTACAATCAATTGAAAGAATGTACAGTAGGTCAAAGTTCCAGCTGACCCACCCTCGCTCTGGGGCTCGCAGAATTATCTGGCAATACTGGCCTAGGAAGGAGGTGTGTCTTACAAAGATTGGGATTAGTAGATCTTGTGTCTTACAAAGATTGGGATTAGTAGATCTGATTTTGGCTATATCATTGTTAGAACATATACTAAACAAGGGAAAGTAAGCCTATCTCAAATAAATATGCATAAATCGCTATGTATGATCCCGAACACCAAAGTTCGTAGATTTGCTAAAATATTAAAGTTATTATATCAACTGATTGGCAACTACAGTACACCAGTATTGCCAGCTAATTCTGTGAGCCCCAGAGCGCGGGTGGGTCAGCTGGAACTTTGACCAACTGTACCTGAAAGCCATGTTTTTCAGAAATTACATCCAATGAAATAATGACAGTGCTTAAATATGAAGTTTAACCCTTTCTCTGCAGGCATATTTAGGCTATTTAGGGCATATTCAGGCACTTCTGAATGAATAATCAAGTGTCTGCATGAAATAAAATTTATTCAGCCGAAAACTAGACTAAAATAGTTTCAAAATTACACTAGAATGAGCTCCGTAGCTCGCGGGGTTCACCCGCAGCGCTAACATAGACATTCGGGAAAACTCGCTATTTATGAGCGATGTAGCGCTTTTTAGCCTTAAGCAGCACTGCTGAGACCCGAGGCTGGGATCTCAGTGCACAGGCAGACGTGCTGGCAGTCGGAGGTGGGTCCCTCGCGCTCCCGCCCACTGACATTCGATTTCCACGGCTTTAACCCTTGGGATCCGGGAGGCCTCATATGAGGCAAAATGGTCAAATAAAAATCGCCGCTATAATCATCAGAACTCGGCAACCACGCATTGTAGCGATGTCATCTCTACGGCATTCTATAGACAACAAAAAGTTCTACAATTTGCAAAAACATTGACTGCTCTAGGTGGTCTCAATCAGTAGCTACTGAATTATGAAGTTGATTTTACCAAAATTCATATGAGGCGCCTCGGATCCCATGGGTTAACAGGCTTTAACCCCCAAAATCCGAGAGGCTTCAAATGATCCCGATCGCTGTGTCCGGGGCCCTTTTGGTACAGGCAAACTTCATAATTCAGTAACTACTGATTGAGACCACCTAGAGCAGTCATTTTTGTTTTTCATTTTGTAGAACTTTTTGTTGTCTGTAGAATGCCGTTGAGATGACATCGATACGACGCATGGTTGCCGTGTTATTGCAATTTTAGTGGCGATTTTTACCCGCGCATTTTGCCTCGTATGAGGCCTCCCAGATTCCTACCAATATTTGTGTTTGGCTCATATTATGAGGCCTCCCGGATTCCGAGGTTAAAAGCCTGTAAATTGCCATGGCGTTCCGGATCGTCTCCCGCAGGGAAAGGGTTAAATAATACATAATTGACTACTGGATAATGATAATTGTCTATTGGTTTTCTACAGTTGGCAACATGAGTTATCTTTCACCATGATATGTATCAAAGTGAAATTTTTGAAGATTGAATTAAGAGTACAGTAGATTCATATGAAGTCATTTGTGTTCTCAATTAACCTATAAGTCAATCATTATTTTTACTTCTATACATAAAATAATGGACCAAAAGAATCTCTGCAGTAACTATCCTCAGGGTCCCCTGACTTATCAAGGTACCTGCAGATCGGAAGGAATGAAGGACAATTTTTTTTTTTAAATTAGGCCTACCTATAATAAAGTAATTGCCATATATATATATATATATATATATATATACTTGTAGATATATACACAAAAATACGGTAAGATTGTGTTAGCAGGCATACCGCCGCTTTGTTTACATAGTCGCAAGCTCGCAGTTACATTTGCGTCTAATTTGACTGCTGTTATTTGCCCCTGCTGGTAATATGATGATAATAAGTTATGGGGGGTGAGGGGGGCAAGGCCCCCTCAATCTATTATTGTAGCCCACGGCCGGTAACAAAACAATTACTCAACACTTGGCCGTGGGATACAATAATGGGTCGAGGGCCTCCCCCTCCCCCCTCCCCCTATGACTTATTGTCATCATATATATTACCAGCAGGGGCAAATAACAGCAGTCATGTTAGACGCAAATGTATATGCGAGCGTGCGACTATGTAAACAACGCGGATGGTACGCCCGCTAACATAACTCTTACCAAAAATACATACCAGATAAGCCAAATTCATGCAAAACTGTATACAAAATAAATACATAAATACAATATATACAATCACAAGCTTAAAACCACATCCTTGTCGGGCTATTCAAAATGTGTACAAAAGTGGGTAGATCGTATCAGGGTAATTATGACTATTTCCTTCAGTCAAAGCTAACACTTTATGCCTAGTAGAGTACAGTAGCCAGCTAAATTTAAACTTTTTTAAACCATTAAAGAAGGCATGTATGACATTAACCCATAAACTACAGGCAAAATTTATGGGCTTAGTCAAATATACCGGTAACCTATTTTGTCACTTCAAAGGAAAGTGATAGAGGATCTACTGTAAGAAACTAAGAATATATCAAATACACAAAAAATCCTCTGTAGCTTTTATCCTCCCCGGATTAATATACAGCTTTGTGTTATTTTGTGGGTCGATAATGATGAACAAAGCACAGTCGATGCCTGATGAGGTACATTATTTCAAGGGAAAGTGAAGATAAGAACGGTGTTCTCGCCCTTTTAGGCAATAAATACTGCTTAACTAGCATTGCATTACATACAGTAGTATTAGGGTGATAAAATACCATAAAATGCCAAGTGTTGAACCCGAAGTTCCTGAACTAAAAAATAATAATAATCTGGTACCTTTCAACTAATTTGATCTTTCAGTATACAGTAATAAATTTGTTGTCGCCTAGTGTTGTTGTTGTTGCCCAAGCTGCCTGGCCAAATAGCCCCAAGGCCCCGAGCAGGGCCAAGGCCATAACCGAGCGCCCCCACAGAACCTTCCCTGCCGACCACAATAAAGCCTGGGTGACCGAAGCCACTCCATGGCGGGGAGCTGAGGAGGGTGCAGAAACGCCCGGGAAACCAAAGCCCCACCCAGGGCCCTGTGCCCCTCAGCAATTATGAAGAGAAAGTTGAGGGGCAAAGGAAAAATGTGACGCTTTGGCTTCCAATCTTGGTAGATTGGGAGGTCAATCCACGGAAGAGACGCCGTCACTTGAGATCTAGAAAATATATAAGTAAAAGGAACAGTCAGAGTAAGCTATGGGTATGGCAGAGATCGCTCAGTTCTCACTCTGATAGACCAGCCCATCACCACTGTCGCCTAGTGTTAGACTATTTAGCTTTTGAAGGACCTGTGAAAATCTAAATGTTAAACAAGATCGATTTAAACTCCACTGTTGTTCAAGTTCCAATTAAGCAGAATAAAATTGTCTGAAGTTGGCCAGAATATGATAAAAGTGTAGTCCTTGTACTGAAAGCAGTAATGATTTACTACCACTACTATATAAGTACAGTAACAATATTAATTGTAAGCAAAAAAAGAATAAAACAAAAGCAAAAACAAAATATCCTTACTACACATGATATTACTAAGTGTAGAAAAGACTGCCTTGTCTTGAAAGGCGTCAACATTATTGGAACATGCAGTTAAATTGAAAAAATAAAAGCATGCTACTATACTCATTACCACCAAAATGAAAGAAACTTGCTGGTGCTATAACAATTAAAAACGCTAGATATAAAATAAAGGGTAATTACATAATTTGCTCAAACTATACTCCTTTCAAAGTTGAGGGGAGGATGCCCTGTGCCCTCGTAGTTAAGTGGCTGCCACAATTCAGAAAATCATATAAATAGGGAGTTATTTCATATTAGATTAACTTGTCTACAAAATGCAACTCTAAAGCAATAAAGGGGTACTTTAAAATATTGAACCACCAGACACCACATCACTTTACTAAGCTAACAGACACAGTAAAGGGATTGAGTTTATTTATGACTTTGATTCCACATGTAACATTCATTGCATTTAGAATGCATACAATATGTATGGTCAACAAGAGGAAGATTTTATCTCCACTCCTTAAACCTATCTTTTTATTAAACTAAACCACATAGGTCCCAAAAGATGAAAGTCAGGCTCAGGGGTGGGGAGGTGATCCTCATCATCCTTGTTATAAACATATTGTACGCTTTATAAATGCTGCCCACCCCTTCGAGGATCACGGCATCAGGCAATAGATATACAGTAGATATAAATGCAATGGCTTTTAAACATATGAACTCAATGCCAGAAGAATTCCCCATGGCTATTAGCATGATAATAAAATGGGTGTGACATCTGGTAGCTTGTAATGTTTCCCACTGACAATGCTAATACTGTAATATAATTGTATTTTAAAGAACATTATGAAAATGGCAAATGGCCAAGTATGGCTGTTGGTCAATTTTCAATCAGACCCGAATCTGAGGTAAGGTTTGCCCATACCAACATTAACTTGAAACAGGCTTACAAAAATAGATCATACCACCATTATAAGATAAATCCTGTCCACCGAAGAGCAAAAATAACCACACTCCACTGAATCACTATCCAAATGGGCTAAAGGGTTCAAATTTTATCCTAAACGACTTAAGGGACCAAAAATCCATGTGTGGGTAAATAATGGCTTGTGAGTTTACAGTACTGTATACATATTGCAATCAACCAAGTGGCATCAACAAGAACCATTGTTTTTTAATAATTTGCCAAATTAGATCAGGTCTCACAAATTTAAAAAAATAGTACTGTACATTAAATATAGCTTTTGTCTTCATGTATTTTCAAATAATCAATGCAAATTACAGCACATAGCATGGTACCCAAAGTGAAATAAATATAATGTATCAACACACTTGAGTCAACCCTTCAACTTTGTTTTTATTTTTACCCCACTGTCAAATGTACCACTTTTGGTTAAGTATATGTTACCTCACATACTCCTCGAGAATGCCCAAATTTTACTAGACTACCGGTATTCCTACTGCAACACCAGGATGCAGGTCAAAATACTATAGCACTGTAAAACAAACAAACTCCCTGTATAAAACACATAAAAGGACTAAAATATGAATTTAAAGGTAAAGCAGAGAAAATACGGTCACGTTCTGTACAAGACAAAATAAGACAAAAAAGCAGCACGCCTCACAGTTTACAGTAGCTTGAGTAAATACAGCATAGTACAGTACAGGTAAGTGTTTTCTTGTGAAATGTTTGCTTGGAAACAAATTATGTAAATGCAAAAGGTTAAACTCAGGATATAATTAAATATATTGTATCCTTCGCTATATTCCTTATATTCATTTCATGCTTAAACCTATATAGTATAAAAATTACAAAATTATACAGCCACCATACCACACCTCAACAATTTGTAGCTGACCCAGAAATCTCAGTGCCTGGCTACCTGGAGATGAGTGAAAATCATTTAGGTAAATCCCAAGGACCAAGGCTTCTGAACTACTATACACTAGTCCTTTGGATTCAAATTTAAACTAACTTCACATTTCTTCTCTAGTAATGTTTACAATTAGCCAAGGTCCAAAACTACAAGTTCGTAGGAGTTATATGTACAGAAAACCTACAGTACCGGTACCGGTACTGCCTAATGTTTCTCAGTGCTTTAAATAATTGAAGTGCAACACATCTGGCTGGATACATTTACTCTGAACTACCACAACTCTACCACGAACCTTCCTTCTTTTTGTCACCCAACTGTCCCGGTGGCTTCTCTTTACATACTGCATTTTGGCCACCAGGTCCAGATTGGTTCCCTGACATACCGACTTATACACTACAATACTCTGAAAATAGTACAGTAAATATTTGATTGCGAGCTAAATTAGTTTTTATTCAGCTCTAAATATATCCATGTTCCAATTTTATACAAGTGTCTCAAATATACAAATACAGTACTGTATACAAACATAAAATGGTTTAGCGTCCTCTTTTATTACAATGTAACGGTTCACACAGGGTTTGCCTTTCAGTAATTTAACCCACTGAACACCAGCTAATTACAAATAAAAGTACACCCCAGGACCAGCAGGTTGTAAAAAAAAAAAAAAAATCCAGAAAACACCTGGAATAGGTTAGAAATGAAGGAAAAACCACAAAAAAACGATCCCCTAGGTCATTAACCCTTGTCTATCAGGGCCCGACTTAAGTCGGTTAGAGAACCAAGGCCTAAAAAGCGGGGCCCGACGTAAGTCCAATGCGATATTGAGCACATACTCGGCTCTGAGAGAGAGTCCGAGCGGTGGGAGAAGCGCGGGTTGGCTCTGACCGTTCGGCATGGATGTTGTCCCGCCACTGCCTGTTTCATCACATCCCACCACATCCCTGGTCCCACAATACAGGGAAAAAACTGAGGAAATTACTGTATTTTAGGGATTTTCCCTTCGTGTTGCACGATCGTTGCAAGAGAACCCGTTGTCGTACAAGGATGGTTCAGGTGTCAATGGAAAGCTCAATTATCGCCCTTTCACGGATACATAATTGTATTACGCTCTGGCTCTTCTTTATGCATGAAAAAGAGCATGGAATGAAGCTCGTTTAGGGTAAATCTGCCCGCTGGGCAAGTAGTAGCGTTACAAAACTAGCCGCTCGTTGAGTGTTAAGGGGTCCTACGGGACACCCGAAAGTCGGAATTACAAGAGGAAATGGGTAGGCAAAAACATGCAAAAACAAGTTTTTGCGCACTCACGCGCACACGGTTGGACTTTGTTCAACCATCGGCATTGTTGTTGATGTCAAACAGCAGGGGTGTGGGTGTGGGGGTGGCAGCCCCCACCCATAATACTAGGATAGGTTAGGTAAGGTTGTTAGGTTAGGTTAATGACCTTTCAAAGGGGTATAGTAAACACTAGGATATACCCGGTCAGAGGTAGGTGATACGCCCGATAACACAACTCTTCCCAAATAGATAAGTGGCTTAGTGAAATTATAATTTAAAACTTGCAAAATACCAGACGAACTACCAACACCAGGATACCCCTAGCTACCACCACCCTCTCAATCGTCATACAAGGGGTAGGAGTAGAAGAGGGTCCTGGCCCCAGCAGAGGCCTACCTCAACTGCACCAGTAGATGACAAGATTCTTCAAAGTATAAGTGCTGCCAATTCTAACTATGAGAAAACTCCCAGAAAGGTGTAAAGTAATTAACTCTCATTCTCAGAAATTGAAAATTTTACAGATATTTACTAAATTGTAAAATCAATCTCTAATCTTCTGATAGAGAATGGTGAAAACCAGAATTCGCTAAGCTCAGGAGGATGTGGTGACTGACTAACTTCAATTATTAAGCTCCGCCTAATCGCTGTTCGTAGTGGCACAACTATTTTTCAGAATATTTGATAAATAATATTTCTCAAAACCTATTTATTTGCACAATGAATCAAACCTCATGAAATTTTTAGGTAAGTGGTAGTTGAAGAAGGTTCGGTCAATCACAGACCCAAATTTGCATATATTAAGGTTAACTTTGCATTTATTTTTGCCAGCTTTGTATAATTAAATAGAATTGTTGTTGTTGTTTTTTTGTTTTTTTTGTGTAGTGAGGTTTGTTTTTATTTATATCTACCCACAGTATAGGTTTCAAATATAGCTACCCATATACAGTACTGTATTCAGTTACCGTATTGATAAGGAGATGGACGCGAGGTACAAACTAGCCTACAGTACCGTCAACTGGGGCGAATTCGGCCAATTTTTGCGTGATTTCTGTAGCATGTAGTCTTGTTTTTATCTCTATGTAAGATCTTAAGTATTGCATGTGTAGCTGGTACATTGGGGTATACAATCATAGCATTAAAGGAATTAAAATTCAATGCATATATTTACCCTCTCCGTCATATATGACATGATCGCGTCATATGGCGGTTTCGCCCAAAAGTATCATATGATGCGATCACGTCATATGAACTTAGTGAAATAGCTCAATAATAAGTTTATGACTCGATTTGCATCATATTGAGCTCAGTAAGTTAGATCATAATCTGTCGGTTGGTGGCAACCCCAAATTCCTCCCACTGTACTTCTAATGGTCCCTCAGTGTGAGAAAGAGTGTTGCTGGGGAAATACCGGGCGCTCAGTCAACCCCTAACTTACGTAACTAAATACGACAGAAAGAGTTTATTATAAATATAATAAAGGCGTCCGAATTTGGACTGATTTGGGGCAATTTCGGACACCTAGCCTGAATTCGGACATGGATTTAAAATACATCTACAGTATCTATCTATTTGGGGCAATTTCGGACACCTAGCCTGAATTCGGACATGGATTTAAAATACATCTATCTATCTATCTATTGCCTGACGCCGTGATCCCCGAAGGGATGGCCACGAACGAACCGCCCCCATGCACCTCTGTCCCCAGTCAGTCGATGCCCCTCCTCCCAACCAGCACTGCCTTCATTCATATACTTCCTCACTCCATCCTTCCACCTCTCCTTCGGTCTACCTCTCCCTCTCTGTCCTTCCACCTCGCTCTCATACACCCTCTTAGTCATTCTCTCGCTTCCCATACGTTCCATATGGCCGAACCATCTCAAGTTGTTCCTTTTCACACTTTCCAGCACATAAATTTGTCATATACCATACTTCATTCCTATATCGGTCAGTAGCGGCGCAAATGGAATTATAATTATTGTGAAAAAGTTAATATTTACCTACCGTTATCCACAGCCAAAGCTGAAGATTGTGGAGTAAATACTGTTCGACTTTTTTACGGCGATTGTCAATCTTTTATTATTTTAATACCAAACCAGCGGGGGTGTGGGGGCCCCCACCTATAATACTACTAGGATAGGTTAGGTAAGGTTGTTAGGTTTGGCTAATAATACCCCTTAATTTTGTCTTTTACCCCGCAATTTCCCTGATCTTCATAGCACTCCGCAATAGTGGGGGCCGTGTTTTTAGATTGTTGGATAATGGGTAAACTGTCCTGAGTATAGAACAACACTAAGAAAAACAAAAACACAAAACGCTAAATTCGCTGTGAAACCGGATCTAGAATTTTACCCAAGGCGGGGAGCTGAGGAGGATGCGAAAACGCCGGGGAAACCAAAGCCCCACCCTAGGCCCTGTGCCCTTCAGCAATTATGAAGGGAAAGTTGAGGGGCAAAGGAAAAATGTGACGCTTTGGCTCCCAATCTGCCAGCCTCTTGTTTGGCAGTAGGGAGGTCAATCCACGGAAGAGACGCCGTCACTTGAGATCTAGAAAATATATAAGTAAATGGAACAGTCAGAGTAAGCTATGGGTATGGCAGAGATCGCTCAACTCTCACTCTGATAGACCAGCCCATCACCACATGACTAGAATCCAATCCTCTCAGCATTAACTAGGAAAGGCCCTAGAATGCCGCGTATAGCTCCCCTATTTCAACTCCTTTCGGGGTTGGGCACCCACCCCATTATGACAAGTTATGGGGGGTGAGTTGTTAAGCACCTGACAAGAAACAACCTCATCAGCAATTCAGGAATAACAGAAGCTGCCTCACAAACATGCTATGCTACCTGGATGACCTGGTGAATGGTGTGGACGACGGACACTGCATAGACGTTAACTACCTGGACTGTGAAAAGGCCTTTGACAGAGTTCCCCATCGTAGATTGAGAGCCAAACTTTAGTCAACGGGCATAGGAGGGAACACCCTGGAGTGGATAACGAACTTCCTCACAGACAGGCTGCACAGGGTCAACATAAGGAACTGTTCTTCAAACAGCTTACCGGTACACAGCGGGGTACCCCAGGGATCAGTGATGGGACCAATACTTTTCCTGATATATATAAATGACCTTGTAGCAGACCTTGAATCATCAACCAACGTATTTGCAGACGACACCAAAATCTATAAGACAATTGAGACAGAAGGAGACATAGAAGCGCTGCGAAGAGACATGAAGAGGCTGGACGAGTGGAGTAAGAAATGGCTTCGGAACTTCAACGCTGACAAATGCAAAACGATGCACGTTGGACGAAACAACCTCCAAGCGGACTACCATCTGAACGGGACACCACTGCAGAAGACAACGGAGGAGAAGGACCTGGGTATTTTGGTGTCGTGTGACCTCAAGCCCTCACAGCACGTAGCAAAGGTTACGGCAAAAGCAAACGGGCGGCTTGGAATCATAAAAAGGAATTTTATACGAGACAGAGAGATCCTGGTACTGTACCTCTCTACTAGTCACTGGTACGCCCGGTCCTGGACTATAGTGTGCAAAGTTGGTCCCCTTACCTTGTTAGGGATATTCAGGCTCTGGAGAGGGTACAAAGACGTGCAACG